>CM075024.1:13771810-13803772 GCA_037576675.1 Pangasius sanitwongsei
ATTGTGGTGGTGTATAAAGGCAAAATCACAAAAACTCTGTCATTGTCCAAATACTTCCGGACCTGACTGTATGTGTGATATTGCGCATGTTAATTGCTTTGTACAAAAGGTCAGATTTTCCTCATGCCTAATCTCTTCTATCGTTCAGACGACACTCCGATGGATTTGATCTAAAATGGATCACGAGGTTTTGCACAAACTTGCGAATTACATGCCAGATCGAGTGCACACTGTCATTAAAGCAAAAAAGTGGATTATACCAAATACTGAGAAACTCAAATAGTGTATTAGTTAGAATAGAATCCAAAATAGAATCATTTTCACTAGTGTTCTCAGACTTTTGGACCCCACTGTATATTAAAAAGAACCTTGATTGAGGAGTCATCACTCTGGTGTTCTTTACCACAGCTTCAACTGTTATTTACCGATATTGCTAACACTTATGTTTTTATTCATTTATATCAACCAAAAATCAAATATTCAACAATACACCTGCATCACATGTCCACCTGCTTTCAGATTTTTCTGATCTTCATTAGAAATATGAATATAAAAAAAAATAAAAAATAAAAAACTAACATTACACAGTCCATGAAATTCAAACCTGAGTCAAAAGATCATAAGATCATAAGGTACAACATGTGAGCATGTGTGTGTGCGCGCGGGTGTGTCCACCTGTTGGCGTTCATGTTGCCCTGCGTCCAGCCGTTCATCTCTGGAGACGACTGAAATGTGGCATTACCCTGTTGCATCATGGGGCTTTGGGCGTGACCCATTCTAGGGGACACAAGGGGACTCTGCGGGGTCGCTGCACCTCCGAACCCGCCGTCAGGCTGCTGAGTTATTCCTAACACACACGACACGCATGTACAACACACATGATCAGTTTCTCTTCAATTTTGCACACAAAAAAAAAAATAGGAAGAAAGAAACTAGAAAATATTTTATGGCTGCTTTAAGTTTAGTTTGGAAACAATTGTTCTAGTTTTAGTACTAATTTAATTTTAGTATACTTATTCTGTTTTTCCAATAAGTATAATTTTTTGTTTTAACTATATTTCTGCTGACTAGGCATGACGAAATTTAACAGTGGCCAGTTTGACACGTGATAGATCTATATATCCACGTCACAGATGTATCCATCCATATCTCTATATTGATATTTTGCAGGATGCTTCAGTCCACAACTCACTTATAAAAAAGAAAATTAGTAAAATAATTCTATAATAAAACATACTGTCCAAATGTGCTATTAACTTTATACCACATCTTTTATAGTGTAGATTTCTCTGACTCTTCTGCCCTCTAGTGGCTCCACCATTATTTTCTAGTGGAAGAAAGTCAATGGATAACCAATCAATAGCTGAAAAAAACTTTAGTTTAAACAGGTGAACTAAATTAAAATGTGATTTCAAAGAATGGCAGCCAATCAGAGGGCAACTGTCCACATTATGGGTGGAACAATGTGGTAACTGCTGTTATGTATGGAGTGATACATAAGAAAGTAAGTGAATATAACGGTAGCTACAACAGTTAGCTGTGAAAGATGGACAAAAGGATGTCAGCATGTGTTAGACAGGAAACACATAAGCAAGTCTGTTTGATTTACTGAGCATCCGAAGCTGAATGTGGTTAGATGGGTAGACATTTTGACAGTTTGCACAGAATACTGAACTAGTGGCTCTCAGCTTCTCTTTGTTGTTATCTATGATGGTCTCATAGCTCCAGCACAAACCTTCAGACACCAAATATGTCTTGGCTGATTTGCAGTCAAGATGTTCAAAATATGTGTCAGCTACATTTGACTGAAATTTATTTTTGGCCTGTTTCTTTTAGGCTCTCTTCAAATTCACGTTATAGATGAAGATTTAACCTCCACACCTGATTAATTTGTATTAATTAGTATTAATTAGAAGTGCCACTGGGTTACAGAAAAGCACTACATAAATAAAATGTAATACAATAATTATTATATTATTATCATGATGATAGTGGCAGAACTGTACCATAGTTGGGCGTGTAGGGGAAGTGTGTAGGGTTGGCATGGGCGATCTGGGCGCCGCCCATGGTGCCGGCAGCCATATTGGATGGCACGTTGAGGCCCTGAGGTCGCATGCTCATGGTGCGCTGCCTCTGACGCAAATGATTACTGAGCATCTCCCTCTGACGCTGCGCAAGCATCTGAGCGTTAATGGTCCCCTGTGAGAGGAAAAAACCCCACAAAACATTTGACTACAATGTGCAATATGTCTGACAATATGTCACTGGGTTCTGCTTTGTTGGTACGGACCTGATTCGGAACATTAGGTCTTAGAGGTAGGTTCATGTTTGACACTCCAGTCATCTGATTCATCATAGGCTGGCGATTCTGCAGCGAAATACAGAAAGAGAGAGAAATCTGTAATAGCACTGAATTCATGTTCTAAATAAATAAATAAATAAATAAATAAATAAATAAATAAAAAGTGACCTACATGGCAGGTGGGCCTGATTAAAAAATCAGATTAACATACGAATATCCAGGTTTTAATTCATCTTCTTGCACAGTATGCAGACTCATGTTTTTTTTTATAAATCATTTAACATTACATGGAGCTTAAAAATGAATAAAATAAAATAAATAAAAACAATGAAATAAGGAATTAAGGTCAAGCTGCAGTTCCTTAATCATCCAGCAGGGAGCAGTATAGCCTGTATCCATAAATGATCAGGGCTCTAAAATCACTGCTCGTATAAACCTATGTAAAGTGCTTACTGTATAAACTTACTAATATCTTTTTTTTTTTAAAGAAATCATCGTGCACTGTGTAAACTTACAACATAAAATTAGAAATCTGATACAAAAAGAATGTAAAAAGAACGGCATTATGATTGTGCATAATGACATGCTGATTTATGGCTGTCAGTGTCCTGTACCTGCTGTGCTTGTAGTCTGTGCTGCAGCTGCAGTCTGAGTGCATTAGGTTGATTTGGGACGCTCCCGGGTGGCCGGAGACCTGGTCTGGGCTGCATACGGATCATGGGAAATCCTGGCCTTTGCCCTCCAACTCCCCCAATGCCATGGTAACCAGCGTCCTGTATTGGAGCGAAGCCTCCTGGTGTGTTATGGGAAGGTGGAGCAGCGTACTGCTGTTGAGGGTAAAGGGGCTTCTGGTCCATCAGCAGGCTTTGATCCTGACCTGTGAATAGTTCAGGGTCTAATGACGGAGCCTGGGAGAAAAACACACACAACATACAGTCATCAACAATAAACCACTACAGAAACAAGGGCAGATTTGACATTTTGTTCCAGAGTTGATACTGTGGCAAGAAGAAGTGTATGAATTGGAGAAGGGGCAAAAGCAGGGAGAATAGTAGGAGGAGGAAGAACAGGAGGAAGAGCAGTGAGAGAACGGGGGGAAAGCAGGACAAAGAGTAAAAGAAAGAGAGGACGTGGGGAGAACTTGGGAGAGGTAGGAAGAAAGAAGGTGGAACAGCAGGAGAAAGAGGAAGAGCAAGAGGAAGAGCAGGGGGAAGAGCAGGGGGAAGAGCATGAAGAAGGCAGGGGTAAGAGCAGGAGGAACAGCTGGAGAAAGATAAAAAGGAAAAGCAAAAGAAATAGCAGGAAGAAGAGCAGAGGTAAAAGCAAGAGGAACAGCAGGAGAAAGACCAAGAGGAAGAGTAGGAAGAATAGCAGGAGAAAGATCAAGAGGACAAGCAGGAGGAACAGCCAGGAGGAAGAGGAGGAGAAAGACTAGAAGGGAAATGTAGGAGGAAGTGTTACCTGTCCCACGAGTGCGGGAATGCCCAGAGCTCGATCAATCTCCTCCAGACCATCAAAGTCTTTGAGGGCAGTGTAGAGCTGATTAAGTAAAGCACCTTCATCAGCAGGTCCTTCAGCTGCACACAGCACATCATCCTGTGGTGTACCATACAGGGACCTGACACACACGCGCACACACACAGACACACACAAACAACTATATATAAACTGACCTAAAACACGCACGTGCAATAAGAAATTTATCAACTAACATTTTATTACGGTTTACGTTGCATACCTTTCTGTGTGGTTAGGAGGTGTGTTGGTACTAAAGTGTCCATGAAAATCATATCATGAGAATATCGTGATATACAGTATAACCAATCATCATGCACTGCATAATACGCCTTATTTGTCTATGTCTGTGTGCGTTTGTGTGTGTTACCTGTTAGGATCTCCAAATGCCACCTGCTCAATGGGCATCATGCTGTCAGGCCACGGAGCTGTCTGATTGGGTGGAGCCGTCTGATTGGGCGGAGCCTGTTGCTGTGGAAATGTAGGGCCTGCCAGACTCATGTCCATTTCCATAGGCTGGGCTGAAAGAGGAAAGTCAGAGAGAGACAGATAGACACAGATGGGGACACAGATGGACACACCCTAAGAGTTTTAAGTCCTTGATTAAAACCTAATCTGCATTTCGCAGACACTAAGTGTATGTATATGTATATGTGTAGGTATATGTGCATACCATTGGGCATCATCTGACCCTGAAGCATGGGTCTGGCTCCTGGTTGGCTGCTGGGTCTGACTGGCATGTTTGTGTTTTGCACCATGCGTCCCTGCAGCGCCCCTTGAGGGGAGGAACTGCTCACACCCTGAGACGCCCAAACATCTGAGAGAGAGAGAGAGAGAGAGAGACCATTTCTATGATGATCCCTGTCCAAACTGCTTAATATACAGACTCTTTCAAACATTTATTTGTAGATTATTTATGAACGTTATACTCTTTAAAATATTTCATATTAAAGTGTGAGACATTCCTGTTGAAATAAACGGAAGGAATGTTGGTCAATAGAGCTGAACGGTCAGGTTCAGTTAGTAAAAGTACCATTTAGTTTTGCCACTGTGCATTTAATTAGCATTAATATGTAAACCTGTTACGACTCACTCGCCATGAGCTGGGAGATTGTCAAACGATGGTACACACGCTTGTTTGTTCCTTTCTTTTTTCCATACATTTAATTGCTACATTTTTGTAAATCTATCCTATTATCCCATTCTCTTTCTTAATTTTCAGCTCCATCAGCTCCAGGTCTAGGAAACACACCTGTAGATACAATAACAGTGTCTCCACTGTTATTAAGCGTCATGGACTCTTCTGCTAAATGGTGCTTACCTGCCATGTTGGCCTGGTTGGCCATGATGCCTTGATTTCCTATCATGCCTTGCTGCTGCTGCTGGATGAGTGAATATGGAGTGGTGTTCCTCATAATTGGATACTGACCCGGCGAGCCTTTAGCTGAGACATTCATGTCCAAAGACACACTCCGCATGGGAGGAACCCGACCCGGAGGCCTCGGGCCACTGAAATCTAAACAAACGCGCGCACACACACACACACACACACACACACACACACACACATTACACAAGCTAAAGTGACAGTTGTAGCACTCAATATAAGAAGCATATAGGTGCTATGACTGTCCAAACAATTTTACGCATTTTCAATAACTGAAAATGTTGTTCTCTCTCTCTCTCTCTCTCTCTCTCTCATACACATATGTACATGCACACACAGTGAGTACCAACAGGTATGGTGCAGGTACAATTAGCAATAATTTTGTGCAATTTGTGTGTATGTGAGAGTGAGTGAGTGAGTGAGTGAGGAGGAAAAGGAGCTCTATGGACTGCTGCGTAAGAGTAAATTGTCCGAACAGTTTATCGCAGAAAGAAGAGAAGCAAAGAGGGAAAGTACGGAATTAGATGTTGTGGCTCTTTTTGTGTGTGTGTGTGTGTGTGTGTGTGTGTGTGTGTGAGGTGTGCGTTCCTACCCTAATCTCTCATTAACGTGTGTGAGAGTGTGAGAGAGGCAGGGCTAAGTCACATGCTTGGATTGTTTGCGAGTGTGTGTGTGTAATACCCAAGATTTCAGCTCAAAGTCTGTGTATAGTGTATAAAGACACAGACACACACAACGCATACAGAGCTGTGAGTGTGGATGTGGTATAAATGAGTAGGTGTAGTACAGCACTGTAGACAAACAGCACTTACTGCTATAATAACAGGAATTAAAGAGGGGGAGAAGGGTAAAAATATAAGTATTAATATAAACACAATGTGTCATCCACCTCTCTCAGGCGTATGAATGAAACAGGACCACGGCTGAGGAAATATTATTTGGCTGGTGAACCATCCTCAGCACAGCAGTGACACTAAATTGGTAGTGTGTGTTGCTTCTCTGTTGTACTTCTCTAATGCCGCACCCAGATTACTTTCTAAAGCATTGCGCAAAAGTTGAAACAGCTGACCCAGCATGTGGACCTCCCTCTTAATTTTGTAGTGGATTTCCATGAATTTTACGAAAAACCGGCGGAAGATTTTGTAACATCAGCCTCATAAATGACCTTGATATGATGACAATTCTTCAGAGTGACTGTGGAATTTCATGTAATAAGCCTGGACCTCTGCAGTTTTGGTTTTGTGTGTGTGTTTGTTTGTTTGTGTGGTGAGAGAGACGTACTTGGTACTGCTCTGGGCTGTACCCCGCCCTCTCCTGTGATCTGCAGAATGTCATTGATGATTGCCTGCTTATCGACAGCAGCTGGCAGTGACATGGGACGAGCCTCGGAGAAAAAACCTGGTTGACTGTTCTGCAGGTCATCCAGGATATCATCCAGCTCGCTGGACTGTTAAAAAAAAACAAAAACACACACACACACACATACTTGAAACATTTACATACCTCACTCTTGTACCTAAATACCATTCCTATAAGTGTCACTGAATAATTCATTGTAGTTCATAATATAGGATGAGCATAAACACCTTCAGCTGCCATTTTGACTTCTGGGTAAGTCACCATCAATTCCAACCAGGTTGAAACTTACCTGCTCTGCCTGTTCATATCCTCCATCCGGTTTCTCCTTCTTCACAGTGACCACGTTACTCCCCTCCACCTTAATATCTCCCGTCTCTGTCTTTATTCCCTTGTCCTTAATCGTGTTCTCATCATTGTCCAGCAGGTAGCGCAGGAGGGCATTGTCCTTTTTTTTCGGACTCACCGCTTCCTGTTTGATGATGTCGGCCACGTTAGTTCCGTCGTGGCTCGGTTCTTTCCCTGTCGCCTCGGCTGTGATCTTTGCCAAGTCCACCGGCGACGTGCTGTTCTGCAGGAGCCGGTGCAGGATTTTGTGCTTCTCCTTTAAGGATGTAGCGCTGGTTCCTGATGTGCCAGGCTGATGCCCGGTCATCAGTTCTTTCTCAGGCGCAGGTGAAGGCGAGGACTCCATGTTCTCGTTTTTAGTGGTGAGAAGCTGGAGGAGCTTTGTGTGCCCTTTGCTTTCATGGACCTTATTTTCGTCTGAGCTGTTGAACTGACCCAGGTTGCCTTTTTCGTCCCTTTGATGCCCGGCGCTGTCGTTTTCATGCCCGTCATGCCCGTTTCCACTTTGCTCAGGCTCCCCAAATGACTCCATTTTGGGCAACACTTGAGAACCAACTCCTCCTGAGGCTGGTGATTCTAATTTTTTGGAATCAGGTGAGCCCAGAGACTGGCTAATGGATTGGCACTCGCTAAGAGCCTGAAGGGCATTAAGGGAACTGCTAGTGAACACTTGACTACTGCCGTTTCCTGGGCACATGCCTGCGGGTGAATGGAGGGGATTTGTGGGGGCAAACTGGGCTGGGGGTAAACGGGGCGCGCTGGTTACCCCGGCACTGGGGCGATGCGATGGACTGCTCATTCTCATTGCGTATCCAGTGGCCTGAGTGGTGCCTGGGCAGCCAAAACGGAAATCTTTATGGACTCCTGGAGACGAGAAGGCATGAGTGTTGCTACTAACCATGCCCTCCTGACCCTGAGCATTTCCACTCATTGGATTAGGGGAGGTCATTGTGGTCAGTGGGGTCATGGGTTTGCCCAGGTCAGGTGCCATGCCACACACAGTTGGTTCTCTGGGGGGAGAAATATTTAAATAATTAAATAAATACATTCCAAACCATTATTCTGGTAGAAAAACACACGCATTGTATTGCACACGCGCACACACAGACACACTGTGTACCTCTGGAGAATGTGTAGTGACATGTAAAGCTGCGGCTCGTTGGTGGCCGGAGAGCGGACGAGTTTGCTCTTGGTGTGAGCCGAGACGATGGTGCCATCAGAGAGGGAGAACCGATAGATGGGACTGAACGCCTGGCCGTGTCTCAATACTACACACAGGAAACAAACACACACAGTTGGAACACACTCTTACAGTGTAAAGTCCGCTCCAAAAGTCTAAGTGCATTACTAGGAGCTATTATCGTTTCAATATTAATCAAAAACTGTACATTTGAATAAATAGGCTTGTTAGACTAAGTAAAATATCTCCACTTCTCAAAGGAACTGAAAGCAAAAGTGCAGTGAAATTATTTTTATGTGGCGCACTAGGGAAGTTCACGTGAATAAATGGACCAGTTCCTAGAAAGGCTCACTTCGCACCATCATCAGCACTGTCCCATAAAGGGTAAAAGGGTAACTGTGCTAAAATTGCACTCTTGTCAGATAAATATTATTTTGACAATTATTTGATAGCTGACGTTTAAAATAAAAAAAGGGACTGTGTGGATTTTGGACCTTCGTACATCTTTACAGCATTATTTTACTGTTATAGTAAAATTAATCATGTTAGCAGACCTTCTTGCTGGTGACGTTTGGCATAAGAAATATCCCCGTCGTTCTGTAGGTGAAAGCGTTGAATGCATCTCCTTACTAAGTCTTCCCATCCAGGCTTCATAGAGGCTCGTAACATAGTGGTGTCCAACGACGTGATCTTCCCTACAGACAAAAACACACAAAGCATATTTCATATTCTGATTTTTTTTTCTAACTTGTATACTTGTCAACATATTTCAAGTTAAACTACAAAACTTTCCCATGTTGGTCAATTTGAATTATATCACTGTTCTGTCGAACCGGACTGGTCAGAAGGTATTGATTAATTTTCTGTAACAGCAGCTCTGACAATAGTACTGGCCACATCGATTATTTTCCTATAGCACCATTTCCCCAAATGTTTTATTCCTTACTTGCTACTGACGTCATAATATGTGCTGACCAATCACAGGCTTCGCTTCAATTCTCAATAAGCAGAAGTGTGTACTGAAGAGGCAGACGCCACTTTTGCTCTCTATTTTCTTACTTTCTTTTTAGCCCTTTGTAAACACAAGACTTTGTTCAGCAAAGGCACCTCTATATTAATTTTATTAAAGTGCTTTCTCTAGTCTCTGTCTCTCTTTCTGTTTTTTTTTTTTTTTTCTTAACCGTGAGTGGTTCTTTTGTGGCTGTAAAGTGAGTCATTGTTGTGTATGTGTGTGTGGTGGCATGGTGTTACCTTGGAGATCTTGCCGTGTGGTGAAGCTCTCGTGTGTGGGGAGCATCGGTCGCTCCTTCATAGGTACTCTCCTCGCTACACAGATCAGACACGACTGCAGATCTGCAGAGAGAGAGAGAAAGAAAGAGGAAGAAACAGAGACGGGGTTTGTTTAAAGGACAGGCAGTGATTTGACCCCCAATCAATAATGAATGATATGGTGGCCCTGTGATCTGTGTGCGTGTGTGTGTGTGTGTGAGTGTGTGTGCGCGCGTGAGAAAGAGAGACCAACAGGAGCTACATGGCAATACGTGACCTTTGAGCTGTACGTTGCCCTGGCGACGCTGTAGACATCCAGTTAGAGAATCCATCGGTCTCACGCACACCCACACACACCCACAGACACACACACACACTCCTATCACCTGATACTGGCTCTGTTGCATGCATTATCGTTCCTACTGCTTTCCGTAAAATTTCACCTGCCGTGGTTTATGTGATACGAACACACAGTGTGTCGCAACTGCTAATGTTCATTATTGGCTCATGAATGTTCGATACGCATTTGACTGATTAAGGGTGTGTACAAGTGTGGAATGTTCTGAGTCACAGATCTATATGAAAAGTTGCTAATGCAATGTTAGAACGGGATTTATATCAACCATAGGAAGCTAGCAGGAAAGATTTGTGTGTGTGTATACACTGAAGAAGATTCCAGAACAAGGCAGAAAGCTGTACAGCCTGAAGAATAATGTTTTATCAGTGATTAAATCTAGCAGCATATTCTCGGAGGAGAAACGACTGTACAGTGATAATCGTTGTATTATTTATTATTTTATTGCTTATTGTATGTGAGGAAACAAACTGTGTATGGTCTAATTCCTGATTCTCCTGCTCACTTGCTGAATAAAGAGCTTGTGGTATGTGATTAGTGAGTCGTGTTTTCTCACCCTCTCCCTCCTCTTTAATGGACTTGGGTTCTGAGACAGTGAAACACTGCATGGTTTCATATTTCTGTGCCTCCTGCTCCTGCGCCTCCTCTGGGTTCACCAGCATGCGGCATGTAAACGAGTGACTGTTCCTCCTGGAGCCCTCGCTCGACCACGGCACGCCATTCACTGACACAGAGAACATTACAGAATAAATACAAAAAAACAACAACTACTAATAATTTTATTATAATCTACAATACTTACTACACTATAAGCTAATCTTACTATACTTTGTGGTACCACACTATATGTTACTATTCTTTGAACTACTATAGTTGCATGTTATGGTATTATAAGCTACTAATCTATAAGTTAATATTCTTTCTGTACATTATAATATACATTAGTGGACATTATAGTAACATAGTATAAACTGCTTCATCATAGGCTAATATACTTATTATAGTGCAAGTTTCTATACTAAAAATAATACGCTTATTATATTTTATCATACTATAAGCCTACTACACTTTCTGTTACCATACTATAAGCTATATTATAAGCTAATATACTAACTATACTATACGTTCCTATACTATAACCTACTTTACATTTTGTTCAGATCTAAAAGTCACTATAGCATAAGCTAATGTACTTAATATACTATTAATAACTACACTGTAACCACTATATAAAATGTAACCACCGCAATATAAAATGGCAATCTACTGTAAGTTACTACACTATAACGTAACGTACTATAGATTACTATACTTACTAAACGTCACCTTAATAAATGATTCTATAAGCTAATATACCTACTATACTACAAGTTACTATACTTACTGTATGTTATAATAGTAGAAGCTGCTATAGTAAAGGCTAACGTATTTGCTACAAGTAAAGCAGCTAATGTACTTACTATAAATAACTATACTGCAACCCGCTGTACTTACTGTATATGTATACTATGATCAGCTATATTGAATATCAATATACTTTATCAATACTCCAAATCTAATGTACTTACTATACTATGTTACCTTAGTATATGCAGCTATAAGCTAATATACTAAATATAAGTTACTACAAGTTAAACTACTTACTGTATAATACTATATGTACTTATTACAAGAAAATATACTGTAACCTGCTATACTTACTATGTATTACATATATATGATCCGCTATATTAAATGGCAATATACTTGCTGTAAATTACTATACTAGAACCTAATGTACTTACTATACTATAAACTACTATACTATACTATGTTGCCTTAGTATATGCTACTATAAGCTAATATACCTAATGTACTATACTAAATATAAGTTTCTACAAATTACTATACTTATTGTATAATACTTACTGTTCTATAAGAAACTATACTGTAACCTGCTATACTTTATATATATATATATATATACACACACAAACACACACACACACACGATCCGGCAATATACTTGCTGCAGGTTACTAGACTTGAACCTAATGTACTCACTATACTAAAAACTACTATACTTACTATGTAGCTTTAAGCTAATTTACCTACTATAAGTTACTACAAGTTACTATACTTAATGTATGTTTATAATATACAGTATATACTGCCATACTATGAGCTAATGTACTTATTACTTTAATATACATTACTATAATTTCCCTCTTATCCAGAGAGACTTAACGAAGTGCTTTGTCATCTCTGTCAAAAGCACCTCCTCATGCTTGTATTTTATAATCTACTGTGCTATAAGCTATAATACACATAATACACTACCAGATACTATAAGCTGTTTTGGGACATTTTGAAACCTATATATTTATAAAACTTCAAGATCTTACATTGCAGAAGTGTATCATTCTATATAAGTCTAGCATTGTCTAGAACTAGCATTATTTTAAAGAAGAAGGTAAACGAGGAGAGTGTGAAGCTGTTTGTTTACCGAGTGATTTAGGCAGCAGGTTCTTAATAAACTCTGCGTGGTCTCCTACGTGTAAAATGCTGTAAACACTTGTGTTCATAAGCTCCTCCTGATTGTAGCGCAGGTACTGGGACACATTTTCCGACACAAACACAATGTTCCCCTCCATGTTCACCACAAAGAAGAAGCCATCCAAGGCCTAGAACAGAAAGAAATACTACATTTAACCTTAAAGCTTAAATAATCTTAAATAGAACATAAACTAGGATATGCATAAGAGCATAATCATGTATCAGGAAGCCGATAGCGCATCATTTATTGCACAGGATTTACTTCTCACACAAACAGGCAGAGAAATGACGGGAGAAAGGGAACAGCTGAATAAGACTTTGGGAACAGCTGAACAAGTGTGTTTAGTGTGAAATAGTGTGGTTCTTGTGATCAGGTATGTCATCGGTATGTCAGCTGCATGATCTTTGCCTATTTAATGTATGTAACCATGTGGGAAATTTTACTTCAATACTTAAAGCCTTGTTTTACATAGAAATACAAATCATCTTCTCTGCGGTCCACAGCCGTTATGGTGTTCACTCACACACTTCATCTTACATTCTTCTGTTAAAAAATCCGCTCATCACAGTGTTTCTTATTGGCTGAATGCAGTACGGATGACAACACAGTGCGTAACACAGAGAAGTGTACTCACTGAGTCGATATCAGGTTCATGGTTATAGACCCAACAATTAACCCTGTGTTAACAGTTAACATTAGCAACATGTTTTTTTGTAAATATATCCTGGCCTTGCTTCCTTAGAAGTGATGTTTCAGTAACAGACATGAAAGCAGGTAAAGTAGCTCTGTGTGTGTGTGTGTGTGTATGTGTGTGTGTGTGTGTGTGAGAGAGAGAGAGAGAGAGAGAAAGAAACAGAGAGCCTTAAGACCTGCAACAGCTGCTCGCCCTCATTCCCAATGCAGATTACAGGCTGCAGCTCTATCAGTGTGTGTCTATGTGTGTGTGGGTTTTGAAAAGTAGCACTTGCGGTGTCTGACAAGGACGAGTCGGACGAGTGTTAATTGAAGGAGCGCCGCCTCAGTGAGCATATGTGTTCCCTTCTTAGCAATGCTCTTTCCCATTGCCCCAGGCCGTCTCTATGGATCTGATAGAAACACAGCTGATTGTAAATCCCTAATCTCTCATCTCTTTATCTTACATTGCCTTCAGGTGTCAAGTTGCATTTAATATGCTTTAAGACCGTTTTAAAGCTATTTAAAATGTGTTTTAAGTCCTGATTAAATTAGCCAGTTATGATTTATGATACATGAAGAAAAACTTTATAGTCAAGAATTAAAAAAAACTAGAAAATCCTCCACAAGAGACACAGCATTAAAATGTGTTAAGGTTTTATGGCACAGCCAGTGAGCTTTGGATTTGTTGGCAGACACACATTTAACCATCTCCTGTTCCATTTATGGTTGAGTCCACATTTCCTCAACATGTCTCTCTTTTTAAGAACATACAGACACCCAGTACTCTATGACAATTAAATTAAAAATCCTGATATAAACCTCAAAGCTCCTGTCCACTCTTGGGAGTCCTCCTGATGTGTGTGTGTGTGTGTGTTTGTGTGTGTGTGGGAGTGGAAATAAGAGATGGAGGAAATGTGACACCACTAACATCACATTTCTGCTTCAGATTTATAAACAATAGCCATTTCTTAATAAATGTTTTTATGTCACTTTGTTTCTCTGTGGTACACTTAAATGCTAAAATTAAGAGACGCAGGAGAGAGAGAGAGACAGATGAGGAGCAAGAAGAGAGAAAAAGAGAGAGAGAGAGAGAGAGAGAGAGACGTGGCTCTCAGTTATGGTCATTTTAAGTACATAGTGCAGTGTAAACACACAGTGCTGACTCTACCTCTATCAATTTACACAATAGCATGTTCAGAAATGTGCTGATAAATGAACGTTAGAGTGAACAGGCTGCTCGGCTCCATCCCAAATCACCACCCCATGGTGCTTACATAACCAACTCTACTACAGAGGGGAGAACGGTTGAGCTGCCAGGCTGAGTGGCTTCGATGCACACACTGATCAAAACAGAAAGGGCAATCCACACAAAGCACACTCACACACATGCACACACACACGCACACTCACGCACACTCATGCACACTCATGCACACTCTGACTCCAGATCAGTTGGATAACAGGTAAATGAATCAAAAGAATTATTACTTTCATTATATATAAAATGAAAGTATATTGAATCAAATCTGCTGAATCAAATCCATTGAATCAAACTGAAATTAAGCACATGGAACCAAATCAGCTGAATCAATTTAATTGACTCATGTCAATCAAATCAAATCTGTGAAATCAACTGACACCAGTTAAGCTCATTAAAACAAATGAATCAAGTTTTTTATTTTTTTTTTTGCCAAAATTCCCATCAACTTGCTTTCACCTATAACAGGGAGGGAGTAGGCTAGCATGTCCATCCTCTGAGACGTAAAGCCAGCTATGACAACTTTACAAACTGCTGCTCATGACATCTGCATGCTTCCTAATACATGAGCACATAGGCATCTATGATTGGCTAGTGTTGCTCTGATTGACAGGTGAGAGAGTAACACCATCCCTCCCATACAGAGAGCAAAGCCAGTTACATGCTCTCAGACTCTCAGCCTCGGATGGCTGAGGCATTTTAGGGATTGAAATTTGCAATCTCTTAAGGATAGGGCAAACATTATGTAGTGCCACTCAGGAGCCAAAGTTGAATCAAGTTAATTAAATGACGCCAGTTGAATTAAATGAGATCATATGAATCAAATCAACTTAATCACGAAATTCATATAAAAATAAGTGAATCAAATTAACCAAATTAAATCAACTGAATCAAGTCATTTGAATTGAGACAACTGAATCAACAGTTGTTGTTTTTTTACATTTCTACCTTATATGTGATTCATTTCATGTGTCTTTCATCTTATTCTTAAATGTACACTGTAAAGAACTTTGAAAGTACAAAAGCACTGACGTTTAAAAGTATAAACATTGCGTTATTTTTAATAATGATATTATTGGTAAAAATAATATTTTGGCCACCAACTGGTGAAAGACCAGCTGTGTCTCAAATCACATACTGTATCTACACGTGTGCGTAACGTGCTCACACTGGGAAATTCAGTGAGATTTTGGGCACTATTAATACTCGAATGATGTGTTAAAATCCCAGATAAACACTTCTTACGCTCCACAGTTGCAGCTGCTCTACATAGAGGAAGTGGTGGACCATAAGACACAGCTGTGATTTACAGTTTTTAAAATAGTCAAATACTCAGCAGCACCAGGGATGGTGCTCCTTTGGCAGTGCGACTCAAAGATGTGAGATACCGTGCAATGACCATTTCGGTTTTCTGTCTTTTTTTTTTTCAATTTGAGGCTACATCAAAATACTAGACAGTCAAGTAGATAGTATAGCAACACACAGCATAGTGTATGATTTGAGACGGAGCCAAAGCTTCTTTTTTTTTTCCCTATGAGTGTTTAATTAGTCACTGTCAAGAGTGCAGGTGTGTATCGTCCCTCTGTACTAAAGTCTCTCACAGATGGAGAAAGAAAACACACACAGGTTATTTTTAGCATCTGCTGTGTGTATACATCGATGCTGGACCTCTGGAGTTATAAATATTCCCCGATAAGCCGTGTGGTACATTTATGTATCCAGCTCAGCCTGTTTGCTTTAATATTCAACGCACACTCATTATTACAATCTCAGGGTAATGATCAATTACACCCCCCACCACCACCCTTCAATACTAATTTAATGTATTTTTAACCAAATTCTATCTTTAAATTTGAGAACTGGAAGCTTTTAATACACAAAAAGATAACATGATGTAGACATAAGGAGGCTGCTATGTCCCTGTTTGAACATCATCTGAATTTTCATAATTATTACATATTTCAGAAAAACAAACAAAAACATCTATAGTTAAAATGTTTAATCCCATGTTCTACTTTTAGTCACCTAGGAAATGTCAAATTGAGATATAAGTTCTGTAGCCATGTGACTTATCACATGGTTATCACATGTGCATTATATCACATTCTCTTCATTGTGTTTTAGCTATTTGACCCACAGTGTGAGACAGAGGCACAGGCAAAGACTGAGTGGAGTTCCAGCCTTTTCTTGTCCGTGCATAACCTCAGGTTTGGTGTGTGTGTGTGTGTGTGAGAGAGTGTGCGCGTGTAACAGGGTCATTCTAACTCAGAACCCACATGCGGGAACAGACCCACCTCCAGCATCATTGGTCCGAGGGCATCTTTGTCAATAACACTTTGGCCTGTGGACGAGACATCGGCCTTCTGCACCTCGTCCTCACTGCACACAGCCGCTTTCTCTAAAAAACACACGCAGAGAGACAGAGACACACATTAGAAAGTCAAATCCACCTAAATCAAGCAGAATAAAGCAATGAAAGGGTTTAATGCTAATAAACAGGATAAAAATATTTAAGGTTAAAATAGGGGTAAAACTACATACATATTAGAGCCCAGAGTGCACACTAATAAAGCCACTGATTTTTGCAAATATTTAAAACTTTCTTGAAAATATGTGACAAAAATAGATGATGTTTTTCCTGTACATAATCCATTTTAAATTGAAATGTTACATAAAAAGGTCTTCCAATACTCCATAATACACTCTGAAATTTTCATCTAGCTACGTTAGCTGGCTAGCTAATGTTTGTAGAGAAAACAGTCTAGCTAACTTGGCATGTTATTCTTTCCTCAATGCTAGATAATACACACATAAGCTAACACCAGTTACTTTTGTAACTTTTAATACAAGAAAATAAAACTTGTGCACGTATTTATAAAAGTGGTGTTTATTTACAGCGTGGTGAGGGAGCACCAAAATGGCGGCTAAGTGGCTTCACAGCGCTGTGAATAAATGCTAGGTCTCAAAACATCAAGAACTATGGGCAAAATCTCAAAGACATTTCAAATACAGCTGGAGATTTCATTTTTAAAGTTAAGAGAGTCACTGACATTATCTTGTGGATATGCTGTGAAGTGTTCCTTGAAGAATCATTAGCTAAGTTAGCTAGCCAATTTTCTGCATGTTAACTTACTAGACTAAACTATTTATTTGACACACATTTCACACACATTATTTGAAACACAATTCAGTCTCAGCTCTCTGAACGGTTATTTCACTGAGGAACTGATTTTGTAAATCATTCTGGCAGATTTTGTCAAAGCACTAAAGAACAGTGCTAGTTAAGGAGGTGTTTGTTAGCTTTAGCACCATTTTTAAACTAATACGTGACGAACACAATGAAGGCATAAGAAACTTCAGACGGCAAGATTTTCTGCATTAACCAAAAATATTTTCTGACTAAAATGCCATAGGATGATGATTGAAGATTTTTAGGGTACATATGATAAATGATAAATAGATTTGCTAACAATTTATATAGGTTTGCTAATAACTGCCAGCAAATCAGCAATGTTACTTCAAAACCTGTGACTTTGATGACACTTTCATTTATTATCTACAAAAAGTAATACAAATTCTGCAATTAAATGTTTGCCATTTTGTAATTTTAATGATTAAACTCAAAAGTTTAGCCAAAAAAAAAACCCAACCCTTTGGGATTTGTGAGTTTCTAATTTTGATTAATAATAATAATAATAATAATAATAATAATAATAATAATAATAAAAGATACCCACAACATCTCAGAAAAGTGTATTGTGACTATTTATAATATATTTTATAATTTACGACAATATTCATTCATTCATTCATTCTGATAAGAGTCATCATATTGCATAGCTCTACACTATTACATTTCTTAAATAAACAGACTGGTATAAATAGGCCAAAATGAATGACAAAACCATGCAGTCTATGTGGGACTCTTACATCTGCTAGCTTCAGTAGTGCTCCATCTGTCACCTACTGAAGCCTCGGATATGGCTGAATAGAAAGATCAGGAAGTCACAATCTTTTCGTGATTTTTTCGAATTTTATAAGTGAAAATTTGAGAAACATTTGGCGCTATGATATTTTTCAGGTATATGATGGTATATGCTCTTGAAGAAGCCATAAAAATGTTGCATTTAATAAGAATCAGAGTTTAACACCCAGTTTTTGAAAGTGAAACAGAGGTGCTCTGCATCATCTTGGCTACACTGAGAAAGCTCATTGTATATACTGTATCTAATGAATCTAATGCTCATCTGATTAGTTTAATCAGCATCTGAGGGAGTCGGATGTAGCAGGAATGTGCTGTCCAGATCCTGATTAGCAGATTAACTGTGCTGGGATGACGCGTAGCCATACGACAGAGCTGTCTGTGTGTGTGTGTGTGTGTGTGTGTGGCAGCTGCACTAGAGGCTGTGTGCTCAATCACTGAGTCTCTCCTCCACTATTTTACTCCCACTGGATAGCTGACTCTCGCTTCGCTCTACGACACGATGACGCCACCAGAAGAGCGCTTATCAATCACAGGCTGTGTCCCAAACCGCATGCTAACACGCTAAATATAAAATCAAAATAGTTTTCTGTTTGTGGTACATACTATTTAAGTATTTAGCAAGTGGTGGTAGCTAGGTTAAGTGTTTGGCAGACAAAGCAAGGCTTCCCAGGTTACCATGACAACTGGCTGCTGCCAGTGGCTACTTCCCAAACTGCATGCTACTGTACTAAAGCGTATGTGAAATTAGAGAGTGAGAGAGAGGGAGAGACGGACTGCAGCCACTGGCGTGAGCTTTGCATTACATTGCTCACTATTACATAACCCAAGATCAGTGAGTCTCTCTCTCTCTCTCTCACACACACACACACACACACAGTGAGTCAGGAACAACCCCCAGCATTGGCATGACTCATCTACGTGCGCACACACACACACACACACACACGCACACACATCTGATGCTATGCTTAACAAACAGACGCAAACACTCGAGCAGGTGGCAGTTACACAATACGGAATCATATCCACGTTTGTCTAATTGTAATATGCAGATTTGTTAGTGTGTGTACAGTAGGTGTGTTACGTTCTCCTACCTTGCTCTTTTATTTGACGAATCTGTTTCACAGTTTCTTTCAGGATTGCACATTTGTCAGGCTTGACATTGAAGTTATCGATGTCATTGATGTTGGCGAAAATCAGCTCAGCGAGTTCTTCGATGTATTTATTCTCCTGCTCGCGGTTTCGTTTCTCGGTGCTTCGCTTGGGGCTGTCGAGATGAAAACAAAATCAGTGCCGAAGTCCCCAAACTATTAACTCCATCAGATGTACGCTAACTCTGGAGTGTAAAAATAAAACTGGTAATTATAAAGGGATAAAAAGTATGATGTTTTTTTAACTAAATCAAAATGTAATCATGAGCAAACGAACGGGATACACCACTACTTCTGGGTGTCAAGACTAAGACCATCCCACTTTTGACTATTTTCCTGTAACATCGCCCCCCATCGTGCTCTGCTCCCTAATTAGAAGAAGCCTTTATTTGTCACATATACATTTCAGCACAGTGAAATTCTTTATTCACATATCCCGGCTTGTTAGGAAGACCTCCTGTTCAGTAGCCCAGAGCTTGAAATTTAGATGTATGCACCAGAAGAAAACGTCTTATGCTTTGTCTTATGTGAATAAAGATTCTCATTTATGCGAATAAGTGAACAAAGGAGGCAAAACAGGAAGTGATAACACACACACACTTACCTGGGACCCAGGAGCTCTGATGAGCATTCTTTGCGTTTCTGAGACTCGACCCTAGCAGGGTCGGATGAGTTTTCCCCTATGCCGCTCATTTTAATACATATCAGCAACTGCAGAGAGAGAACACACACAAAAACACACACACACACACACACACATACACACACTGATGTCAGCACACAGACTTGAAGATCACAATACACACTCACATAACAAACAATATATACACAATATGTACCATGATACATAGGCTTGCTATCAACCTTCCAGCAAAACAGACCTGCTGCTTAATAAAATGCAAAAAACTGAGTTTGAGGATATTTTTAGTTCATGTCAGTAAAAATAAATTACTAATCACATGACAATTTGAAAGATTCAGCAAAGAGTTTTCACATCTAGTCTGTTACTTTCAAAACACGTATCACGTTAAAAAATATAGCACAACACTTGTGATATCTCAGAAAGTGCATTGTAACAAAGTTGACCATAATATGAATATTATATTTACATCCCAGCGATACTAGGCAGTTCGTGCTTTAATTAGCAACAGCGTTATAATGGGTTGGAACACACTGATATTAATGAAAATAATGAGACCAGCAGCACGTCACAAATTCAAGCAGCTAACATGCAAAACCCTGATATACCGGACGAGAGGAAATGTAAGGACTCTGTGCCATATTTAAATCCATTCATCACACTGGGAAAAGTGAACTGCAGCACATGTGATGATGAGAGAAGCTTAGAAACCTATAGCTACCAGTTCAGCAGTGTGAAAAATCCATACATGTGCTGTTTGTTGTATTTTGTCCATATAAATAGATGTGATAAACAAAAAAAAAAAAAAAAGAAATCTACTGGAATGATTTCCACTGCTATGAAAAATCACAAAAAGATCAGATAATGATGCGGTGCAGATCCCAGCTAATCAGCGCTAATTAAAGGTCACATGATTTGGTCACATGATTTGGTCACATGGTCGTTGCTGGGAGGCTAAAGCGCTGAGTGAAAAGTGGAGCAAAGGCGAAGTCAATCAATTAGATTCTACAATAGGTCTGTTCTCCAGAGACACACACACACACACACACACACAAAGAGACAATGTGAGAGAAAGATGGCGAGACAGGAAAAGACAGATTGAGAGATAGAGAAAGGGAGATACTGTAATAGACAAAAAAAAAAACACCCATATATCAAAGACGCACCAATTTGATACTGAGTATTGGACCCATATCTTGGGATTGATCAGATTCAATCCACTGTTTTTATCGTTGCCGTGAAAGTGTGTGCTTCTGAGTATCCGTTTTCTTCATTTTACACAAGGTCATATCACTCAAGTGTTGTTATTTCCTTCTTAAGGCATCAGTTTTCTGTCGCGCTTGAACACACTGCAAACCACACCTGATGGCCGACATGAACTCTCCATACCAGCAGGGGGCTGTATTCATATTTATATTCATAAAAATGAAAGTGCTAGTATTGCAGCTCTGTAGATCTGGTCTTGGTGAAGTCTTGCTGCAGAATACACTGATTTTTATTGTAGAAAAATAGTAATAGTTGTAATATAGAGGTAGATTCTTCATTTTTTAACCCAGAAACCATGAGGGATACAAACTTTTGCACCCAGCAGTATAGTAAATACTATTGATTGCAGCAGGAAGTGTTGTAATACTAGACACTTTCTGTGTAATGTAAATGTATGGATCCAGATAACATGCTGTTTCAAAGCTTGCAATTTTATGTCACCATTAAAAAGAAAAGGAAAAAAAGAAAATGAAAACCCTATTCATCAGGGCCTTTAAGCTAAGAGAGAAGAACTCGTAGACTCGTACACATCTTTCGCACACCTTCTACTTAATAAAGAAGCAATTGCAAGGTTAACACTGTCAAGCTTTTCTTTTCCCGAACACAGCTCCACTCCCTCTCGAATTTTAAAGAAAAAGTGCCAAATTTACCAGCTCTGCTCTGGGCGGGTGTGGAATCTTTAAAATTCTATGATTGTAATGTTTAAAACATTCAAGACCTGTAACAATCAGCACCTCAACATTGAAAAACGGTCAGTGAGAGACCGGTTCGGGTTATCGGTCACCGGTGCCGTTATATATGCACAGGAAATGACATCGGCATCCCTCAATGCATGTGGAAGAACAGGGAAATGAGCCGTAATGAATTATTGAAGGTGAAATGCATTTTAATAACCGCCGCAGATGGTAATGGACTAGAGAATAAGATGTGGCTGCATAGTGGGGCAGAAAAACTGGTTAATGGGAGCTTCAGCAAATAGGTCACTGAATAACATCGTATATAATAGAGCTGTTACACGAGGAGGAAGTGAACACGCTGTAGTACATTAGAATGTGATGCCTGAAACCTCCTGCTACATGGCTTCATATGAAAGAATCTTCAGTAGTCTCTTATCTGAAACAGCCAGAAATACTGGAAAGACTGGTCTGGAAATGATACATATATATACATATATACATATATACATATATTCCAGACATATTTTCCAGACTATAAAATCCACAGCAGGTGCGGTGACTTATGCAGCATAGCAAGTGGGCCTGTTCCAATATTCAAATTAGCCGAATGTTGATAATAAATACAGTGACTTTAATTTATACGCCGACTTTCTCACACTCACGACTGTTTTATAAGTAAAAGTAGATGTGTGTTTCCTAAAGGAAATCCTGTATGCGTGCAAGAATCTGAAAGCGGTGCAAGGACGAGAGAAATGAGATATCATTTTAAGAAAACTCTTAACTTTTGACATTTAGAGAGAGAAAAAAAAAAATCGAGGTCATGAATGAAGTGATTGTGTGGATGGATGAAAAGTAAAGGGAAGGAAGGAAGCAAAGGAAAAGTGGAAGGAAGGAAGGACAGGAAAGGAAAGATAAAGGAGTAAAAAAAAAGGAGAACGAAAAAGAAGGAAATGAAAAGGAAAGGAGGAAAATAAGAGAAAAGGGAGACGTAGGAGGAAAGGAAAAAGAAGCAAGGGGTAAGAAATGGAAAAAAGTAAATTAGAAGAAAAAGGGTGAGCAAATGAAAAGGAAAAGGAAAGAGAAAGAGGAAGGGAAAAGGACGGGAAAGGAAGGAAAAGGGAAATGGAAAATGGAAAAGGGAAATGGAAAAGGGAAGAGGAAGGAAAGCAAACAAAAAGAAAGGAAAGGAAAGGAAAGAAAAGGAGAGGAAGGAAGGAAGGAAGGAAAGAAAGAAAAAATCAGCTGGTATAGTTGGAAGTCAAACTGAACAACTTTCCATCTGTGTTTCAGCTGAAAAAGATTCACACTTGAATCTAAAATTTTTTTTAATATAGTATAAAATTCATTTCAACACACACAATCATCAGCGCACCACTCTGACAGAATGATCCGCATTTTCTGTGCTTTAGGAGGGTGGGGTTAACTCTAGAAAAACGAAGTGTGAGGAATAATCGTACTGTACTCCTGCACACACTACCGTTAGCCAGCTGGAGTTTAAACGGATTAAGAAGTGCATTAAAGCGTCCATGATACGGCATGAAAGCGGTGATCTGATTCTGCGCGAGACGTGCCGAGGGGTCTGACTTCCCCCACAAGATCCAACCACATGTAGCCTACACAATCCCTCCATACGTTACCAAATCAATCCGTAACAGATCTGATGATTACTGGGGCGGGACATATGCATTCCACAGGGCTCTTAATTGGAAATAGTCTAGTCCACGTCCGTGCATGATGAGTCATCTTTTTTTTTTTTTAATATACAAATTGTAATTTGAGAATGTACATATCTTCTTATAAATAGCTTGATTATATATATTACCATACAGGCGTTGATAAAGCAACATTTATCATTGGTTGTTCCTTCCTTTGAGCCATGCTTTATCTGCAGCGTGTGAGCAAAGTAGGTGGAGACACGCACACACACACACACACACGGCTGCATGGTGCCAAAGCATGAGGCTGGCACGCTGTTAAGGCCTGGCGTGCACACACACACACACGCACGCGCACACACATACACACACACACACACACATTACGTAAGGCGAGTGCTGCTATTGGATCCCTGCTGGATTGCAGTGGCCTACTTTACCCGAACGACAGAGAGAGAAATCAAATCACTGCAACGAGAGCACAGTTACTTTATAACACAGACACACCAGTTAAAACATAACACGCACGATGAGAAGCTGCACCATTCCTACCAGAAATTATAGAGACGTTTCTGTACACATTTATCAAGGCATAAGCTGATAAACTGCAAAAAAAAAAAGAAATGTACAAAATCATTCTAAGGAACATTCCAAAATACTGTCTCACAAGGTCCAGACTTTGTCCATAAGGACTAAGATATCACCGTGATTGACAGCCCTACAGCGTCGACTGGAGCAATCTGAATTGGTCATAGAAACCAAAGTGCAAGCGATTAAAGAAAGCAAACACTTCTGTCAAGAGAGACTTGAGAACAGTGAACAGCCTCCGTAACTTAAACCTCATTTCCTGAATGATACTAAAATCAAAACAAGCTGATTCGGGGGAGTTTTCTACAGCTTTCACCCTCTGGACATGTGGCAAGAGCCAAATCATTTCACAACATGAATAAACATCCAGCTACTGTGCAATCCTCCGTGTTGCTGAACACTGCATTGAACACTATTGACAAATTAAAGGGGGAAAAAAACAAAAAAAAACAAAGTGGCTTAGTAAGGTGTTAAAATAAAATCTCCTGTACAGATCTGCTGACTGTGAAGGCCACAGCGTGTGATTTACACCATTTTCATCCTCAGCAAACCATTCAGTGAAATCTGGTGCACTGTGGATGGGGGCGGAGTCATCCTGGAAGAGACCACTCCCATCAGGATAGAAACGTTTCATCCCAGGATAAAGGTTATCAGTCAGAAGAGCGTTGTATTGATTTGCAGTGACCCTCCAGAGGCTAGATCTGTCCAGATCTGCACATGTAATGAATGTGTTTGCACGTGTACACTTTTGTGCAGTATTAAGGAAATTCTTTTCTTCATACGTTGCTTGGAAGCAAGTAGAAATCTCAATCTAGCCCAGAACCTTAACCACCACTGCCATTCTAACAAACACTACTTATTCACTGACACAGTCATGTTCTATAAATATTATGTTCTGTCCTATTACTGAATATTAATACTTCCACTATTATTAGTACTGTTATTACTTACTCAAAAGTCAAAGCAATAGTATTATTATTACTACAAAGTTAACAATACAGTAATACTGGATTCCTTTTTTTTCCCTTTTGGTCAAAGCGAAAATGTGTTTTCAAAACTGCAAAAATATTTTTTTAAAATGCCACTAAGATTTTTCTCTATTTTTTCAAATCTGGCTTTGTAGATTTATTGTGAAACATTTCATGAAGAAGCTGTAGCGTGGACCATAGTTGTGACAATTTTATAACTTAGCACTTTATTTCCACCTTTATGGAAACACAAATAAGTAACACTGGAACGATCTCATATAATATTAATGCATAGTAATAAAATTGCTTGGATTAAAAAAACAGTCTTTGTCTTGTTATATATTCACTAGAATGATGGCAGAAATGAGGACCTTTATTATTTCGCCTCCTGCTGGTTTCAGTTATTTGTCAAAGCTGTTTTATTTTTATTGGTTTACGTAAAAAGTGATTTTCTGAGTCTATATGCTCATTAATAGATTTCTTCCCCCGACTCCTACCAGTTAGCACACAGTCTATGAAATATTTCACAACAGCTCTTTCATGCTGAAGAGAGCACCATTAATGATGTTAACCCTGTCATCAAGCATTATGACAGTTAGAAGTATTTGCCATAACGGGTCATAAAACATAACATATTAAGTAGGTGTCGTAACTCGACTCCACCTTGCAAACCATATGTGATGCATATGATGATAAAATTCTGACGCATGGCATCAAACATCTCAGAAGATTCATTACACGAGTCACTGTTACATCACTGAACATAAACAGTTATGACAGTATACGACGGCTCCCATGGCATTACTATGACATGGTTATGTCAGTGTTATGACACAGGGCTTAAAACTCCTACTCTCGTAGGAGTAAGCCACCGTTTTAAAAACACAATATATCCGCCGTAAACGTTTTGCTCCGAGTTTGCATTCATGGTGCAGTCGCATTCTCGCTTGCTGAGTCGGCCATTTTGAAACCCTCTGCCCCCTGAAGGCTCCGCCCCTTTCTGCTTAACACAACCAAGCATCTTACTCTCATTTCTCAGTGTGAACAAACTAGTGCTGCTAAAAATGCCTAGTACACTATGCAAGTATGCAGTTTGGGACACTAAAGTCCGTCCATTTCCCGTCCACAATGAAATGAAATTAAATGAAAACACAAAATAGCACGCTGTGCGTGTTCACTGCGTATTTGACACATGAACTTTACGTCAGTTCTGCCATTTTCATTTTGTTTCAGAATATGAACACAGAACATGTTGTTGTTTTTTTGCATGCCCCAGGCAGTCAAACATTACAAATCAGTCAAACACGAAAGGAAACTAATACAAAAAGTTTCACCATCTTGGAATTGTGGAAGTCACATGACAAATCATATGTGTTTTCAAAAAAAGCTAGGTTTTTTTTTCCTTATCCGCACTCCAATGCCAAAATAGAGTTTTCAGATTTATCTACTTTGCAAAGATGTGTGTTTGGAGGCGGAAAAAGAAGGGAATTCAGAGATCATAAGAACAGATGTGTTGCCAAATTGATTTATTAATGTCAGTGTGGACTAGGCCTTAGATTTACACAGAATATAAGAATTAAGAATTATCACCTGATTCATAGTAAAAATGAATGTCTAAAATTAGTGAGAAAAACAAAACGTAAAGACTGAATACAAGAGTAAATATGATAAACATGTACATATAATAATATCTATTTTGTATCACTTTATATAGATACAGACTATTGTATTTATCACACTTGACCTTTTGCTTTGTCTTTTAATCTCTTTTCCTGACAAACTTTCACTTCCCTTTCCTAACATCAAATGAGCTGTACATTTCCTGCCAGCTTGTTCAGTGCAGCTGCAGAGGGCTGGAAAATTACACACCACGCTGCAGATTTATACACAGCTGTGCAGCTACGAAAAAGACTCCGTGTGTGAGTTTAAACACTACAAAATATCAGTGCAACAGCACAGCATGTGGTTAATTAACCCACAGAGCTCAAGGTTTATAAGAGGAAAACTGCAGTGTCCACCCTTTTGACGAAAACGACGACACATTGCCGTATTTTCCAAACATTAAATAATGCTGGAGTTTGAGATGCACCCTCCTAAAGTGTGTCTGCTTAGAAAGAGGAAAAAAAAAAAAAAACAATACATTTTGTATTAATGTAACAGGTACTGTTTGTCCCATTAGTGTTGCCATAGTTAAATGTAAAGGAGTTTGCAAGACAGTTTGGGCAGAAATTATGGCCAATCCAGCTTGCCAGGGCAGTTTCTGTTTCTACACACACACACACACACACACACACAATATTTTCTAATGGATGTCAGCTGGGTCTATTTTCTAAAATGTAAACAAATAAACAATTCAAACTCAACTGTGTCCTAGGCCAAGATAAAGCAGATAATAAAGATGAGTGAATAGCCAAGAGGACAACAGTAAAAAACAAGTAAATAAAAGTCTCTATTAAATTTTGCAAAAAACTAAACTCTTCATTTGCCTATGTAGATTTGTTTAAATTTAATGTGCTTCATGGTTGTGCGATGCACCTTGATAATGCAACTACAGCACAAGCTAGATGGTCCAAATCACACCACCTACAGCATCAGCCAAGGCGTCCTCAGTAAAATGTTAAAGTTTTGCAAGGCTGGTTGATGAACATGCACGGATGACAGACCATGGTTTCAGAATCAGTAACCCGCAGGTATGTGAAAATGCTGACGAAACTAAGCAAAATTAAGTCGTTTACAGTCTCCGGCATCCGTGGCCCGGAGTCAAGGCAGCAAAAATGCACATGTTCTCTTGGTGAGAGGGATCCATGGTTTCTCTCCCCTGTCAATCACAGAGACACTATCCAATCATGGTGTCTGTATGTGGAAGAGGGTAGACAGCACTCTGCTCCGAGTGTGCTACGATGCACTGTGACGCAGCATGAGCAAACGGAGCAAAACGAGCCACGTGATCCTATGCTCATTCGTTGTGCATGATATGTTATTACATTAATTTCGCTATCATTTTTAGCCTAGTCTTTTAGGTTTCCAGACAACCAAAACATGCAGCTGGCCAACACAAAGGTTTTTACTTGGGCTAGCTAAAGAATTTATAATTTGTCCACCCTTGCATAATGAAAAATGATAACACACACTATATGGCCAAAATCTGGCTAACTAGTGTAGATGCACAGCAATGCAGAAAGAAGGACGGAAGGCAGGGGTGCTTCTCATCGCTTTAAATTCACCTCCTTGTATCCTTTCCTCATTTCTTAGCTTCTCCCTCCAAGGAAGCAAGAAAAGAAAACCAGGACAGGAGGAATCAAGGACAAACGTATTTTTGTAAGACACTGCATGTGTACATCACACGCTTCGATTTTAATTATTTATCCTAAACAAGATTCTACTCATCATCTGACTTAAAGCATTTTAATTGGTTTTATTTGTTAAGATTGCTGACTTTGATTGATTTCAGGGCTACAAGCTGAAAGGCATAGCATTGACAAATCCAAAAGGAAGCAATTCTGAATTCTAGGAGAAGGAAAAGACGGATAGAAAGAAAGGAAGAAAAACAGATGGGAAAAAGCCAGAAAGTGAGACAAAAAGTGAGACAGACAGACCGAAAGAGAGACAGATCAACCGACAGTGACATAAAACAGTCGCATAAAAAAACAGAGAGGCAGACAGAAAAATAAAGAAAAAGAAAGAAAGCCAGACATACAGACAGATAAATAAACAAAAAGACACAAAGACAGAAAGACCAAAGGATGGAAAGGCTTTATTAGCTCTCGGTTAACTAAATGAATGGAGAGAACAACAAATGTGCAATGAATGAGTGTTTAAATCACCCATTCTTTTACTGAGTGTATGAGCTGGACTGAGGGAGGCGAGACAGAGAGAGAGAGAGAGAGAGAGAGAGAGGACGGGGGTACAGGGAAAGGAAGAGGCAGAAACGAAAGAGAAATAGCAAGAAGAAGGAGGATCAAGAAAATGAAGGGGAGTGGCCAAGAAACAGCACTCTGCAATGAGAGAGCAAATAAGAGGAGAGGGAGGGAAGAGGGAAGAGGGGAAGAAGGTATCATCTCATCCTTCAAGCACAGGCCTGAAATCAGAGAGAGAGAGAGAGAGAGAGAGAGAGAGAACATGAGAAAGCCAGAGCCAGAGAGACTGAGACAGGCTAAATAACAGAGAGCGCTTTAGTGAAAGAGAAACAAGAGACTCAGTCTGAGAGAGAAAGTGTGAATAATGAAAATAAGTGAGACAGAAAGAGACAGAGAAAGAAAAATAAAACTCTGCTCCACTTATAAGCTCATTCAGCCATCACTCCATCGCTCTAAACTGACTCCGAAACAATCCATTTCCTGAAAGCTGATCATGTTCATAAATCTTTAACATGGAGGGCCACTGGGAGAACACTCGATCATACACACGTTCAAAAATGACCAGCATCCAGAAAGAGAGAGAGCGAGAGAGAGAGAGAGAGAGAAAGAGAGACAGAGGTATGCTTGCATTCATTCATCAAAGACACACCACACCTTTATAAACCCATCAAATATAATTACACTCATCAAACAACTAAACACATCAACCGATCAGAAGCTTTCTCACTAACCGCTTAATCTTTTATCACAGCTTATGAAATAAATACACACTACGTTCAAATAATGTTTGGCTGTAACTCTTCTTGCTGCTCAGCAATTCACCGATCACACCCAAGTGATTAAGTCACGTCATTCTAAATATTTGGCCAACTCCTCTCGAACGTGCTGGCTTGACACTTGAAAATGGACATATAGTTCAAGTTGATAGAAAATGTTTCACGTTTGTTTTGGCTGTCAAACTGGCACAGGACAAAACCATCTTTAAACCTTTTCTTTATGCAAATGAGCAGAGCAGTTTAGAACGTGTGGGGTTTATCAATATCCATTGCGTACAGCTGTGAGTACACTTGTGCGATAAACGCCAATTTCCTTCTGCGTACTGGCGGTTCTTTCAAAGAAATTCAGAACTTGTTCGATACACTATTTGATAAATTAGACCCCTGGTATAGTCACAGAATATTCATTCTTTTTTCCCAGCGAAGCTTTACTCCATCTTGCCTAACAGACTTTTGGGACTAGCACCAGTAAGTCGGTAGGGTATGCTATTATCTTGGCAACATGGCGATGTTTGCCGCCTTCGAGGCCCATCTCAATCTGTTCACTTACAGGTATCACAGCTATGAAGCTCTGCAGTGACTTATGAGACAGCAAGGCACCAAGACAGCAAGGTCTTCCGTTTGGGACACAGTCGTAGCTGATCAGCCAAGACATGTTGGGAGCCTTAAATTTGCTTCTTTAGAGTCGTACACGAGCTACAAAGCTAATGTAGCTAAACTGCATGCTTCACAGATTTTGATTTTCAGTTTTCAGAAAAACACGCACAAAGAAAAAACAAACCACAACATCTTAATGCAGGCAACTCCTTCATAAGAAAACTGACTAATGATTCATGTCCGATGCTGACTCACACATCTGACGCTTGAACAAATTAATGATGATGAATACAGCTTGCTTTAAATTGCCTTATGTCGCCTTTCAAGTTTGTCTAACACCAAATGTGTGATTCATCAGCAAGCAAACATCTGACATGTGTGGTGCTTATAGTGGGTTATCCTTCATGTGGGTATGCCACCAACAAAGTGGCTAGAAAACCCAGGTTCCTCCAGGAGAAAACATTTAAATTACAGTGACCAATTGCTTATTTTAATCATCACACCTGCTTAAGGGCATGGCCTAGAAAAATATCATCTACTCAGTCTTCTTCCTTTTCCTCCAAATGGAATCAATCAGCCAAGACATGTTTGGTGCTTGAGAACAAATTTCCTGAACAAAGTACACCAAAGGTTCCAGCTGTGTAGAACTGACCCTTGCTTAAAATCTGAGAAGGAAAAAACTAAAAGAACAAGGGTACAAAAACTAAGGAATAAGCAACAATGGAAACTAGAGACGGCACCGATCTGATACTCGGTATCTGTACTGGGCCGATACCAGCCGGGGAAGGGAAAAAAAAACGGTGGATTGGATATCAGAGAAAACATATCGGATATTGGCTCCTGAAACAAATGGCAACTGGATTTGGGGAAAAAAATTTAGTGTTTAGGTAGGTGGTACGTGTCAAAGTAACATCCACATGAATGCCAGGACCCAAGGTTTCCCAGCAGAACATTGTCCAGAGCATCATACTGCCTCTGCCGGCTTACCTTCTTCCCATAGTGCATCCTGGTGTCATTTCTTCCCCAGGTAAGCGATGCACATGCACATGGCCGTCCACATGATGTAAAAGAAAACATGACTCATCAGACCAGGCCACCTTCTTCCATTGCTCCAAGGTCCAGTTCTGATGCTCACGTGTCCATTGTAGGTGCTTTCGGTAGTAGACAGGGGTCAACATGGGCACTCTGACCGGTCTGCAGTTACGCAGCCCCATACACAGCAAGCTGCGATGCACTGTGTTTTCTGACACCTTTCTATCATAGCCAGCATTAACTTTTTTCAGCAAGTTGTGCTATAGTAGCTCTTCTTTGGCATCGGACCAGACGGGCTATCCTTCGCTCCCCACACGCATCAGTGAGCCTTGTGAGTCTATGACCCTGTTACCGGTTCACCGGGTGTCCTTCCTTGGACCACCATTGGTAGGTACTAACCACTGCATACCGGGAACACCCCACAAGACCTGCTGTTTTGGCCAGTCGTCTAGCCATCACAATGTGGCCCTTGTCAAAGTCGCTCAGATCCCTACTCTTGCCCATTATATATATATATATATATATACAGCTAACTAGTCTTAAATATATATATATATATATATATATATATATATATATATATATATAT
>CM075024.1:13803872-13852606 GCA_037576675.1 Pangasius sanitwongsei
TGTGGTGGTGTATAGAGCCAAAAATGTTAGAATTGTGTCGATGTCCCAATATTTATGGACCTGACTGTATATATATTGGATTGGTATTAGTATCATAATTAAGGTTTCAGTGTCTGTATTGAAAAATAAAAAGTGGTATAATGCCATTTCTACTGGAAACTATAGGAAAAACAACTAGGGGGACTAGTGGACTAGTGGAAACTGGGGAGTGTGGAAAACTAAGGAACACTAGAAAGTAAAGAATGCTGACAGGGAACTGTGGGGATTGGAAACAATGAAAAGTGTACTATTTAGTAAAAGGATTTATTAAGGTAGAAATTTATATGTTTAGCAGCCACAACAATGCTCACCAAGTTACCATGAAAACTGGCCCCTGTCTATGGGTGTGTCCTAATCCACACACTACAACAAAACATTATCCACAGGCTACCATAGTTATTTTTTTTTATATTACTACTACGAGTAGTGGAAGTCTGAGATTTTGTATGCGGCCAAATACACACATTCCCAGTTTATCACACTCTTTTTATCCATACCACAACTGTTACACCTAGTGTTGTTGCATAGGAAATGATACAAAGATGAGGGGATAAGAGAAAGACAAGTGTACAAGAAGAAACAAAGGGGAGAGAGGGGAGAGAGGAAGAGAAAGAAGACGAGGAGCTTAAAGAGGAGCTTATCCTCTAAGTCATCTGCTCCTAATGACAGCTGATGAACTGGCCATGGAAATCTCATGTGAGCATCTCGAGCTACTCCTCCCCCATCTAACACACTCACACACTCACTCACACTTACACACACACAGAGCTATGCTTACACATACTCCTAACTCAGCAAGCAAACGGAAAGGTTTTGGCTCATAGTTTTTCAGATAAAAGCTGCATTTTTTTGTTAAAACTCTTTATTTTGTGAGGACCAAAAAGGATGAAATGTCCTCACAAACGGTTAATACATGCCCACACACACTTACAGCTCACACATGCAGCGCACAGCCAGCGCGTGAAAATTCCTCCGGCTTCTGACACTGTGCTCAGAACAAGAGGCCAGGGTTGCCAGGTCCTCAGAACTAAAGTATGGCCAATCAGAACCAGTCCAAAAACACAGTCCAATACCAAAACTCAAAATGCTCCCCTTTTAACCTATTCTGAAGCATGTCAAACAATATCAAACATTGCGAGTAACTATCAAATGTGCTATGATATCTGAAAGTGGTATTAAAAAAATATACAGTTTTCAAAAACAGCTCTTTCACTATATCTTGTATTATTACAGATATTGCCATAAATAAAAGAACAGCTATGAGAATGAGTGCACTAATTCACTGAATGACTTGTGTGTTGATTGCCAAATGTTTTAATATAAAGATATAAATAATCTATAAAAATCTATGCAAAATGCACAACCCTATACCAACAGACTAAAAAAAATCAACCAGCAACAGCCATTTTAAGTAACCCAGTTGTGAGGGAAAACAGCTGACCTGGCAACACTGTGAGAGGCTCTTCAGTCATGTGACCCATGAGAGCAAAGGCAGAAAAAGGCAGAGCAGGTGGCGCACACACACACACACACACACACACACACACACACACGGTCTGTCCTCAATGGCAAAAGTGCAACCAAACAAACAAGAGCCTGGAGGCCACAGATAGGAAAATGTTTCTTGTTGCTAACTGATAAAAGGCGAGCGATTAAAACCGCAAACACAATGTGAGCGTGCGTGCCGAGATGTAAACAAGAAAGAGTTCCTCTTTCACTGCACGAGCCCGGTTTAACAGGAAACAGCGTCACATCTCCGCAGAAACCGCACCTGCTCTCACTTTCATTCATCTCTTATTTTAACACAGAATCATTTTACCCAACAGTCTTTCAAAAACACAACATATTCCTACAGCCCAAATTAGCTCAAATTAGCCTAGCAGGTATGGTGTGAGGAGTATCGGTACCTGACAGAACCTGACAGAATCAACAGGGTTAATCTATCTATCTATCTATCTATCTAGCTATCTAGCTATTTAGCTACTCTTGTTTAGCTATAGAACACCTTAGTGTAACACTAACCAGCTAGTAATGCTTTAGCTAGCTATCTATGTCAGGCCTTGATTCAGATTTTTTTAAAAATTATTTTATGCCTGTCTTACTTATGTACTGAAATTATTTGACAAATATTTTTAAACATCTGAAAATAATTTAAATAAGCTAGCTAGCTTTAAACCAGCAACAGCCACCAGAGGGTGGTCAATGGTGTAGCTAATCATTAATAACTACATAGCTCACTAGTTAAACCCTAACATGGACCACTAAAGTTTTTTGGGGGACATTTTAGGGGACCGGCTCCCCATGAAGACTGCCTCAGTCACCAGAGCCGTAAAGCAAAACATTAAAATATATTACCATTTCTGATATCATGGTATACTGTTACACACATAGGGCCTGTGTGTTTAAGCTTACCTCAGTTTCAGTCCACACACACACTCAGGCCATTCCTGCAGCGGCGGGAATCTATACGCATTGTCAACTTCACTCTCTGTGTAAAAGAAAAATGAAAAACAAACAAAAAAACACAGAGATTATGTTGGGAACTCGTAATATTAAAAAGGTTATTAAACGTTTATATCATTTTATACATTAATGACAATACCGAAATTGGAACCACTTGTTGGAGTGTGTACGTTACATCAATAATGTAAACATAGCTAGCTGAGTAGCTTGTTGTCATTTGAGTAGCTAAACATAAATAGCTAAATAGCTGACTAGCTTCTTAGTTAGCTCCTGACACACAATACGCTTACAGAAAACAATCTTAAATAAATCAAGGTTACACAGAGAAGCATCACTGCACTAGCTAAACATTACCTAAATACTTTTTGAGGCAGTACAAATGTTATACACAATAAAAATGTCTTGTATTGAGTTCTTACAGGTAACATGCACAATATTATCATCGTCTTCGTTTCCCATCTGGGAGAAGGCTGCCTTAGTAGGCAGTGTAAAGAATAAAATCTGTCCCATTCAGAAGACAACATAAAGACAACTAGCTTCTAATGACCCTTATTTTGGCCATTTTCGAAGGAGTTTAAAACGTGTCCTTACTGAAAAAGATGATCCCAAAAATCATAAAAATCATGACGGGACTGTCACTCCAAATACTAAACTTCATCTTTTAAAGAGACATTACCAGAATAATGTCTCTGAGTGTTATATCCTAATATGTGTGTTATATAATATTATTAATAATGTTATAAAATATAATGTAATGTAGTGCACTGTATTCAGCTATTTATCCTTACGTGCATTGTGCATCATGATATATTCATGCCATATTGACTTGACTTCAGTGAAAGCGATATTCCGACTCGGGCAGCTCGGTGATGTTGGCCTCCTGAGAGCCGTGATATCAGTGTGTATCAGTGAGACAGCTGAGATTTCCCAGACCAGTCAGAGAGAGAGCAGTTTAAGCTATTTAAAGACACCGAGCTGCTTCGGCACTGATCTGGAGTCAGAAACACCCTGCCTCGCTGAAGGGCGAGAGAGGAAGAGAGAGAGAATCTGGACTTCATCCATCAGGAAGCACCTGAAGTCAGAGGGCTCGTGGCAATTATATGGATCAGCTACTGGTTTATGTCATCGGCTTGAGAACGGAATTCTCTAGTGGAAGGGGGAAGGGACAGAGAAGTGTGTGTGTGTGTGTGTGTGTGTTTGGGATGAGGAAAACTATTACATGACAACACAAATACATATCCAGAGTCTACAAAAATTAAAAAAAAAAAAAGAAAGAAAAAGAAAAGAAAGAAAGAAAGAAAAAGGAGTTGATCTGTGATCCTTACTTGTGACATAATTTTTCACAATATCTATATCATTTTGTCAAAGTGCCCAGCCCTAGTGTGTGTGTGTGTGTGTGTGTGTGTAGAAACAGTTATGTAACTGGTGAAGAAGTTCCTGAACTGAAACCTGTAAATACTCAGAATACTCGGGTTCGTAAACTGAAGTGCTCAGAGCAGTTATATGTCATCAGATGATTACTGAGACAAATTCCTCAATGGAAAGGAGGAGGGAAGAGAGAGAAATGTGTATGTGGGGTGTGTGTGTGTGTTAGTTTGGAGAAAGCTGGTTGCCTATAGTAATGCGTCTCATATTCGTGTAACACGAGAATAATTAAGTCAGTTTTCAATCCTGAATATTGAGCAGTTAAAGGACATCAAACTCAAACCATATGCACTAGATAGTGCATAAATGTATTTGTGAAAGCATAACCGGCTATGAAAGCCCACTTTAAGTGCACAAAATACAAAATTCAGTACTGCACTGACATGTGACCAGCTAAATTTTGTGTGGTTTATAACACAGAGCAGCTCAACATTTTCTGGATAAAGATGTAACTGTTAAAATGCCGATTAGCAAAAATGGAGATACAAACAATTTTCACGATCAGTGGCTCCTAATAACCCAATAATAATCTGACTGCATAAAACCCCTTCATGTACCCACCGAAATCAGAAAAACAGTGGAGGAAAACGCAAATGAATTTCATTTTAATTGAAAGAAGTGGATAGTCTACGTAATAATGTCGGAAGTGCTGCTCTATATCCAACTGAGGAATACAATGAAGTTTTTATACAATATTGTTTTAATATTTTAAACCGCGCATTAGCGTAACTTTGTGTCGAACAACACAAACCTTTGCGCTTCTTCAGAAGACTTAAAAAGTAGTTGCTCTGGTTTACATCACCAGCATTGTGTTTTGATTGAGAGTCTGTTAGGGAAAAAGGTCAACGCAAAAAAAAAAAAAAGCTGTGACCATACAGACTGAATAAATTAGCCATTAATATGACAGCCACAGTTAGTATACAGTCACACTTTATAGTCGCATATGCCAACAAAATAATTATACTTTTCTGGAAATAAACTCATAAACTTCATACACACTGGAAAAATAAAAGTGAGGATGCACCCCCAGCCTAAGTTATGTCTATTAGACTGTGAAATTTATTGAAATATGATAGCTTGATACATGCGCTTTCCTAATGTAATATATTCATTAACTGTAAATTAAATAAAAACAACAGACGGAAAAAAAGAAATTAAGTGAAGGCTGTCAATAAAGCTGAAATGTAAAACCTTCTCCACTCAGCGCACACTCATCCCAAAACAATTACGAGTTCGTCATTAAGTGGGGAAAAAAAGAAAAAAGATTTTGCAGAGGAACGAGGGGGGATAATAATCACGCTGATAATCATGCCGAAGCTGGTAACGGATTTAATCGTGTCCTGCACGTCTTCAGGGCCTGTTCGTCCGCCGGGGAGTCGGCTCCGGCTTATTAGATGGTAACATGAAGTACGCCTTTTTAATTACGTTCTGAAAGTAATTAGCAAAAAGGAGGTTTAAATCATATCTCTCTCTGGTTCCAAAATTAGTTGCAGAAAAAAAAAGCAGAAGCAGTGAAGCAGTACCAGGATCATGGATGTGATGACTTCTATTACTCTCAAAGCACCAACCCGAGAGGAGACAAAGCTCTAAATCCTCCACTATCAACAATAAGCCTGTAGGCATGTGCAGATAATCCGTAGGTTACTGCAACATTCAACAGATGCAATAATATTTTCATGGAGGAGGCCACCTAATTAGGCAACACTTTTAAGCAGTGTGTGAAATTCTGTCCTAATTCAAAGCCAGCGCAAGAAACAATCCATTCCTGAGCTTTATGAAGATCTGAAATAGTGTGAGAGAATGCCATGAATTAATATACAAGTTGCTATAAGATTATTTTAAGTTCCACCTCAGTGCACTTAAAGCAACTTAAATGAAATGAAAGCAATTTCTAAAATTTCTAGCAGCCAAAATACATTTAGTGCCTGACGTGTTTGTTGAGATTTGTACTGGAGGTACAAGGCTAATGTAGCAAACAAATAAATGAAGATCATATGCGCCACTCATGGCTAAATCATCTCAACGCATGTAATAATGCATACGTAATAAAAATGTGCTTTTTCTTAGCAATATTGATGACTGTAGCTTAAAAAATTATAAAATATAGTCTCTTGAACGTTTTCCACATTTTGTAGTGTTACAACCAGGAACTGAAATGGATAGACAGAGTAAGGAGGGTATTAAGCCAACAAGCAACCAAGAGGCCAAAGATGGCCCCCGGAATAAAGCTACCACCACCATGCTTCACTGGATGGTGTTCTCAGGGTGGTGCGCAACCTTGGGTTTCCACCAAATGTAGTGCTTTGTGCCAAGGCCAAAATAAAATCCATGTTTGCTGAGTGTCCAACATGCCTTTTGGCAAACTGCAAATGTAATTTCACATGGCTCGTTTATGTTTTGTCCCATCTGAGCTATGGGTATCTCCAGCTCCTTCAGAGTTACCCTTGCCTTCTTGCCTGATTCACTGATTAATGCCCTCCTTACCTGGTCACTGACTTTTGGTGGATGTCCTATTCTAGGTAGAGTCGTTGCTGTGCAATATTCTTTCCATGCTTTAATAATGGATTAAATGGTACCTCATGGAATTTTCAAAATTTGGGATCATTTTTATAACCAAACCCTGACTGATACCTTTCCAGAATTTTGTCCCAGATTTGTTTTGATAGCTCCTTGGTCTTCATTTAGGTATGTTCTGGGGCCTTCTGGAAACAGGTGTAGGTACACTGTGTGTTACAACATGTGACACTTTAACTGCAAACAGATGGACTGCATTCCACTAATTATGTGACATCTGATGTTAACTGATTGCAGCAGAACCAATTTAGTGGTTTCACACCAATGAGAGTTCATACTTATGAAATCATGTTTGAAATTTGTACTTTTTTTATTTGTAAATAATATGTCAATGATTTATTTTTACATATTGATCAATATTGATATTTATCTTTCTTCAATATTATGAACGAATTTGTGTTGATTCATGACATAATCCCAATTATGTCCATTTCAGTTCCAGGTTGGAAAACCTGGGGGGAGGAAGGGGAGATGGTGTGTGTGAAGATGCATGCAATGCTGTAAATGCCTACACAGTTAAAGGAATGAATTAATGAAAATGGATTAAATTATTTTCCTGAACGGTTTAATCAAATAAAGACAATATACATATTTTGTATACATATATACAATACATATATATTCATATACACTGCAACTGAATTTAGTTAAAAATTGAATGTGATGGCAAAATCGTAGTAGCCAATTCTGCTGACGGGAACCTGACATCAATATCAGCTTGAAAACTTGAACACTTCCATTCTTTTAGCTAAACACAAATGACACTGGGTTGCTATTTTCATAGATTTGATTACAAGGAAGCAAAGCATATACAAAACCTTTGTGTTACCCATCAGTCAGTAGGTATGGTGTTTGTTCTCTTGTTTACAGATCCCGGAAGTCAAAAATGTGAGCGTTTGTATTAACAGATACTTTATTGGCAGCTGTTGAACTGTAATGCCTGAAATTTTAAACGACTCGACAAAACTCTGTCGAAACACGACTCGAACCTGCGCAGCACCCTGCAGACGCTGTCCTTTCCTAATGTTAGCACCTGTTAGCTTTTTTCAGGCAACATTATAAGCCATATATGCCTCACAAGTTCAGGCACTTTCAAGAAATTTAGGCAAATAATGTGTAAATGAATGTGGGAAGATTGGTGTCATTTTCTCTCTCGATGAGCAGGTGTTACTCTTCTCAGCAGTACAGTAGGATAATAGCTAACCTCAGGCTAAACACACTGCTCATGTCCTATCCTATAATTCAGTTCATTAACTACTTCCATATGAAAAACACAGCGTTCAGACACTGAGGAACATATTTACAGGTGTGCGTTCGCCACCTGTCTCATTGCTGACATCTTTCATCTTACTGTTTCAATTAGCATATTATGTTTGTACAAAGATACATTTCATCAGCTTATGTAACACCACCTGGAACATGCATTCTATCCGTCTTCGCTTCTGTCCTTCTAACCAGCCAGTCATTTTGATATCTGTACCTGTCTAGCCCAGAAGAGTAATTAGTAGTGTGAAGCCATCTACAGTGTAAATGCACCCTTATCTGTTTAAATAAATAGAGAAATACTTCTAAACAATCTCAGTCATCTTCATATACATGAAAGCCAGAAGACACGTTAAAGTTCTGTTTATGTTCATGCACAGTTTTCATTCAGGGCACCATAGGCAATATGGACAATTAAATAATACATTTAAAAAATGAAAATAATGTTTGTCCAGGAGCAAAGTGGTAGCCTGTATGTAGTAAATAAGTTTTATCAATGGGATAGAGCTAATAGAAAATTTCAAGAATGAAAAACCTTATTGCAAAAATAGTCATATGTACATATGTGCACATTTCTCCATACTGATGGGTGATATGACAAAAATAGCATAATACTTAAAGCCATTTCTATGATACACAATAAGCATGATCTTATATAGATTTGTTAACAAAGTGCCAGGAAATAACAGTAGTATAGCATTTACAAAACTGTAAAATAACTGTAGTGATACTTTTATTTCTCCAAAAATGATTTAACACTGAAAAGAAGGAAAAGTGAAAATATCTATTTATTTACCTATTTTACTACTTAGCACTTTACAGTTTTCATAGTTTTAAGCTGTTTATAGCTACTTTCATAGTTTTAAGCTGCTATTAAAAAAATATATAAAAAGATACCTGAGAAATGTTAAAGTGTATTGAAAACATTGATCCCAGTCTCAATGTTATTTCATATTGCCTGGCCCTAATTCTTAGCATGATGGTTTGAGCATAATGTGTCAGCTTGGACAAGCACCACATTTGCATATTACACAGAAATTTATAAAACTGAAACCCACAGAATACTGATTTTTCTCCCCTCTCTGGTTGTCACTCACAGCTGCATGTTGCGCGAATTGCAAACTGGGTCCATTTGTTGGCCCGCTGGTACTCAAACTGAAACCCACTAGTGTCGTGATCCAGACTTCTAGCAGTCTCTACTTTTTGTCACTAAATGTGGCCAAAGAACTGCTAACTTTTACAGGAAGAGGCCATGTGACTGGCCACATTCACTGTTTCGTGAAAACAAAACTGTAACAACCTGTAAAAGACATGATGCTGTGAATTTCAAATGTTTGCTCTGCCATTAGAAACTGGTGTACGGAAACGTGAAAAGCCAATCAGACTGCGACCTGAAGAGTGTAAGAGATATCAGCAGTGGGTGGAGTGTCTGACACTGAGATTAGCCAGCCACTAAAACGCACGGCTGGAGGCAATACTGCTTGAAACAATCTTTTTTTTTTCTGCATGACAGGCAGCATGTGATTATTACTGGGTGGGTCACCTGGCCTAGTTAATTCTAGGGGAAAACACTGTTATCACTAGCTTTCATAGCGTCTTTGAGTGTGTAAAACTGTTGACAGTGACAAATCATTATGCCGGGCTGAAGCAGATACTTTTGGACTGAGACAATTTAGATATTTTACTAAAGTGCATCCATCTATAATGCAGGTATAAGACCTCGGTGTACCTTTCTAAAAAAAAACAGAATAAATGTACTTCTAAAATTACAAAATCATATCACAAATTAATAACTAAATCAGCCAAAGCAATATAAAGTATAATAGTATAAATTGCATATAAATTATCTGAGGTTTTCATGCTTCTTTTGAGACACATGAAACCATCCATTGCATGATTTTGAACACACACATTAATTATAGATGGATGCACTTTAGTAAAATATCTAAATTGTCTCAGTCCAAAAGTATCTGCTTCAGCCCGGCATAATGATTTGTCACTGTCAACAGTTTTACACACTCAAAGACGCTATGAAAGCTAGTGATAACAGTGTTTTCCCCTAGGTAGATAGATAGATAGATAGATAGATAGATAGATAGATAGATAGATAGGCTTCGACAGCTGTGAGTGCAGGCTCACACTGTACTTCCTCTTGCCTCAGGATACAACTCTCACACACACCCTCGCTCTCTCTCTCACACTAGTATTTAGTTTCAGTTTGGTGCAGAAGTAGCTTTTCTGCAAGTGACAGTTGTTTTGTTTTTTTTTCTGCTCTTCTTTATACCACTTATCCTCTTCCTTCTCGCTCTTATTCAGGTCCAAATCAGCAGCTTGGCTTCATGCCACATCCATGACGGACAAACACCCTGAGTGAGCTTAGTCTTCTTCAGCACATTAAAAAGTGTTTGTTTTTAATCTTTACACATCATGGATGGCATGAGGGCTAAAAGCTGTGAAGGAAACGTTTCCTTACGCTCCTTACGTGTGTGAACGTTATCTTTACATTATAATTACAATATTGGTTTAAATGGTATGTTTAACAGTATAGCTGCTCTCATTGGACAGCAATTTGACTGTAAATGAACCTCATTCGGGATTTGGCTTGAATACAAACACAGCTAGGCTATTTAAAATGAGTTGCTTCTTGTGAAGCCAAACAGCCAGCTAACTAACTAGCACTAGCCAGCATGTTACATACTGTGTGTGAAATAGTATTACATTAGCAACAAGGAAACGTTTTGCTGCAAGACAGCCAGTTAACTCACATGTATAAACATATTCCTCTCATAGTTTTATTCTTCCTTATTCTGTTTACCAGATGGCACAGACTTTATCTTAGCTGCTACTACTGCATAGAGAACAAGGACATGAAAGACAGTATATATCAGCGATCGACGATACCATCATCGTTCGTCCTGAATATCACAATATATTTCGTGTAACGGATAATTGGCCCACACAGACATTAGTGGCTTAGGAGCACTGCTTATTCTCCTGGATCTCATGTAATGAGACGAGACAGACAGAAGGAACGATTTTAGTGAGGGGAAAGCTGAGTATATTACACTCATGTGAGAGTGCGTGTCATCACCCTGCTGGTGCACAACATGACCGTGAAATTGCATTACAATTACATCACAACATCCAGCTGTTAAACACCGTCATTATCCAAAAGTAGCTCTTTGGCCGCTGGTTTTCTAAAATAAACCATAATTCCACAGTGGATCTCCAGGCCATTTACTGAAATATGACATCAGGAACAAAAATAAAGGGAAAATACTGGGCCAGAAAGACTAAGCACACTTTACTGACAGTTTGAAGTAAAATAGACTTCTTGCTCAGCAGTACAACAAATTAAAAAAAATCTTTCAAATGTCACAAGAAGTTAGCTTTGATTAGACAGTACTAAGCCTGACACACAACAGTAACACAGAGGTAGTTTACCTCACATTTCTTAGATTTCGATCAAATTTTTCTAGTCACAGTACATCTAATAGTCACTGCTAAAGAGGCAACCACAATGCTAGCTAAGCTAGCTAGTTGAGTATGCAAGCTAACAATAATACATTTCATTTACATAGCTGGCTACCCTAGCTATTGTTACTATATTGTGTAATTAAATCCAATTTACAATTACATTTTTTGCTAGTTGGAGCTGGCTAGCCATAAGGTCACATGATCAACTTTGCTGATTAAATCTAACTTAAGAGCCATGACTTTTGCTGTTTGTGTCTGAGGTGTAAAGTTGTGTGGAAGATGAGAAGATAGGGTGAAGAGCGATGCTAAGTGTTTGGAATAAATTATGCCCTTTCTAGTATGCGCTTCAGGATCTTCAGAACTGTGTGAAGCTCCTTACAAGAAGTCCTGTGAGGACCTCATCCATGATAGATAGTTAAGGATCTAAGCATTCTAAGTTAGCCAGGTAGTGATTATGCTGCGTTTGAGGTGAGGTGAAACTTGTAATTCCCCACCTACAACTGTTAAAAGCCACCAAAAACGCCACCTCAACTTCTCAACTACCAGTGACGTGAAATCAACATGGCCGCTTCCACTGTGACCAGTGTAAAGTACCCATTCCCTACTTTTAAATGGGTTTACAGAAGTATTGGCTTTAGATAAGTTAATATATAGACACAGTACTTGGTTGAATATATAACACTGACCATACTAAGTGCAGTTAAAGCAGCTTTGAATTAACTTTACATGCTCTTACAGAGCAAACAAAAGACATGCTTTTGTGGAGGCGTCCATTTTTTTTTTTCCACTTCGCACGTCAAACTTGCAAATTACCACTTACAAGGCACCACGAATGCAGCATTAGTGTCTGCAATAATCTCATCTCAATGTAATGCCTGCTTATTCAATACTGTATTTTATTTAAATACTAACTAGCTATTTATATTTTCTAGCTATTTATATTTTCCAGCTAGCTCTATTTAATGCCTTACTATGCAGAGCAATTAGCCAGTTATTTGTTTAGTTATTTGTTTACACCTACACTGTTTTTTTAGCACACTTTACAAGTTTTTGATAACTTACTCAACTCTACAGCTGTCAGTGAATAGTGCATGTGTCATTTTTTTTATTATTTGAGAGCATTTCTAACAAGTCTGCCAAGTTTCACAAGTTTTTACAAATAAGATAAATTATCCCAAAATAGCAGAAAGAAAAATGAACAACAGTGAACCACAACATAAACCATAATGTCCTTATGCAATTTCAGTGCCTGCGCCTTTAAAATTACAGCAAGTTTCACTGATACTGAAACTAAAACATCACTTAATGAGCTATATTTACCCAAACAGTGTGTTATGGTCATCTGCGGAATTCATACATTAGGCAAGTGAGGCTGAATTCAATCCAAGCATATAGCTGGTGGTCAAGGTCCCAGCCCAAGAGCCTAACAGTGGCTATCTGGCAGAGATTTGAACCCACAACCTTTCATTCCCTATCGCAGAACTTTAACCACTGATCTATCTCTGTTTACAAGATGTAGTGGAAGGGAAATCTGAAGGCCATTCAAACCTGGGGTTTGAGTGCTTGTTTTATGGAGATCTATAAGTGTGTGTAGGCACTTGGCCTTGGTTTGACCTCATATTAAGTGTGCAGCCTTGCGTTCGCCCTCTTTTATGGAGTGAAAGAGAAGCAATGCCGACCTAATGGAGGATCAGCCTCAAGTTCAACTCGCGGTCCACCTCAGCTTCACCTGCCTCAGCATCATCGTCTACGACAGCTTGGAATTTCCTTGAATATCACACTCCTGGCCTGCTGCCAAACTTGCACTAAGGTTCGACCACTGAAACCAATAGACTGCACTTTAAAAAGCATCATGACCCACAAAAGCTGTAGGCACACATCCCAGAGCAGCTAGTCCTCTCCAAAAGGACTGATTGATTGGGATGAACCTTGCAAACTTCAGGTCTAAGAATAAAGGGAGTAATGCAAACAGCTGGAAAGTAAATATGCTGTGACAGTTGTCCTTAGGTTGCCTTCCAAATGAGAGCGATTTTAACTCACGAGCAAAATGGAAACAAATATTCGGATATATCCATATTAATACGGTATATCAGGAAACATTGTGTAACTGGTTACTGGCACGTTGTCTAACTGAGGTGTCTCTGGGGCGGAGGGAAGAATGCTTGGCAGGACTAATGGCAGAAAAATAAAGATGTTCAAGGGTTACTGCCTTCCTAAAATGGCTCTACTTGGAACCGTCTCCGACAGAAAAACAGAAGGTTTACACAGAACCATTAGGACTTCCCTGGGGGGGAAAAAAAAAAACCTGTCAGTCACAGCAACACTAGACAATTGTGGCCGCCTGTGAGCTCGTGTGTCCGGAAGAGGGCAGTTAGTGCTTTCCTCAGAGTGTGTTCAGCTGCCCTGTAAAGCAGCGCTTTGAAAAGATGTGGTGGCTAGCTTCATGTTTCTATAAGGAAGTATGTGTTAGCCCTTATCCTTCCTGACTGGTAGCTGTCATATAATAGGGAAGAACTAGATAGTGGGAGGGAAACTGGGAGAAAATGGGGTGGTTAAAAAAAATAATAATAATAAAATATTATGGCTAGTTTTTAGATTCTCGGAAATAAAAACAACTGAAAGCACATTAGCTAGCAATCTAGAGAAGTAGCAAACTTCTTGGTGTCTTGTAAGTGACTACCCCAAGTTGATGAGTTGAAATTTCAAGTTGAGGGGGTGTTTTCAGTGGCTTTAACCGGTCGTAGGTGGGGAATTACAAGTTGCAACAACACTAGACAATTGTGGCTGTCTGCGAGCTCGTTTCCAGGAGAGGGCAGTTAGTGCTTTCCTCAGAGTGTGTTCAGCTGCCTTGTAATGTAGCATGGGCAGCAGTTTGAAAAGATGCGGTGGCTGGCTTCACGTTTCTAAAGGAAGTATGTGTTAGGAGAAGTAGCAAAATCAATAATTCTTCGTTCATGGTGTCTTGTAAGCGACTACCCCAAGTTGACGAGTTGAAATTTGAAGTTGAGGGGGTGTTTTCAGTGGCTTTAACCAGTCGTAGGTGGGGATTTACAAGTGAATGCAGCATAAGCCACAAGAGGGCACGTGTTGTGGTGATTTTATCACAGGTGTTCAATAAAAGAATTAAATGTATTGTTAATAATATTTAAAATAAACAATTCTTGCACTGTGCAATGCAGTCTGTTTTGGTTACAACATAAGGGCCAAAGATTAGAGTACAGAACAATGGCTTAAGTGTAACGTTTTTTTTTTTTTTTGGTTTAAAACCTGGCGCACTGATACACAGTTCCATTATTGTGATGCAGTCACAGGTGTGTCTATATCAAGGATTTTAAAACAGCTTCAACCAATCAGATTTTCGAACCAAAACTATACTTGTTGTGCACTGAGATTTTCACCTCGAGTTTCCTTTTTTCAGTGGCCTTACATAGCATCTTGATTTTCGTTCCATGTCGAAAGTAGGAACCTAGAAAGCTAGAAAGTAGCACTCTTCTGGCAGAAGTGTGTTCCCATATTACATCTATAAAAGTTAAAGAGGTTACCTGCAAGTGGTGAAACTATATTCATTATTTGAAAGGGTCTGATTTATTGAGGTCATTGAATATCCGTTGCAGTCCTAGTTTTAATCTCTAAATCTTTTGGTCATCGTTGACCAGTAAAACCCTTCAGGGCTTCAGAGATCCACTGGAGTCTACAAAACTATATTACAGCTGAAAGTGAGCAGCAATGTAATGTAGCAGACCTGCTTTTCTCTATGCCCTTTGCTCCCAGTGTAATCTGAGCCATTAGCAAAAATCCCTGTACAGGCAGGGCACACAAACAGCAACAGGCACTCTTACACACACACACACACAGAATTCTCACATCCATCCCAGCTAATGAAAGCAGACAAGAAGGTCGTCATTTCCCTGCTTTCTCCTAATTAGGCCTGTTCACCATAATTCAGTTACAACTCAATAAAGCACATTACGGCTGCAACTGGAGTCTATGGTGAAACTGTAACACTGAGGCTACACTACACTTTATAACACTGTAATCATGTTTTGGCATATTTGCTTAATATTTGGTAGCAATGTTGTCTTATTAGACATGTGCCTTTTAGTTACGATTGGTTATATCATTTATTGAAATATAATAGTGCTATTGGGAAGAGGCTGCGTAAGCAGGCAGAATACAACCGAAAGGCATTGTGAGGTAAATCTCACAACAACATGGCACACAATATATATTAATAACAATTAACAGTAATAAATAGAAATGTTTTAGTAGAAATAGTAACATCCTTATACAATTGTAAACTGTGATATTGTTATATATGCAGGATAAAGAAGCTTACCTTTAATTCATGCATTTTGTATCGTATGGTTTTCATAAACAATCCATACATCAAATGTTTGCACAGGCCAAAAAAATCTGACTCAAACTGCCCGACAAAAATCAACCCCCTGAGCCGTGACCACAGAACCGACGAAAAGCTGGTTTACAGATTCTTGTGCAGCAAGGGCAAAGTTTAAACGGCTAAGTGAACGAAGAGGGTCAAAGGTCAGCGGCTTTGGGAATGAAGTCATGACTTTACACCACTGTGCTCACGTGAACTGACAGGAACCCACAGGAACGGTCATGTGACCGGGAAAGCCCTGAGAGGATTTGCTGTATTTAGTTTTCCACGTGTGGAATGGGACAAAGCCACTGAACTTTACCAGCTTTAGAGAGGCTAAACTTGCTCTTTTTACACACAAATACACCCAGACCCACAAACTGAAAACCAGTTATATATCATATTATTCAATATATCATTAATGAGGAAATTGTCGCTACTCCCACTGCGTTCCATTCACATTAACAGGCTGTCTAGGTAGGCTGAGACTTTGCTCTTGAAATAAGATCTGCCCCAATCGAAGATAAGGATGAGAATTATGTCAGAAGCTTATAATTCACCAAAGAAGAATTACAGAAAAGTGTGAAAAACATAGCATACGGCGCTCCAACACCAATTTTAAAGTAAAGTTGTAACTTTTTTTTTTTTTTTTTTTTTTTTTAAATCACTATGACAACATTGTGAAGTGCAAAGGTTAAAAGGTTAAGCAGTTATCATGATCTCAACAAGTACTCACCGGCTGCTACATTGGGATAACTGAGAGAGAGTGAGAGAGAGAGAACCCCGGCTCTACTGAAGACCCACAAAGGCCTCACAGCTGACTGCAGTCAGCACATTCCTTTGTGCAACAACAACCGGCAACACAACCTGCTCTGTATCGACCTCACCAATGTGACTAAGCATTTCAGCAACACAGAGGTCTCGAACACAAAAAAAGCTGCTTCTTCTGTAGTTTCTTTCCTTGCACTATTTGCCCATACACCTAAAATGCCATTATCTTATATAAAGATAGCTTCATTACATTTCAGCAATTCTATCACACTGTGTGCTTTTGTTTAATCACAATCACTTGCTACTTTCTAAGCTCAGATACAAACACAGCTAGGCTTTTCAAACATTCAGTCAAACAATGTAACAATGGGAAAATGCAACAAAGTAAAACTCTTATTTTGTTAAATGTACTCCAACAAGAGTAAAACATACTCTCCATTAAAATTACTCTTAGAGTTTATGGTTGTTGTTGTTTTTTTTTTTTTGTTTTTTTTTTTAAATCCTACTTAGGTAAATGTAACATTTCCTTGTTACTACCCATCTCTGCTAATATAATGCATGTGCTATAACCAGTTATGTAACATATATAGACAGGGTGTGCTGTTATAGGAAACTAATCAACAACAGGGTGGTGCGGCCAGGCCCTTTCCACACCAAAGTTGATTACTTTCCTATTATAACACATCCCAAATAGTTTACCATTGGAATTTGCCAAAAATTACAATTTTTATTTAGTGCAGAACAACGTCATACTTTTTATAACTTAATAGTTATGTTTAATGTTGTGGAATGTCTGCGAAACAAGTTCCTGCTATCACGTAACTTATAACAGCTATACACAGTCGTTCCATCACCAGCCTCTATTTTTTCTCTCTCTTTAAGTTAGTAAGGCAAAAAAAAAAAAAAAAATGCAACTTGTCAGGCTACCAAGAGAGCCTCTGTCCTGAAGCTTCAACCCTGTCAGAAAAGTTACACTTTTACCTCTGACTCTGACAAATCGCTGACACTGAAGACTCCTTCTATAAATGGCAAATAAACATCTCTTCACAGAATACTTCACCATATCCACAATTACAGACACTTTTTAAAATATGTTCATGTACAACGTCTGCCACACTGGTCCCTGTGTAAGTTGTTACTACAGAAATAACAACATAACATATTAGAAGGAGTATCAATATAAGACCTTCTGAACAAACAGATTCAAGAAATATCAATAACTGTGATGTGGTATAAACCACAATACTAAATATATTATTAGGCACAAATCCAAAGTAAATATCTAATGCGAAACAAACCATGCTACTTGCTTTCCTTCCATTACAAATAGCAGATTATGAGATCTCTTTTTCTATAAGACTCGATGATAAGACTCTCTTCACAAAAACTACTGTCATTTAGATGGTGCAGTGACATCTTTCAAATTTGGACGTTTGACCAACAATAATTTGTGAGGTGAGAATTTTAAATGTGAGGATAAACAGATGATAATTGTCCATCTAATTCTTGTATCTCTATTACAAAATAATGCAGGTGGCACCCCTACTCCTAAAACGCTGAATCAAAGGAACAGCCTAATGTCCAAGTTAAACACTAAAGCTGCAGCCCAGCTGTCACGTACACATGTGGTCTAGTTCTTGGAAACAGTACCAATTAGCACTATTGCTAGGTGAAACGAACATAAAATCAACAGGACAAAATGCTTCAGCAGTAGAACAGCACTAGAGAAAGACAGATCATGCCATCGAGTCTACATTGTGCAGTGATTTACAGTTGTAAGTGAAGAATAGATACACAGCTCATGTAATACAACACTAACTACTAAATATAGAACATAACTAAAAAGAAAACACAGAGACAATACTTCCTCTATTCAATAATCCAAAATCAAAAGCGCAACAACCTTTTCTCAATCCAGCAGTAACTCCACTGAAGCTTTTTCTATACAGTGTGACTGTGTGTCATCATACCAATCAGGAATGCTGATCAGGAAAGCTCACTATTATATTATGCAACATTTTAAACATTTATTGACTATGTATTTAAACATGTATTTAACAATTTCTAATGGACTTTCCATTAGAGGTGAATTTCAATTCATCCAAGGGCCATAAGGCTTCAGTTGAAAAACAAAGGGACATGGGGGTTCAAGAGTGAGAAAAAAGGGCACAAGCCTTCAGGAATGAGAATAAGGGGCACAAGGCTTGAGAAGGCTTCAGGAGTTAGACCAAGGGCCACAAGGCTCCAAAAGTGAGAACAAGGGCCACAAGGGGTCAGAGGTAAGACCAAGGACCACATGGCTTCCGGAGCGAGACCAAAGGAAACCAGGCTTTAGTAGCGAGACCAAGGGGCACGAAGCTTCAGGAGCAAGACTAAGGACCACAGGGCTACAGGAGCGAGACAAAGGGCCACCAAGCTTCAGTAGCGAGGTCGAAGGGCATGAGGATTCAGAAGTGAGACTAAGGGCCACCAGGTTTTAGGACCTAGACCAAAAGCCACAAAGCTTCAGGATTAAGACCAAGGACTACAAGGCTTCAAGAGTTGAGATCAAGGTGCACAAAGCTTCAGGAATGAGATCAAGGACCACAGGGCTTCAGGAGCAAGTCCAAGGACTATCAGACTTCAGGGGTGTGAAGGCTTCAAAAATCACAATGCTTCAAGAGTGTAACCAAGGACTATGAGGCTTTAAGAATAAGACCAATGGTAGTGAGGTTTTAGGATGGAGGTAAAAGGTTACAAGACTAGAGAAGTGAGGTGGAGGGCTGTGCAACTTTAGAAGGGTGTGTGTTTCTTTAAGTGATCAGGAGTAAAGTGGCATTAGAAACATTTCCACCAACAGTTTAGTTGACGTTGGGCTACTAGCATCTACACTAACCTACAGTGCTACATGCAATACAGTGTGAAAACAGCTGTCTCATCAATTCCTGACCATAGAGGAAAAGCAGAGATGGGCTATTATCCATCCCCAAGTTCCTGCTCTTTAAACACATCGCCATGGAACGCGTGCAACTTTTCTGTTCAGTCAACAAAGAAACGGTTCTAACCGCCTCCGAATCTCTTAGCAGGTTCCACAAACCGAGAGGCAGAACTGTAAGAACTCGTCCATGCAACGGCAGATCACGAGATAAAGCTCAAACCTAGCGTTGAAGTTCCAGTGTGACACACAACAACCTGCTTTTACTGAGCTGCAGCCGTGAACACAACTACTACTGCTAAAATAACAACAACAACAACAACTACTATTACTACTACAATAACTACAACTACAACCACAACTACTACAATAACTACAATCACAACTATGACAATAACTACAACCACAACTACTATAATAACTACAACTACAACAATAACTACAACTACAACCACAACTACTACAATAACTACAATCACAACTATTACAATAACTACAACCACAACTACTATAATAACTACAACTACAACAACTACTACAATAACTACAACCACAACTATTACAATAACTACAACTACAACAACTACTACAATAACTACAACCACAACTATTACAATAACTACAACTACTACTACTACAATAACTACAACCACAACTATTACAATAACTACAACTACAACTACTACTACTACAATAACTACAACCACAACTATTACAATAACTACAACTACAACTACTACAACCACAACAACAACTACTACAATAACAACAACAATAACAACAACTTCTACTACTACAATAACTACAACAACAACAACTTCTACTACTACAACAACAACAGCAACCCGGTTCAAAAGGCTCAAGCGACTGCACGAGCGAACGGAACTCCGGAACTGAGCCGAGGGGGAAACACACACATACACACGCGCCCGCGCGCACGCACACACACATACACACACGCACGGCGCCGCTGCTGCTTTAGCACGCTAACTGAGAACCACCACCAACACCACTTCCACCACCACCACACTGAGCCGGAGCTCGAGGTCTTTCTGGGGAGAAAATGGCAAAGCAAAGCGGCTATGAAATGGCACGCGCCGTGACATTACCTAAGATGCTCGAGTTGCAGTAGTTAGTTTCCGCTTAAATCCTGCGCGTGAGCTCTGGCACTGACCTTGGACTCGGGGGAAGAGCACGAGAGCTGAGCGGCGCCGCCATGTTCCTGCTGCTGTTGCTCCTCTCTCGCTCGCGCTCTCTCTCTCTCTCTCTCTCGCTCGCTCTCTCTGACTGTGTGTGTTTGTGCGTGTGTGTCCTCCCCCCACTCAGTGTGTATCGTCCCCGTTTGAGCTGCAGCTCAGTCACTGTACACCCAGCAACAGCCGCCTAGTTCAGTTCACTCAGTAGTGAACACTTTGCATTCACTAGCTCGCAGTAAAGATTAATAACAACGATGCTAAAGTATCAGTGGCGTGTCTGTACACTTGCACACTTGTACAAGTAAAGGTACAGTACGCTTATGGCAAGTCACGTGTCATTTTCAAGCACAGTAACTAATCTCACACACGTACAGCTCGTGCAAAAAAACAACAACAAAAAAAGTAGTGTGAGAGTCCTATTTAATATGCCACACTAAGGCATGGTATTAGATTATATAGCACAAGAAATTATTTATAATAATTTCATCACAACCTTACTGTATTCCCATGAAGTAAATGTAGTACTAGTATTATGGGATTGCATTTTTCAAAATTAAAAAAAGATAAGATGCTCTTACAATGCTTATTCTGGGACTTGGATTTATTTCTACACAAAATGCAGAAACAGTTGCACTATGAGAAAAATGTCTGCACACTACAGCTCTGTATATCTGTTTTTTTTAAACATATTCTATTTATGCATATTCTACTATCTATTCTACTATACTATTCTACTATCCTCTAAAGGCTGCTAAACCTTATCTTATAGTCTGCTAGATTTTATTATATTCTATTTTTATTATGGGTGTGTATATCTAGTCCGTTGTTGTTCTGTTCATTGTTGCACTGTGGGAAAGGCACTAAGGAAAAACATTGTACTACATCACATCACATGTATGTCATATGTATGTGACAAATGAAGAACCTTGAACCATGAACAACTGAATAAAGAATTGCATTTTCTTCTAATATTCATTCGTCTTCAGTAAACGCTTTATCCTGGTCAGGGTTGTGATGGTTCTGAATCTATCCTGAGAGCACTGGGCGCAAGGCAAGATCATGGAGGATGAGACGCCAGTCCAGTGCACACATTCGCAGGATCCACATCTATGAATGTTGGTCATGCTGGTGATTTAAATGCCTTGCAATTTGCCAGTGGTCCATTTTTTTTTCCTGAAGATGCTAAGTGATACTAAGAACAGAGAACAAGTGATAAAGAAGGTTAAGACATTAGACCCATTAAAAGTGGACAACCTTTTTTGTTGATCAATGCATTGGTCTCACTTCAACTGATTATCAAGGATGGCATTTCTAAATCCAGGTTGTGGAGTATCACTGCTCAGTGTTTTCTGTGCTCACCCCATTCAACTCATCAGCTAATTAACAAGCCTGACCTAGGTTGAACTGGCTAAATTTGAGGAGAGAAGCCACTGAAATGTACAGGACAGTGGTACTCCAGGACCAGGATGGAGAAATACTGATCTAGGACAACGCCAAGGTATTTGTAGTTGGCGACCCTTTGATGATGTAGTTACAAAGCATATTTCTGCCGTTCGGTCTGGAGTATCAAAGTTTTCTGTGGTGTTCTGTAAAGCTGCTTTTCATGTGGATACATCCCACGGTTCCTAAGATCACACAAATTAAGACCAAGCCAAAATGATTGGGAGCATCTGTGGAATCTGCTTGATTTTAGCCCTTGTGTTTGCTACCATCAGCTCTGCGTATATGTATGTCAGCTCCCATTTATGTTATTTTCACCCGAATCAGATGAACCACCTCGTGTTTAGTTCTTACTCGAGCTGTTTTAGGGCACTATAACTATCTGGTCTAACAGGTTCAATGTGGTAGTCATTAAAGTAGTCATCTTTAATACTTGTTTACATGGTGTTTGCATGTAATGACATCTTTAAGGGTTGTTATTATCTGCAACAGACACAATGTTGGCATACGAAAATGTCAGATACAGAAAATATATTACAATAGCTTACAAAATATACTTGTGTATACTTTGGAATGAATTATTAACAATAATAAAGTGTACTCCGTTTGCTAGTTGTTTTGCACGTCTTTTTGCAGATCTCAGGGTTATACAGTAAGTAACTATATTATTGCTGTAAGTGTGTATCACTACTGTTATTGTATTAATCGTCATTGTTTGATTAACAGCGTCTGTAGCTATACGCTCTGTGAGTGCTTGTGATTAGTTGTAACACTTTCTGTTTCTATTCAGTTGGTGGAAACTTCAAGCACTTGTATCACTTTCAGCTTCTTCACCAGCTCTATCCGAGGCTTGGAAAACAATCAAATGAACACAATCTATCCACAGTGTATTCAATCAGCTGAGACATGGCTGATGTCTGTGAGTTTTGCACTGGAGCTATGAGGCTAATACAGAAAACAAGCAAACTTTTCCAGAAATGTCTGCCTCAAAACACAGCCAATTCTTCAGTATTAACACACAGATAATATATACCAATCAGCCATAACATTAAAACCACCTGCCTAGTATTGTGTAGGTCCCCCTTGTGCCACCAAAACAGCTCTGACCTTTCAAAGCAAGGACTGCACAAGACCTCTAAAGGGGTGCTGTGGTATCTGGCAGCAAAACTTTAGCAGCAGATCCTTTAAGTCCTGTAAGTTGCAAGGTGGAGCCTCCATGGATCGGACTTTTTTGTCCAGCACATCCCACAGATGCTCGATCAGATTGAGATCTGGGGAATTTGGAGGCCAACACCTTGAACTCTTTGTCGCATTTCTAACAATTTACCATTTTACCATTCCAACAATTTTTGCAGTGTGGCAGGGCGAATTGTCCTGCTGAAAGAGGCCACTGCCATTAGGGAATACCGTTGCCATGAAGGGCTGTACTTGGTCTGCAACAATGTTTAGGTAGGTGGTACATGTCAAAGTAACATCCACATGAACCAGAGTCTCCCAAAGTTTCCCTGAACAGCAGAACATTGCTCACAACATCACACTGCCTCTGCCAGCTTGCCTTCTTCTCATAGTGCATCCTGGTGCCATCCCAGGTAAGTGACTCACACACCCAGACATCCACATTATGTAAAAGAAAACATGATTAATCAGAACAGGCCACCTTCTTCCAATGCTCCATGGTCCAGTTCTGATGCTCACGTGTCCATTGTAGATGTTTTCGGTGGTCATGATTATCTCAGTCATAGCGCATGTTAGTTTCTGTGGTAGGGATAAAGAGGGTTAATTCTGATTTGGTAAATCGGGCATCACATCTACCCGAGTATAGTAGTGGTATACTTCTTTTCTCTCTTCCATCTGTATTGTGTTTTCCTTTGCTAAACTCCTTTACATTTGTTCTGTTGTGAAGAATTACTAATAATGTACTTGTAGCACACCTTCTTGACCTGAAGACACATGTATGTGGTTTTCTAAGCTTGGTGGTCTTCAACAGATGAGATTTATTGGTGGAACATTCAAGGCTACTTCTGTAGAAATAAAAGAATTTGTCCTATCTGAGTGACACCAAACTATGCTCTAAGAAAGAAAGTGGTTTAGCTTCAAGATGGCGCTAACGTTTTTAGTTCTGCAACAACCTTTTGTCCATTTGTATAGATCAACAAAAGGACGTACAGTGCCAGAAACCACATTAGCAAGTTGGTTTGAGGTTCAAATGCTAAGCTGGATCTATAATCCTCTGTTAGGTACATTCACCTGATCGGTCCAGTGCCAAATTAAAGAAGCAAATTTATGATTGGCTACATTTTGGTTGTGCTTTAATTATGCAGCAGTATTTAACATGCTAACTAATTTAGCTCTTTGCATAATGACATAACCTCATGTTTGGAAAAATGCAATGGTTCTTTTGTTTAGAAATAATAATGATACCCTTCCTGTGGCTAGCCTTTCATCATCCTCTAAGCATGGTGGAGTTAACAGATGAGATCATGAGTGTGACATTTTGCAGGTCAAAAGATATACAATACATTTTTCCTTCATGTCAGTTTGTTTGATCTTATTCCAAATTTCTGTCATTTTGCTAAAGGGATATTTTTGCATGCATTTTTGTTGACCTCTTTGTTTGATGGCCTCTTCTACTGCCATGGCATTTCTTTTGGCACCAAAGTGTCAAGCCTCAATAGCCAATACAAAGAAGCAGCAAAGTCAAACACAGAGATGACAGTTGTGTCAAGCCCTGCGGAAGAGGAACTGCAACTGAAAACACACGTCTAATAAGTTCTGTTGCCTCCTTACTTTTAAAAACATTGAATTTATAACCAAATATTCAGTTCACCACAAAGAACAAATAATCAAGAACTGCGTGGACACTTACGCATCTGCCTGCACACCCTGTTTGTGTCAGTGAGTTTTCATAAAACCTAGCCAAAACAAAGGTGATATGAGTAATGCAATCCTTTCACACAGCACCTAAACCTTGAACATGAGACAAAACAAAACTTCAAAACTTCATCTAAATGTATTAAGTTTGCAGCAGTGGCCTCTTGGTTTGATTTAGGCACACAACAACGAATGCAAAACTTACATTGCAATCAAATGCATTCAAACTATATAGTGAATTTTATGCAACACATGCAGCGAAGTTTGTTGCAGCCTCCAAGAATGTGGTTATCTGGACTTAGGGGTTACAAACTTGAGTGCTCTTATCACCAGTGTAACATCCTTGGTTTTGACCTTCCACATTCTCACTCGTTCCTCTTTCTGACCACTGCTGTTTTCTGCTCCTAATCCATTATTACTGTGTCTGGTTGCTTGGCCATTAGTTGTCTATCTGCCTAAATCTGTGAATCCCACAGGCTCTTCTACTCTCTGTGCTTCTTACTAATTTGACTTGGGCCTGTTCAGCGTGTAATCTTTGCAGACATTCCTGCCTGCACCTCACATCCTGCTAGACCAGGGGCTTGGGTTATGTCTGACATGCTACACTTTATGGGCACCCTTCATAAAAATAAATAACATATGCAATGAGTGTCATTAATATCTACAGTATGTTATAAATGTTATAAATACAGTTGTGACACACATATAATGCACATTTTCTGCAAAACAGCGTACAATGTGCAACCTCATATTTATACCACAGGGAAACAGGGAATGGTCAAAGGCGACAATCGTCCCTTGGAGAATAAATTTTTATGCATTTGACAGAATAATTTCACACATTCTCTTGAACGGTGTGAATATATACATGCATTATGCTTCTGAAGACACACACAGATTGTTCGTACTCTCCTTGTGAAGACGTTCCACTGGCATAATTAATAATGCAGCTAATTAATGCTATTCCTACACCTACATCTAACCCATAACCTCAGTAACCAAAAGGTCATCTTTTGGCTCTTTTTTTTTTTTTTTTTTTAAATGAAAACTACAGGTCGCATAGTGGGTAGCATTGCCACCCTACAGCTACAGGGTCTCGGGTTTGATCCTGAGCTCTGTGTGGAGTTTCTGTGTATGTTCTCTTCGTGTACACATGGTTTTCCTCCGGGTTTCCTCTCAAGTATTGGCTATTCTAAATTGCCCCCAGGTGTGAACGAGTGTGTGAATCTGTGTACGCATGGTGCCCTGTGTACGCAATGGACTGGTTTTCCATCCAGGATGTATTCCAGACATGTCCAGTGTTCCTGGGATAAGGCTCTGGATTCACTGTGAACCTGATGAGGATCTTACTGAATGAAAGATTACTGCATGATTTGAGGTCTAAAAAGCAGTTTTCCTTTGCAGTTTAGTGCAAAGAGGTTCCAGAGTAACAGTATGACAAAGGTCTGTCATCAGCTGTGCTGGCGAAGTTGGCAATGTCCCCACAAGGATAAGAAGATCAGACAGTTTGTACCTTGTGGGAACACTGCCAACACACAGACATGGGAAGTCCTCTGCCTGCACAACTAGTGACGGACCTTTGTCATACTGTTACTCTGGAACCTCTTTGCACTACACTGCAGTGAACAAATCCACCAGGTACGTAGTCACTTTGTAGCTCCCTTTACTCAGTATATCAGTGGAAAGTGACCATGATAGGACTACTATATGATGTTATTTGGATGGTGGTTTGGTGATTTGGTTGTTCTCAATATTATAATTAAGTATCTACAGTATTTACACTCACAAAAGCTCGGTTTGTAAACAGGCTGTGAAAGATAAAATAAAAAATGAGTCCACGGCGCCACCTTGTGATCACAGTAATGAAATAGTAGCACACGTCATTTCTTCCCAAATACTTGGTTATGGCACCAATCCTGTCGGGATTCCACCAGTGTCTCCATCTGAGCAGAGAAATACTGTATTACCGTACTTAAATCTGCTTTTTAAGTATCTGTACTTCACCTGAAGGTTTATTTCACCTCACATTTTTCACTTTTACTACATTTCTCTGCAGTCATATACTGTACAGGGAATAAATGGGCTAGCAGGGCGTAGCCACCATGCCTTGCAAAGATACAAATATATCAGCATAAGTTTTCCTTTTTTGAGATCCACTTCATATTATTTGCTGTTAACAAATTATTTAACTTTATGCAATTATTTTGGACTTTTGTTGAACCAAGGGCAACAGCACCACTAAAGGTCATAGGAAAAATACACAGAATGGTATGATGAAGCAAGGCTGGAGCTGATTTCTTTCTAGCTCAGACTGTAGATTTGAGCTAATATTTCTCAGCCCATGTCGCCGACACATCCATAAGAGTGAGAAGGTTAACTAAACAGTTCCACTGATTGAACACAGTAAGGCTGTCTATCTGTCTTTAAATATGTCTTATAGTTTGCCCCACATCGTTCTTATTCTCTCAATGAGATGATATAATGAATTGCTCACCTCTATACTGACCATATACACAATATGGCCAAAAATATGTGGACACCTGAACATCACACCCATATACTGTATGGTTCTTCACCAAACTGCTGCCAGCACACAATTGTCTAGATTGTCTTTGTATGCTGTAGCATTACAAATTCCCCTTTACTGGAACTAAGGGGCCCAAACAAGAAGTCTGTGCCCACTGTAGCTTCAGATTCCTGTCCTTGGCTGACAGAAGTTGAACCCAAAGTGCTCTTCTGCTGTTGTAGCCTATCCACTCAAGGTTTGACATGTTGATATTCTGCTCACCACAGTTGGAAAGAGTGATTGTTTGAGTCACCATACTATTTATTGTCGCACCATTCTCGGTAAACTCTAGAGACTGTCCCAGATCATCAGCAGTTTCTGAAATACTCAAACCAGCCCGTTTGGCACCGATAAAAAAAAAAAAAAAAAAAAAAAAGAGAGACACTTTCAATAAACACAAGAAAATGGTACCTGTTTCAATTTGTATTTTATATTTGAATGTTTGTTTTTGTAGAACAAAATAAATTCTTAAGAAAATGATGGTGGAAATGCAAATTACAAACTATCAGAGTGTATTATCGCACGGGTGGAACAAAAAAAGCCAAATTATTGTTCTAAATCCATAACATATTCCTCTGTTTGTCTATATAAGCACTGCAGTGCAAATAAGGACAGAAGGCATCAAATTAGATGTACTTTCTAAAAGTTTTTTTTTTTTTTTTTTAAACACATAGTACTGCTACGGTCATGATCATGGCAAATTATATATAATAATGACAAATTAAGCAAATGCAAACAATGAACTGACAAAACACACACACACACACACATACACACACACACACACTTGCACAGTTGACCACCCACACCTTTTAACACAGTATGTACTGTTTTCTTTTTTTTAACCTGTTTAAATGTCCATACAAATTTGGTATAGTCAGGCACTTGAAGTGTTTATTGGCCTTTTTCACTGGCACAGATGAATCCTGGGAAATGCAGAATGCCGCTTAAAGTGTGCAGCGTTTGGACCCTTTTAGTCAGGGAGGCGGAAAAAAAAAATTAAAAAAAAAAAAAGCCCACTTCCTGTGATGAACAGACAGCTCTGTACAATAAAGTATTCAGCACCCAGCTTTAAAAGGGGCACTGTTTTTGTAAAGTAGCCTCCCTACTGTGCAGAAAAGCCTATAGGGCCGTTCCTGAGCCTGTGCACAGCACATTTCCCAGCTCTCCCTATGCACATTTAGCTCACTGATTTTCTGACAAGCAAACATGTGCTGTTAATTGCTTGTACAATACATCAATATATTACAATTGTGAAAAATAGGCAGCAATACTGAGAAGATATACAAATCTATTGTCTGTAAAACATCAGAAAGTCTTCTATGGTCCTTTATTTTGGAGCTCTGTTGCAGAGAAGGCAAGTCCTCTCACTGAGGAAATGTTCCAGCGATGTATCATGATATGAAAATATTGGCACATGCTTACTGGTGAGTGTAATCAGGTATGTGAGAGCTGGGAAATGCGAATCATGTGCAGTGCAATGCAATTAAAAAAAAGCAGGACTGAAGCGCAGAGCTGGGAATGATCAAGGAGGAGAGAGAGAGGGAGAGGAGGGAGAGGAGGGAAGGAGGAATGAACAGTGGGATCTGTTTAGGATGATTTCTCCTTCCTGGCTCTGGGAGAATCTGCTCCGTTGGCACTCAGTGATCCGTTCACGCCGTTGGCTACAAGACATCAGCACACAAGTTAATAATCTGTATACTGAGTGATTGCAGAAGACTCACAAATCTGCTTCAGCTATTGATGTTAATTTGAGTTTAGAGCTGTGTACAAATATTCACTTAAATATGAAATAATGTAAAAATGTAAAAAAAAACAAAACAAAACAAAAGAATAATATATATAATAATATATGTTGGCTTAAATAAAAGTTGAGCACTAGTTGAGGTTAGTGCAGCACTAACCTTTCCTGGACTTGCCCTTTGAGGAGGAGGATTTCTTCTTTGAGGACAGAATCTGAGCGTGTTCTCTCCACCGCCGCAGTTGGAAGTTGATGAATTTCCACATCATGAAGGCCTGAGTGATGCAGATTGCAGCCAGGACAGTCACTCTGGTCCACCAAGAGGCACCACAAAGTACAAAAAAGAAAGAAGAAGAAAAGCAAATTATGAAATTGGTAATGAAAACTGCTGTAAATATTAATAATTTTTTAGCCAAACCAAATTATTCTTTAACAACTACTGTTAAATTGAGAAATAATGTGATAAAACATAACATTTCTACAGCTACTTAGTTTACCAAAAATAAAAAAATAAATACACTGCTTTCGTTAGATGTTGATGCTACCTTATGTGCTTTGTTAATTTCTTTCTTTACTGTGTGAACATTTAACAATTACTTTAACAAATGTTTCCTGTCTCACCTAACCAGCAGCACGTTGTAGTTTCCCTCGGTCAGGTTGAAGCCCTGGCGTTCAGATCCAGCCAAGCCGAACCCCACAGTGAGGACGGAGAGAGACAGAGTCAATAAGCGGGCCAGGACGAACAGGACAGCCCACACTGAGAACCTACACACACGCACAATTAAAATCTTACATTCTGTTTGGATCAATGTTCAGAAACCTTTACATGAGCATCTCAATTTCGCTAATGAACAATCATTTCTAAAAATAGTCTATTAGATGATGTTCAGATCATGTTTAGCTGAAAAGAATTCTAACGATTAATTCTAATGATTAAAAATGACATGATTGTAAATGTGAAGCAGAAAAGTGGTGATGTTGCCTGTCTCTCTTATTTTGCGTAATGTGGTTATCATGCAATGAAATTACTGAATGAAATCCTGGGTTTAGGAGGACATTAGATCTTTCAATTAAGGAGATCATCATGAATGAATAACTCTGGCTCATGGGCACTCACCCTGTTTGTCTCTCTTCGTTACTGAAGTAAATGATACGAGACACGTGGAAGAGCAACTCGACGAAGTAATGTAGCACGAGCAGCACCACACCCAGACGGTTCAGACTGCAAACACAATTAAAATAACTGAACCACGTTGCACTACAAGTTTCAAATCTAACATGACACATGAAGTTAAAAGATGTGTGGCATTCACTGAGTAGGCTGTTGAAGGAGTACATTTCTTTTTCTGACTAAGATTTTTGTTCATACTTGAGGATGTAAGCGCCTGCGATGTGGACCAAATACAGACTGATGTAAACCAGCTGTCGGGGAATGTCCTCCTGAAAAATAAATCAGGAAAACATGGATTTCTCACGTAAACAGAAACGCCCTGGAGACAACCTTTTGTCCCCTCACAATGACAGGAACTGAGCGGAAACAATGCTAATCTTTCCATACTCACTTTCTTGATCTTCTGGAAGTAGAGTTCAGGAAGAGTGTGGAACCAGTAACCCAGCTGACAGATGTAGTAAAACTTCATCTGGAACCTGAAAACATGATTCTTGGTTATACGGCATATTGTGATACTGATATCATGGACAGAAAGATTTCGTTCGGGGTGATGCTACTTACTCTAAAGGTCACATGAAGGACAAATGTGTTCTAATTTCTGGACAAATTTAAAAAGCAGCATTGCATGTGTCCTTTACAGTCTGAAGGATATGTTGCTGAATACGCAATATTATGAAGGATATGTTGTTTTTGTGTGGTTAAGACGCTTCCCAATGAGAACAGCAGAAAGTACATATTTTCTTAAAACGATATCTTAATTTACAATATAGCCAAGGCATGAAAAGACTACTGAAAACAAGCTTGCATTTGCATTTGCCTTCAGAAATGACATTTTTGAAGGGCAATCCCATAATTCTGTTCAAAACAATACAAAGATATTGCACAAAGGTAGTACGGTGAAATGGCGTAAATGGCTCTTCGAGAGTTGACAGACTGGAATCAATGGTTCCACCCAATGAGGGTATTAAATACTTCCCAATTCATTGATAACATGTAGACTACCTTAGTCTATATGCACAAGTCCAATCTATTTGGCCATTCAAATAATATTAAAAATAGTTCATTTCTGATAGGTAATCAACTGCTACTCATGTTTTCCCCAAATCTCACCTTTATATCTTAAAATAGCGAAGTCTTGCCAACAAAATTTATGTTTCATTGATAAACACATTCATTTGAATGGTGGGAAATTTGCCACTACTTAAAACTGTTATGTCGAGCGATTGACATGACTCTGGAGTCTGGTGGGATGAATTGAATTGTGAATTGTTTGTGCTACCAGTTTTCAAATCACTGTATGTACATACGGATAGATAACAACTTAAAGGAAAAAACAGTGGCTCTCAATACAAAGTTCTTCTGGCTGACCACTTTTATGCTCTGATGATACACTTCTATCTTGATGGGAGTGGCCTCTTCCAGAATGACCCCGCCCCCATCTAAAGGGCACGAGGGTTCACTGAATGATTTGATGAGGATGGAAATAAAGTAAATCGTATGCAATAGCCTTCACAGTCACCAGATCACAACCCAACTGAACAGATTTTGGAGCGAGGTGTTGGACTTTGCTCTCCACGATCAAAACATATACTGATGGAAGATGTTTTGGAAAAATGGTGTTCATCGGTCTAGTATGGTACCAGACGCTTGTAGAATCAGTGCCAAGGTGCTCTGAAGCTGTTCTGGTGGCTCAAAACCTTACTAAGACACTTTATGTTGGTTTTTCCTTTAATCACCCATCAGTATGTGTATGTTTATTTCTGTGGAGAAGAAGTCAACGCTTGATTTGTTATAGTGATATGAACTTGAATGAGGTCTGGTTAACCTAGGCATGATGAAAGCAGTTTCAGAGGAAGACATCTTGACTGTACAAGTACAGGCTTCAACGCTATCTATTACCAGACAGAGAATGTGACTTACGGCATCAGCGTGTGTGGGTAGCCTTCCCACAGACTGACGGGGTTCGACAGGATATTTTCCTTCACACACAGAACAATGAAACGATTAATTTCACAACTTAATCTGCTATGATCTTAATAACTGTAAAGCTGTGATGCAGTCATACAGAAATCAGAATGCTGGCTCCCCACACGCACGAGAACAGATAGAAAGCACTGAGCTGGCCCGACTCATTGAACTTGCTGTGTTTGGTTTTGGAGAAGTGCATCTTCCTGTTGATTTTCTGCACGGAGAAGAACCAAGAGACCCAGTAAGGAAACAAAATGAACCTTTCTACTGAGGTGTAAGGTGTAAAATGATAAATGTTTGTATGATACCAAATCTGAGTGTTATATTAAACACCCAACATGGTTTGAATGAAAAAGTATAGGATTCTTACACGTATAGCTACGTTCAGAGGGGAATCAGCTACAGCTAGCAATGATTAAAAATAAATAAATAAATAAATAAATAATAATAATTTAAAAAAAAAAAAAAAAAGATTCTTACATCAAGGATGTACTCCTGGATTATGGCGTGCATGATGATGGCCACCAGCATGTAGAAGAAGACGGTGGCTACATCCTTCAGGCCATGGTGGAAATAATTCACCGGCGTCTCCTCGGCACCTTCTGACAACCAGACATACACACAGACGTGACTATGGTGTTGAGGCTCACAGCCCATTAAATTAACTAGAGTATAACAAGGTAATTGAGGATCGGGTAACAGCTGGGACATGAGCCAAGAAAACAGACTTCAGTGCACATCTGTGAATATAACGGATAGTAATATAACCGATAATATTACAATATAATAAAACACACACATTTTACTTAAGCGGTGGTGACACACTGTACATTGTTGAGGAAAGTAGAAGCAAAAATCTGATGATCAAGCTCGCAGTCTTGCGAGCCTAATGGTAATGTTACAGACTTCACAGAGTTGCTAAGCAAATTCCTTTTTCCTGTGTTATTTTGCTTTTTTTGCCAGGAAATATCTACACTACTGTTTACACGTCACAATGTCACTCCCTTGCGTTCCACTGAGCAGGCAACATTTAGAGATAAAGTCTGACCCATTTAGAAAGCACCATCTTTGAAGGTTCCATATTTTGGCCACAACTGAAGCCTGAATAAGGTACAAGTACATTTTTTCTTAAAATAATACCATAAAAATTTACACAGTTAAGACTATGAGAGGTCATGTTAGTTCATGCATTAATCTCAACAGTTTAATGACCTTGAAGTGCTGTTAGAAACTCAGCTCTGTCCTGGCCTTATCACACTGACCGCCACTAACATTATCTGATTTGGATTGAGTAATATGGCCAAAGAAAAATTTAAACTAGGAACACCAAACCACTACGGGAAAAAAAACAACTGTCAGCTTGTGAATAATGAAATAGTCTCAAGACAATGCAGGTGTTGTAGGGTGTTATTTCTGTTGTGTACTGGCATGTTCCAATAATCAATTACGCAATAAACAGTACACTGACAAGCAACATACACAAAGTTATCACGGTGGATACCTTAAACTTCCACTCAATAAGCAGCATTTCTGTGCAGCGAGATAAAGTCTCTTGGAGCACACAATCCAAAAATTATAGTTCCAGGAAAGTTTGAAACATGGCAGACAGAACTAACGCTTTAACTAGAGCTTAACTGTTTAGTTCTTTTTAATTTGATAATATTAGCAATCATCATCTGAAAATCAACATTTCTGCACATGCATGTAAACTACTATAATAATTTGTCTTAGAGTTTTTTTCACATCAGGAGTTTTGTACATTTGGTCGAGTGTGAAACTTGTTTAGGAGCCCAGGTGTGGTCCAGGGGAATCCGAAAATTAATGGTCAATTTTAAGCAAAAGTTAAAACACCCATCAGATAAATAAGGTGTTTTTAAACTAAATGTTAGGAGGAATAGGAAAAGGATGTATCGGTTGTCTCCTATTTTGCAAAAATTGCTCAGACATGAATAAAAGTGATGTAAAGAACCGTGCAATCCATCTGCATGAAAGCGACGCTGTAGTGAGGACACCGTCCACTAAACATTAAACACTGAAATGACGACTCTGACTTACCATTTGCTGTTATCGTGACGTTGTACTGCACCGTTATGAACAAAACTGCAATCTTTGAGGTGATCTGCAACACAACAGAGGACACAAATTTGTTCTCCACAAATCAGCATGATCCAACATGACCCCATAAACAAAATAAAACATGTACACAAGTTAACCATAAACTTATACTCTTTATATAAAGCCGTTTTGGCTACCAGACACAGAAATAACCCATGATTCAAAGTGAACGTCAGAGGAGAAAGGGCTACTGACCCCTATACTGTTTCTAATGCTGTAGCTTTGTTATAGAGTTTCTTGTTCTGGGACGATGAGATGAGACGCCGTTTATTTTTGGAGTTACGGTATATCATACATGTTTTAGCTGAGGTCAAGCATAAGCACCGCTGACGGTGAAGGAGAGCCGCAGGGTCATCATCAGGAGGCATCGGACACTTCTGAGTGGTAGGCCTGTAATTAATTTTAAGTAGTATGCTACGTGATAAAATGATATTATTTACTCTTATTGATGGAGAAGCCGTGATGGTGTATAAAGACGGAGTCATGTTCTCGACCAGTCTGAAATAGAGACATTTCAGCAATAAACAGCCCCTAATCGTAAAACACCTGTCTGAAAAGTCACACAAACACCAATCACCGTCTTCAAAATAAACACGAGGTGCTGCAACGAGGTAAAGAAGAACCGCTCGAGGGGGCGGGACTTATCTGTTCTCGAGAGGATTTAATTGGACGAACACAAGGCTAGTACAGACTGAATAATCACAATTTTTAATTTGTTTCCCGGAAGTGACAAAGTATAAAATTAAAATCAGAATATTTCCTTATTTTTTTTTTGGATATACCATCATATTGGTGTCCAGAAAAATAAAGGACAGGTACAAAAAGCAACTGATAATTCGGTCCAGAAGAGAGCAGTAGAAAAACTAAATTTATATTTTAATAAATATAATATTGAATATTATATAATATTTAAATACATAATTTTTTTTTTATTTATTCAAAACAAACTCCTCGAAACAAATATGGAGCACAAGAAGCGTTTCCATTTAAAGTAATAATAAAAAAAATTATATATATATATATATATATATATATATATATATATTTACACACACTGTATATATACATACACACACACACACACAGACTGTCTTTCACTCACTAATGCAAACTACATACCCCATCATTTTGGCATTAGACAAAAAAAAACAACAAAAAGAAAGACTGAAAGAACTCCATTTCCCATGATGCACCGGAACTTCTGCTGGCTCTGGTTTTCAGAAGTAAACTTAAATGAAAAAAACGGAGGTGTAACATCAGGAAAGACGGAGGAATGCGAAAAGTCAGAGGGGAAAAACGCTGGAAAACGCGTCTCTGTGAGGAAATAATGCTAACGTGGCTAAGGCTGAGCGTCTCGGTGACAGCGCGCGCACAGAATGCCACGTAACCGTCAAACCCACCGCACGCGCTCAGGCATGATGCACGCAGCTGCGACAATGCAGCTCGAGGAAACGTGTACATGCTGCAGTGTGCATAAAGCCTTGTGCTCAATCAAACCCACTGCGCCGGTCAGCTCGTTTCAGAGAAAAGAGGAAAAAGTGGGGCAGCGTAACAGACACACAGTTGCGTATAATAAAGGAAAAATAAACAATAACAATAAACAACAATTCTGCAGTGGGTTAAAAGGAAGCAGATGTGTTTAAGTCTGAAGGAGCTCCTGTGGAACAAATCAGACACTCAAGATCAAGTCCAAGATCAGACACCTCACCCTCCCTGTACATGGATCGGAACTTGAGTGTCTGATTTTTCGTCCTTACCTCGAACATGAGTCCCAGCAGGAAGAGCATGGCCACACACGACACAATATCTGCATGGTTCTGGATGACAAACTCGTGGCTCAGGACAGGAGGAGTTTTGTTGTTCTTCTTTCTGATTCCCATGATGCTGGAGAAACTTTTCGTGGCCAAACTCAGACACAGAAAGCAGAGCCGAACCTCACAGTGGCACCAACGGCACTAAAGCCACTTCACTCTCCAAGCGCCTTCTCTTCTCTTCTTTTTTCCTTCTGCTGGAGACTGAGCTAGCTCACTGCTGCCTCCTGCTGGCTGGGAGAAAGGCTTCTGACGTGGTGTAGATGGTCATGCTTACTGTTTACAGCCCAGAAGAGAGAACAACCTGATTCCATCCATCCATTCTCTGTACCGCTTATCCTACACAGGGTCACAGGGTAACCTCTATCTCAGGGCACCTGGGGCACAAGGCAGGGGACACCCTGGATGGGGTGCTGGTCCATCACAGTGCACAATCACACACACACATTCACACTTGGAAATGCCAGTCAGCCTACAACGCATGTCTTTGGACTGGGGGAGGAAACTGGAGTAACCAGAGAAAACCCTGAAGTACAGGGAGAACAAACTCTGTGCACACAGGGCGGAGGTGGGATTCGAACCCCCAACCCCGGAGGTGTGATGCAACAGTGCGAACTACTGAATCCAGAGCGTATGTTCCTGGGAACACTGGGTGTGAGATGGGAATACGTCCTGGATGTCCGTTGCAAGACACCATGAACGCACATTCACACCTAGGGGCAACTTAGTGCAGTCAATCCACCTACTGGCGCTTTTGGGAGGTAGGAGGAAACCAGAGAACCCATGTAAACACAGGGAGAACATGTGAAACTCCACACAGACTCTAACCCAAGCCATGACGACACTACCCAGTGTACCACCCTCTTTGAAATAAGATCACTGTAATTAATTATTCATTAGCACTGCTCATTTAAATTTGGTTTTGTTCTGAGTTATAGATTTCAATCCATTTCCCCTACAGACTTAAAGGAGCAGTTTGTAATTTTATATCCCTCTGCTGCAAGGCAAACTGCAATTGCAATGAAAACATAGGCTTCCTCTTCCTCCACAACCGAGCTCACCTCCTCTGTCAAAACTACACGTGTTCTAATGTTGCATTCATGGTGCCTCGTAAGTCGTAATTTGCAAGTTGTAATAAAGTCATTTCACACTTCGGCATGTTTGACAAAGTACAAAGTTTGCAAAGTGAAAAAAACAAAACAAAACATGGACGCCTTCATGAAAGCATGTCTTTTCTTTACTCAGTAAGAGCCTGTAAAGCCTGAGTCACTATTTGTACTATGCGACTGTAGTGAAATTCAAACAGTCATGCAACATATTGGACTGAAATTGCAGAACAGCAACAATAGCAGACAATAGCGAGTAGCGTTAGCAACAAGCTAGCCGGCTAACATTAGTCATGTTGATGATTACCTTCTCAAAACAGCAATTAGTATGGTCAGTGTTATAGATTCAACCAAGTACTGTGTCTGTATATTAACTGATCTAAAAGATCTACTGCATAATTTAAAAGTAGAGAAAAATTAGTCTGTTCACAGTCTGTTCACAAGTTGACGAGTTGAAATTGCAAGTTGAATGGGCATTTTCAGTGGCTTTTACTGGTTGTAGATGGAGAATTATAAATTGCAACCTCACCTTGAATGTAGCATAAATTCCCTTTTAGGGAAAAGGGGCGGAGCTGAGCAGCTCTGTTCTGGCGGAGTCAATTTCTAGGCCAGAAAAATGTAAAGATAAGCCTGAAATGTAGAAACTAGCAAGATCCTTTGCATGGCAATGTTGTGACTCACAGTCTTAAGGTATCTTTGGAATTAAATGACCATTACATATCTAGAATCAGAATGAAATAATTCATGGCATCTTTAAAAAAAAAAAAGTTAATTCTTTTAAAAAAGGAATTCAAGTACCCAAAAGGCATGGTAAGAAAATGGACGCTGTAGCCACACAGAGGCTTCAGATACAGATTTACAAAACTGACTATGAAATTGATAAAAATGAGAATTTTCAGCATTCTCATATGACTAATCCTATTTCCAACACTCCATAATGATTAAGTACCAACTAGCCATGCCAAAAAGTACTGGCAAAATTAAATGAGGATTAAAGTATACAGAAACTGCACATTTACAAGCTTTTTGCTTGGTTTGTGATAAACAGAAAACAGTAATATTAGGCTTCATCATTCAGAAGACCACTTTTTTTCCATATCATTCCAGATCTAAGTTTCCAGTGCCGAAAGATTAGTTTCTTCTATCTGCTTTCGAAATGCTGAATGGCTCACAAGGCGTGCTACAGACCATATTTTAACCCCAATGTGGAAATCGCATGCTTTTTTAAAAGCGAACAATAAACTTCAGGCTGAAGTGAATCAAAAATAGAGGGATCATTGCCAGCACAAACCAGCTGGACAGCATGAACTCGTAGCTAAAGCAAAGCCCTTACAAATAAACACAACGCGATGGGTGGAATGCAAACTATAATCGGAATGTTCACGGTAGCGTTGTGTTTCAAACTTCCAGTAAGTACAGATAAGACAGTTTGTAATAATAAGCTCTAACACACTACACATGTTCTTCAAGTAATAACAAGTTATTACATCCATGATATACAGTTGGGGTCGTAAGTTTACATACGCCTTGGAGAATCTGCAAAATGTTAATAATTAAAAAAAAAAAATAAGAAGGATCATAAAAATTGTGTTTTATTTTTTATTTAGTACTGCCCGGAATAAACTATTTCACATAACAGATGTTTACATACATTCCACAAGACACAATAATAACTAATTTATGCAAATGAACCCATTCAAAAGTTTATATACGCTTGATTCTTAATACTCTGTATTGTTACCTGGATGATCAACGACTGTTTTTATGTTTTGTGATAGTTGTTCATGAGTCCCTTGTTTGTCCTGAGCAGTTAAACTGCCCACTGTTCTTCAGAAAAATCCTCCAGGTCCTGCACATTATTTGCTTTTCCAGCATCTTCTACATATTTGACCCTTTTCTAACAGCGGCTATATGATGTTGGAATCCATCTTTTCACACTGAGGACAATTCAGGGACTTGTACACAACTATTACAAAAGGTGTAAACATTCACTGATGCTCAAGAAGGCAACACACTATATTAAGAGTCGGGGTGTGCAAACTTTTGAACAGAATGATCAGTGAAAATTGTTATTATTTTGTTAAAAGAGCTTATTTTTTCATTTAGTACTGCCCTTCAGAAGCCACATAATATATTTACAAGTTTCCAAGAAGACAAAATAATAACAATTTACACCGATCATCCTGTTCAAAAGTTTACACCCCCCTGGCTCTTAATATGTGTTGCCTTCTTGAGCATCAGTGAATGTTTGCACCTTTTGTAATAGTTGTGTGCGAGTCCCTCAGCTGTACTCAGTGTGAAAAGATGGATCTCAACATCATATAGCCGCTGTTAGAAAGGGGTCAAATACGCAGAAGATGCTGGAAAACCAAAGAATGTGCAGGACCTGGAGGATTTTTCTGAAGAACAGTGGGCAGTTTAACTGCTCAGGACAAACAAGGGACTGATGAACAACTATCATAAAACATAAAAACAGTCGTTGATCATCCAGGTAACAACACACAGTATTAAGAATCACGCGTATGTAAACTTTTGAATGGTTAATTTGTGTAAATTCAGTTATTATTGTGTCTTGTGGACTATATGTAAACATCTGTTATGTGAAATAGTTTATTCAGGGCAGTACTAAATAAAAACAAAATGCAATTTTTTAATAATCCCTCTTTTTTTTATAAAAGAAAAAAATAAAATTATTAACATTTTGCAGATTCTGCAAGGCGTATATAAACTTATGACCCCAACTGTCCATATAATGATGACTACTGTATATTAGAATTACACTTGCTATACCACTCAACCTGTACATGCTGCAAAGATGAGTAGATCAATAGATCTTTAAATTACACATACTTTTCACTTCAATTATTTTTTACTTTACTTTTACTTTACTTTTTTCTTTTTAATTCTATCTTGTTCAAGTGAATGTTTTGTGTATACAGCTATTCTTTTTCACATATACTGTAATCATACCCCAGTTATACACACCACAACTATGAAATAATGTGTAAAAAAAAAAAAGAAGATTAACTTTAGATAACTTCAGAACTTTTGGCTTGATGAAGGTTTGCAGCCTCTTGTGAGATCTGATCATTTTATACAACTTTCATTTGAAGATGGCAAAGAACAACTGAAAGATTCCAGTTTTAGAATTGCAGAGTTTAATGGACTCCTGGGGTTGTCAAGTAGCAAAATAAAGTATTTACATGACACTGTTCTGAACTGAAGATGGCGTGCAAGAACATCAAGGAGGTTAAAACTGCAGCAAGAGGTTCACTGTTATTGTTGTTGTCCCTGGACAATTGTTGAACAGTTAAATTAAGACTACATGCATTCATTTGTCTTCAGTAACCACTTTAACCTGGTCAGGGTTGCAGTGGATCCAGCCAATCCCAGCAACACTGGGTGCAAGACGGGAGAATTCATGCCGAATGGGACGCCAGTCCATCTCAGGGTACCATGCATTCTAAATTTAATTGTGCCCATTTTCATGAAGGGTGCCAATAATTCTGGATTCTTGACTATAAAAAGAAATAGAACTATTGACACTGAGTACACTGTGTGTATGTCTCTTATCTAATGGCTTCACCAGTTTACCCTTCAGGCACTTTATTTAGGGGGATATATTAGTATCCAGTTAATAAATGCTCAGATACACAGATTTAGCTCTTTGGTTGAACAATTGCTTGATGTTTTTCCTGATTTAATTGCAACACAGAGCCATTTTGTTCAGTACTCTGTATAATATAATGAGCCACTAGGTAGATATACATTGTACTAGATCGTGTACATGTAGGAATGCCGGAATGGGTGTGTGTGGGAATATTATGTCATATTGTAATTTTGACACAGAGACAAAAAGAAGGGAGTGGTGATCTCGGGTTATGAGAATGCACAGACATTCAAAGAAACTGAGAATGAAAGGCACTTTGAGAGGGAGGAAGCAGAAGTGTGTGAGCGCTCGTAAGGTAAAGCACTTTTCGCCTATTTTACATTTGCATTCAGATACAAAGGGAATCTCTTTGAGATAATATTTTATATTGATTTCACAATACACAATTACTGTGTTGTGGTCAGGTAATGGTGCAGATATAAAGATTGTACTGTAGTTGTACTGTATAGGAGAATATAGAAGAATATAGAAGATGAAAGTTATGTTAAACATTCATGGAAAGATCAGCTAGTGAATAGATCTAGATGCTCCTAGACTATAAGTGATTACATGATGATTTATGACAAACACTGTGTTGAACTGTAGCCCAGTTTTGAGTCAGTGATTAATACATGGAGGAGCAAAGTGCAGTGATTAGTCTTAGCAAGTTTAAATGGACAAGGACATCAGGATAAGCCTATGTTAACCTGTTTCACTTGTCTGACATTAACACTGTCTCTGTTTCCGAACAGATTATGAAGCTGAAAATGTATTCCCAGTCTGGAAATCCTGCAATAACAAAATTACGGGACCACACAAACATGGATGTTCACCTAGCTTGTCTCTGATATCAAAGCCATGGGCTTTACTAGATTCCGGTGGATCTGCACTTTTGTTGGACTGGTCTTCTCCGTGGTGGATATCGCATCGGATTTACTTCTGAGCTTGCAGTATTTCAGGGAAGGACACTACACCTGGTTTGCACTGACACTCTCATTTATTCTCATCGGATCTCTGTGCACACAGATTTTCAGCTACTCTTGGTTTAGGGATGATTATAATGACGAGGAGGAGACACAAACACACACGACTCATATGGGCTTGCTCCATCTGTTACACCTGGGCTTCTTCACCAGGTAAATGTTCATTACAGGCTGAAACTCTTACTACGGTTGAAGTAGTTTTTGGACAAATTGTGCCTTTAAGAACATGATACTCATTGTTATTATACAAAGCCCTAAGTTTATGATGCTGTAAACTTCATTGAATTAATGTCATGGGTTTAAAAACTCTATGCTTTACATTACTCCAGCATGGAAGATCTCTGAGCTCTAAAACACAAATTCTTTCATTTTCGTGTGTACGTGCTGCTTTCTCAATTACAAGTGTAAGTTAAAGGAATGGCATGTGAATCATTCTGAAAACTTGGGACTATCCTATCACCGTCACCAACAGGAACATCTTAAAGATAACGAGGCTACACTGAGTTACTGATTAAACTGATCACAGGACAGTAAGCCAGACGGTCACATGCATCTGCTACAGTATGTACAATCCAGAGCAAAACAACTAAGGTGCGTTCAATGGCAGAGTTTATTAAAAGGTAAACCAGATACATTCAAACTGAAGGGAGAAGACTCTGGCATTATCTAGAAACAGACAGCCCAAAGTTGAAATGAGTGAGAGGCAGGGTCAGGTGTGATGTACAGTGTACTGTATACACTGACTAATGGGAACTTGATTTCAAACAGCTGAGACTGTTTGTTCTGCACTATATATAATATAATGAGCATGTATATGCTCATTATATTATATTACTGTGTACATGTAGGAATGACAGAATGAGTGTGTGTGGGAATATTAGGGGTCACTGTGGAAATAGTATACAGTATATTGGGAGAAGGCGATCCCTAGTGGCTAAACGTGGGACTGTCAGATAAGGCTGTGACTCTTTGTAATATTAAAGTGTAATATTATCAATCATCTCCATGATTCCTGTGGCCACAATGAACTAAATCAGTTGTTGACTCACTCATTTTAAAATACTGTAGTAAGTATTAGGTAAATATTTATTGAGAAACTTGACACCTGTGGCCTCAGTATATTAACTGTCATCTCAGCAGTTCTGTATTCATAAAAGTGTATTTAGTTTGGAAAATGTATGTGTCTCAAGCTTTAAATTATATAACTGGCTTGAGTCGCTGCAAATTTTCATACAGCTTATGTTGTCAGTGTTTGTTGTTATGTTGTTGATGTTTAAATAGCGTAATTATTGCAACTGCACACACTGATTTGATGAACGTTTTGTGTATGTGTTGTTTAGTGAATGCGTTGATTCATAGTAATGTCTTGAAAGAAAGCAATCCAAAATACATCCATAAATTAAGACAAAAAAGACTAGCCGTTCAATTAGGACAAAAGTAATGGCACCCTATAAAATGAGGCAGAGTTAGAATGGAGCTGCATTACCGGAAGATTGAGCACATGCTGTGTTCAGTCATCATTTTGTCGATCAGCACTCTGTGAGGTTTGTCTCTTATAGAGTTTTGTGGGCATCACTAAAAGCAAATCAGCTGTGCTGTGATCGCAATTAGTAATTTACAGGTGATTGCCATTTGTCAATATATGCAAATGACTACAAAGAGGATCAGCGTTACTGAAATGATTGTAAATCTGAAAACATATACATACAGCTTTACTAAAAGATAAATGAGGGCCAGTGAGGGCCTAGTTTGGTCTGGTGAGAATATGTGAGAAGAGTTGTCTGTGTGTCTCCATCAGGCTCTTTCCAAACATCATTTACAGGCCGAGCAGCCCTGAGAGACACCAACCTAACATTAACAACACTTACAAGAAACATTATAACAGATGGTTGCAACAACACCAAAACACATGGACAGTGATAAGCTCAAACCAGCCAGGGAATAGAGTAATACCATGATGAGCAATATGAAATAATTGGGAGTTTAAATGCTGCTGATTTGTGTACATAAATGTAGGTGGTGCTTTATGCACTGGCACTGACAGAATGAAAAAAAAAGAGTGTACGAATAGAAATCCATTTAAAGGCTTAGCCCTTTTTGTGAAGCCATTTTGTTAACATCAGCTTCCTTGCACATGCCATTCATATTTCAGTGATGGCCTTCATTTCGGTCAATAAATAAAGGTGTATATATAACGTGAAGCTAAAATGTCTGTATAGGTCTAATCATCTGGAGTTGTTCTTCTCCACTCAACATTTCCCAATTCTTAAAGGAACTCTTATGGCCAAAAATAATACACATATATGATGTATATTAGTGAGTCTGAGTGCAATGCTGCAAGCATTGAAAACAAACTATGTGCTGAGGAGGAAAGTGTGCTATTACTGCTCTTAGCTCTGTGACATCCTTTTGTCCATTTTTATCGATAACAATGGATCATACAGTGTCAGAAACCACAGGAACAACTCAGGTGAGTGTGTGATGAATGACAGAGCAACTCCTTACCTTCATAGTATCTATATTACTTTCTCCTGTAGGTACTATGATCTGCTGAAGAGGAGCTTTAGTTGTGTATGGAGGGCGCGCTCCAGTTCGAGCAATGAGATGGAGCTGTTTGGGTTGGCGGCTGATCTGAGCATGCTGCGGCTGATGGAGACATTTCTGGAGAGCGTTCCTCAGCTCCTCCTGCAGACATACATCATGCTGCAGCACCAACGCACCTCCAAACTACAGTGTGAGTCCTTGGTGTAAGATTCAATGTACATCAGAATAATATTAATAATAACATTATATACAGATATAGTCAAATTAAAGACCAAAAAAATAATGTTTAAGTAAGGTGTTGGGTAATCACAAGCTGCCAGAACAGCTTCAGTGCCCCTTGGCATGGATTCTACAAGTCTCTGGAACTGTAAAATTGTACTAGAAGGATGAACACCATTCTTTTAAAATTAAAAGTCCACTCACTGTGGCATGAAGTGAACTGACTAATTGTCTGAACACCCACTATACATTAGGGTTTGCACGACTATTAATTTTTACTAGTCAACTGGTAATTAAAAAATAGTAGGTGACTAGTCGTCTTTAACAACAGCAAATAACACATCAAACCCACCCAGTTAACAGCCATATGCCGGCTAAACATTACATTTTTAATGATTCTTTAAGTTTTCCTTTTACTATGAAAATAAATAATAAGCATAATAATAAATCTGTGTATCATATTGTACTATGTAAGGACATACCAATTCTTAAAAAGCACTTGTGTGGATAATATGGCTCAGCCAAGAAAATTGATTCTGGAAGTAACAGCGTGCAGCACTGAAGCTCATGTCCGTCAACAGAACCTCCATATAGGGCACTGAGCAGCCTTCTTTGGATGAAGGATGTCTACAGCAGTGACTGGGACATGTTAGGCTGATAATGACCCAGAAGTTGAACCTCTATGATCAGCCTGGAGCAGTGCATGCCACCTGACAAGCACTAAACTAGCTGTGTAGGATTGGGCACTAGGCACTCTTTTGCACGGCACTGGTCACAAATGAATTCACTCTATCACAGTGCATAGATTTTTACCAATGCAAACCCTTCTATACAATAAACACTAAACGGAAATGACAGATCACTGTGTGAACAGCTTCCACAGAAATAACACTCCATTTTAAAAGCCAAAATGGCTGCCCTAAACTTTTTGCTCCTAATGCTGTCTGTGGTGACCATGGGGATCTCCTGCATGTATCTACGCTGCTTATACGCAGGTCAGATTACTTATATGAGAGACTGAAATAAATTAAACATAACCATTAAAAACTGGCTTACACTTTAATAAAGCAAACTTATTTGTGTTAGCATGCCAGTAAATAAGGTAGCTAACACAGCAATATTAGGTTGTCACTGGAGCTGTTCAGTTACACGTTAATAGCTAGATAGCTATTAGCATCGTTAAATGAGGCATTAAATAGAACTAGCTAGTTAGCCTTACATTGAGGGATTGTTATTGGAGTATATCACTTTATAAAACAAAGTATTAAATAAAATAAGGTGTTAAATAGGCCAGATTACACTGATACTATATCACTAGCTAATGTTAGCTGCAAAACATAAATTGCTGTCTCGCCACAGTAGCATTTTCACTCAGTGTGTCGGCCATTTTGAAATTTTCAAACCGCAACAGTGTTTGACGGATTCAGCAGGTTACAAACCCACGAGTACAAAAAGTGTCCAGTGTTCCACACTTTTCTCTTATTTCTCTGTAGTTCTGTTACATTTTTCAGATATTAATAGTGATATTAATAGCCACTAAATTTCCCAAAGTAAACACACTACTGACAATTAATGACTTGAGACAGAGTGAACAGGACAGAACACAACACCAAGGTTCGATTTCACAATACAATCAATCACCACACAGTTTGCTCTATTTGTCTTGCAGATCTTAGCATGGTCGTGTCCTTCCTAAATGTAGCCTGGAGCACAGTGGATTACTGGCGCTGTTTACGCAGATCGCTCCCCAACACCGAAGAAATGCCACGTGGAATTCCTACAGCCGTGTACCTGTTTTATAAAATCTTAACAATCACCGCCCGCATTCTGAGCCTCACTCTGTTCATCATGCTGACCCCCTGGAGCATCCTGGTGTTATTTGTCATGTGGTTATTAGTGACTGGGTGGGCTCATGTGGTAAAAACTGATTTCTGCACGTCGCTGTGTTTGGAGGAGCTTTATCGCAGTGTCGTCGGGGTCATTCTTGTCTTCACCTTTTTCAACATAAAAGGAAAGAAAACCAAAAAAGACATGAGCCTTTATTACGTGATTGTCACGCTCAGTAACTTCTTAGCTCCTGTTCTCCTGTTCCTGGTCATACCAAGGACTGCAGAATCAGACTTCTTTTTACCTGTAACAGTTTTCATAGTAATATCCAATACAATGGGACTGGGATTCCTGATCCTCTACTACAGTGCTTTACACCCACGGAATCAAGACGAGTCAGATGTAGTGGATGGAATGGTCACAGTGAACACAAATAATTCCTCCACTACAAGTCGTTCAGACAGATTTTTAAGACTCTAACAACTTGCATTCTGAGGATTGAGGATGGTGTTTAAAGTCTCAGGGAAGCTAAATTTGTTTTTAGGTTAATGTTTGTCTTGTATACACAAAGTCTGGGTAATGTTCAGAGTTCCTAATGAGTACAATGTGTACAAACTCTTAACCAGAAGTACTCTCTTTTTCATGTAAAGTGTCTGGACTTTTCCCACAGAGCTTTTATCAAAACTGCACATTCCCCCTTAAACTGTGGTTTTGAATGTGTTCGGGTCAGTGAGCGAAGCTAATCTATTGAAAACTAGAGCAAAGCCAGCAAGTGAAAACTAACCCAGCAAGTACAAGCAAACCTAGCAAGTAAAAGCAAATGGAGTGAGCAAAAGCTACCTTTGCAAGCTAACCTAGCAAGCAAAAGTTAAGCTTGTGAGTGAAAGCTTACCTCTTTAATTCATAATGCACAATAGTGTTGGTTTTAAAGACCAGCACCTGTAGGGAGGAATCAAGCTGTACATCATCATCATCATTGTCGTCATCATCATAATCAACTTTGGGGGAAAAAAAACTCCAGTGTGAACGGACATTTCATTATGTCATTCCACTAATATACAATTAAAATCTCTTTTAAATAAACAACAACAACAACAACAGCAACAAATATTTAACCTTAACCTCTAACCTTAACCCATAACCTACTGATACATAAGTTTGGTTATTATAGAAACAAATGAATATTTTCCATTGTGTTCCAGTGTGTTCTCTGTGATATAAAGTGTTCATTTCACATTAAAGTATATGAATATCAAAAGCAATATAAACTAGTATAAATCCTAGTCCCTAACTGTTCATAACTACTTGTGGAAACTGTTTCTGCTGATTTTGTAACACAGGTAAAAGACTGAACTCTCAGGACTACTGAAGGATTATTATGAAAATTATGAAACACTGAAGCACTTTACTTAAAGCTGAACCTTATCACTTAGCATTTTTCCAAACTAAATGCACTTTGATTAACACACACTGATTGCTGTAAGCATAGCTGTAAATTAGATTCTCCAGAAACTCTACTGAAATGTTTCAACACGCTCAAACATTCACACATTTGTTAATCTCATATCATAAGCATGAACAAATGTATTTCATTTTACACTCTTGATATCACTTTAATATAAAATTATGTATATCATGTCTTATAATTTTAAATTTAAATTTAAAATGAAATTCTAGTGAGAAGATGCTTTGTACCTGTCCAACACCAATAACCAGGAAAAAACCACCAGGTGGTGCTGTGCTTCAAAAAAAAAAAAGCACTACAACCACTTTCCATGGAAAAACTGTTAAATCTTTTATTAACTTAAAGATATGAATAAACATTTTAAACCTGTTTGCATAGAGATATTATTATTTATACTGCAATTTTACCAGCTATTCTGAATCCTCCTAATTCTCTCATAGCATTGGTGTAGACACTTTCTGTCCTAAAGCATCATCTTGGTACGAAAAAGAAAGAAAATCAAGTGTCTGTCAACACAATTTGTATTTTTGTATGTTTTATTCTGGTCAGGGTCTCAGTGGATCCGAAGCCTATCATGGGAACACTGGGTGTGAGGCAGGAATAAACCCTAGATGGGATACCAGTGATCATTATTTATTGTAATGCCAAAATAGCCCACTTGGAATATAGAGAATACAGTGTGTGTATATACACTGCCCTCCAAAAGTTTGGAAACGCCTGAACAAAATAGGGTTTTTGGGCAATATCAGCATAAATCC
>CM075024.1:13852706-13916685 GCA_037576675.1 Pangasius sanitwongsei
GATATTGCCCAAAAACCCTATTTTGTTCAGGCGTTTCCAAACTTTTGGAGGGCAGTGTATATATATATATATATATATATATATATATATATATATAAATGTAGAATTTATACATACATACATACAATATTGAAAGAGTATCTTTATCAACCACAGAACTACACAATAGTTTAAGACATCAGAACCTCTCGGTGTATTTCTGATTAAAGAAAAAAAAAAACTATTTAACCTTTGAACCCAGTAATCCCTGGATTCGGTGAGTGTGGCTTTGAGAGAGTCTGGGTCATCACCTGCAGGGCTAAAACATAACAAACCCAGCTAACCCTTCTGTTTTGACTAGCCATTAAGGAAGAGTGTAATCCTGCAAATAGAGAAAGGGAGGAGAAACGAGAGAGAGAGATGAAATTATGGATAGAAAACAGACTAAAAGAGAGAGATTCGGATGTTACCAGCACACCCCAACTATACTGTATACTTTAATATATCTCCTTTTGAAATGGCTCTTTATTTTAAATAAATAGCCACAACTCGGTGCCTCCCAGATCGTGTATTAAAGCTCTCAGTCTCTCAGTATTTATTTTGTCTTCATCAGACTGATTGACAGTTCAGATGTGAGTGTGTTATTCTGTCAGCACATTACTACACATGACTACAGAAAACAGAAAGTGTAAAGGAACGTGAGTGTTGGAAAAGACCAGCAATTGCATGGAGGAATCATGCTATACATCATCATCATCATCATCATTAATAGGGAATAATAGGGAAATTTATATATGAAACCTAAATCCCTAAATGCGATAATTTTTCTAACAGTCATTTTGGTACGCCCTGCTGGCCTTCATAAAGTGCTGCATAGTCAATTGCTGTATTTACAGAGTTGGATAGGTCAGTCCTGGTAATACCACTGAGAAAAGAGAGAAAACAAGCTACAGAGGAAGTGTGTGAGTTTCCACAATCCTTCAAAACCACAACCACTGACAATTCTCTGCTCTTCTTTTAGTGATTTTCAGTAATGCCACATGCAAGCATATATCTTACTGCAATATAAGAGCCCTGAAACACATGTTTATATTAAAATATTTGTGATGTGATTAGCAATCCTCATGCCAATTAGTTGGTTGGTGCTGTATTTTCATTATACCCATGAGTAGTTAGTGGGTGTGTGCCAAGCTGACGTTACAGGGAGACATTACTATTTCAGTATAATGGTGTTTAATAGGAGTTTTGGAAGCTGATCTGTTTGAGCAGAGTGTACAGATGAAGAGTCTCTCACTCTCTGGACAGACTAAAGGATTAAAGCTCTGCTGCATTGCTCTCTTTAGGTAGCGATGAAATGAGGGTTAAATCTCACTGGCACCACTATCAGCAGGTAGTCGAACGGCATTGTGGGTAATGTAGAAAACTGTTAACTAAAGTGAAAACAGACCAACATCTTGATGAAAAAAGAAGTAAGCTAAAAAAAAACCTGTCTCTGAATCAATAAGTCATGGAAGTTAATTATAAACGTTAATATCAAGATTCATACAAAGTGGAGTTTTCCTTTAAGTGTGCATATATTGCAGTATTTCGAATAATTAACAGAGATACTTAAGTGCTTAAGTGTTTTGAATGCTAGTAAAAGCAGAAAACAGTTCAGTGCAAATGAGTCGCTGCAGCTGAAACATCCACACATCACCAATAATATAGAGAACAAGCTTCAGAGGAAGTGTATTTGATCCCACAAGCCTCAGTTTGTGTTCTGTCATGAAACAACCATGACAGCATCTTCAAACCCATAACCACTGATAATCTCCTCTCTTCCTTAGTGATTTCCTGACTGATTGCCACTCTGTAATGCAGCGTACGAGCCAGAATCTTACCGCAATTTGTCCAGACACAATAAACACGCAGAGCCAGACTTAGCCGTGGCTGTTTTCCATTAAGGCTTCAAAGTCTGCATAAAGCCTGATTAATGTGGTTTGGTGAAACAGTGTGTCTTTAATTATTACGGCTGAGCTCACGGAGGCCAGAATGCAGATACATTAGCAGCGAAAACAATTCATAAACGTCCGAATTCTGACAACAGGGAGCTTTGCCTCATGGTCGGAGAATTCTCCGGAATCAGGGGATGAAATAAGCCTCCGGTGTGCTACACAAAGAGTGCCGAAGGTCCTTTAATCATAGCAAAAGGGCTAAAAACATTATCCGAGGCAATGACAGATATAGGGGCAAATGGGGGTATTTTAATTAGATCATTTTGTTTCTGCTCTCTAAATAAAGTGCACATGCAGTGGGCAAAGTGAGATTACGTCATACGAATGTGTTATGGGGTGAAGTGAAAAAGCCACAAAGTATTCATCAGTTTAGTGATATACAGTATGTAATTAAAGATATCAATACTTACAATACTTACTAACAATACTTAATAATTTAACTAACAACATATGTCCGATATTCTAACAGTGTATCAGTTTGCTGATATATCATTACATCCCTGCACTTCTTTATCTAAAGCTTCCTAGCAAACCTGGCTAGCTGTTTAACAACAAATAGCTACTACTGCATAGTAATGTTAACAATAGCTAACATTAGCACAGTCGTATGTTTAGGTAGCTGGCTTATTGATGTTAGCTGATGTTAATTATACCTTCTTGAAAGGAATCTCCAGTGTCAGTGCTTTGTAACAGAGGTAGAGCATGGGTATGAAAAGAAATGAAAAAAAAAAAAAGGGTAGTTCTGATGTCACATGACCAAGTTTGTGATTGGCTAATCATTGACCAACTGATTCCTGTCACTCATCAAAAGCAAGACATGCCTTCATCCCTAATATAGACCAATAGAGACAGGAAATATCTCGGATATAATATTATAGCCTGTTATAGCTGAATGCTCTCTCACTCTCTCTCTCTCTCTCTCTCTCTCTCTCTCTCTCTCACACACACACACACACACACACACACTCAGTTTGGTTTATTTGTACAGTATGACGACATAAGTATTGCTACCAGGCATTTTCTACAGATCCATTTGTATAAAAGGGCTTATAATAATACATAAAAGTACAATCAATTCATTATAAAACTACAATACATGAAAATAAACAGTACGAGCCATGAGTTATGTAGCTCTGCCTGTTACACACGTTTCTCATAGTGGAATAAATGAAAATGGTCGCTTGTGGCTATTTAACTGTTTAATTAAAAATACAAATGTCCATACTAGCGAGGAGGTTTATTTTGCTGGAGCGTTATTTTTGGAGTGATTAAGTAATAAGAGGTTTGATCATTAATGATTTAGCCAAGGCACCTGCCAACTTAAACTTCTAACTTATTATTTCAGCTTCACTTTGTTGTTTAAATCATGACCTAATAAATCTCAGAAGTGAATATTTTAGCATGCTTGTTTAAACAGACCTCCTGCTGAGGCCCTGTTTTAAAAATATGATTTACTGTGGTTTTGCTGCGACAATGCAAAACTTTATTTTGCACCGTTATCACATCATGGCATTCATTAAGTTATATGCTTATGATGTTATGATGCTTACACTAGCAGCTGTTTCTCAATAACTGAAGCCGTTGGCATGAAACAGTTCAGCTGCGTTCGGTGTCATTACACACTCCTTACACACTTTTCCACATAGAACACAGCGTATTTCTCCTCTACACACAAATTTCACAACAGTTTTAAATAAAATTTATGCTACACTACTCCAAACATTTTGCCATCATTGTTTGGAGGGAGTGCTGTTATTGCAGTTGTTGAATATGAATGAATGAATGAATGAATGAATATTTGGGAGAGAGAATGCTGCATGTGGCATATCAGAAATTCAGAGGATCCAATATATATATATATATATATATATATATATATTTTCATTATAAATAGATCGATTTACTCTTTGCTGTTCCGAGTGTTTACAGATTTTATGTTAAATTCATTCATTTATTCATCTTTTTAAAAAAATGTTCATTTACATATTCGTTTGTTTGTTTATCTTATTGTCCATTTATTTATTTTTAAAAAAGTAATTTGTTCATTCATTTATTCATTCATTTGTTTGTTTGTTTGTTTGTTTATTCACTCATTGGTTGGTTCTTTGGTTTGCTCATTTATTCATTCGTTCATTTATTTGTTTATGTTTCTGGCTTTGTTCATTCTATTTTTTATATATTTTATTTTTCCATATTCATTCGTCCATTTTTTCATTCATTCAACAAAATAATTTCATTATTCAAATTTGTTTATTCACTTGCTCATTTGTTTGTTCATTAATTTGTCCATTCGGTCATTTATTTATTCATTCATATGTTCTTTAATTGGTTCACCCATTTATTTAACTGTTCATTAATTTGTTCATTTCTTTATTTGTTATTATATTATTATTTGTTCATCTGTTCATTAATCTGTTAATTAATTTGTTCATTGGTCATTCATTCATTCATTCATTCATTCACGAAGTTTTCTATTATTGATGTCAGGAACTGTTAGGCATCTTTTAAAATAGTTCCCAATAATCCTCCACCCCACCCCACATTCTAGCTCCACCCCTCACTCTAACTCCACCCCACAGTCTAGCTCCACCCCTCATTCTGACTCCTCCCATCACTAATTTTGCCCTCACTCTAACTCCTCCTGTCACTCTAACCCCACCCCATGTTCTAGCTCCACCCCTCACTCTAACCCCACCCACATTCTAGCTCCACCCTTCATTTAACTCCACCCCTCGTGCTAACTCCTCCCATCACAACCTTTACCCCTCACACCAACTCCTCCCATCACATTAACCCCACCCCTCACTCTAACTCCTGCCATCCCTCTAACTTCACCAATTACTCTAGCCCCACCCCACATCCTAGCTCCACCCCTCATCCTGACACCACCTCTAACTCTAGCATTAATTATTCACAGTAAAGTTTCCCAAAAGCACTGTAAAATTAAGATCATGTTAACTGGCCGAAAGAAATGTTCATGTGATGCTTGCTTTAGAGTTTAATTTAGCATTTTTGCAATAGCTATGATAAATCTTGATGAATCTTCAGGCTCCTTCTTCATCTTTTCCTCATCTTTTCATTTTGCTTTGTACTGCTGTGTCTCTTATTCTCTATCTTAATTATTTTCGCTGTGTCTCCTGGTCTCCTCTTGCACAGAGACAGAAAACAGAAGCTGTGCTCGTGCTCGTCATGCTGTGGCTCTGTAAGAGTCAGAGGAAGATGGATGATCAGGGTACGTGTGTTTATTTGTGCAGGACTGGAGTTTAGGGGGACGGGGAAGTGTATTATGTATGCAGTGCTCACAATCAGCAACAAAACAAGATTGGGAATTATAGATGAGGAAAGAGAGAGAGAGAGAGAGAGAAAGGAAGCTAGGGTTGATTAATCTGGACATGCAGCTCGCTCTTTTGTGTTTGTGTTCTTACATCATTTCCTAAAAAAGCCCAAGCCATGGAAACCATCAAGCCTTTTTTAGTTTTGGAATTTACAATCCTGTGATTAATTACCATTTCCAGGCTAACTATAATAGCTTGCCATTTTAACTGGATGTAATAACGCTGAATTGAGTTATTCCTTGCCTTTCCAAGACAGTTCAAAACTGTATGGAAGACAGATGATGCCTAGAAATAGAGCATGTCTGTTTTTCTGTCCCAAATGTTGAACTCTCATATATCTTCAAAGCAATATTTTGGCCAGAAAAATAAATGTACACAGTTTCCCCTTTAACTCCATCAGCCAAGACATGTTCGGTGTCTGAGGTTCTATTCTTTAGTTTTGCACTGCAGTTATAAAATTGTATCCTTGGCAGCTGCAGCATCATCCAATTCAGCATTGTGCAAACTGCATGTCTAAATCACCTCAAGGTATGTCGAGTTGTTTCTGACCCTGTATGATGCACTGATATCGAAAAACACCAGTTTTGTCTGGATTGAATGAATGGTAGCACACATATTTTTGTTAATAGCTTTATGGATGACCATCTGTCTCTCTCTTGCTGTCGATCTGTCTAGAATAAGTCTAAATACTGTATTAGGAAAGAAGCGGGTGTGTGGCAGCTCTTTGATGCTGGATCTTGTGAAATTTGTTCTACATTAAGCCAGTGCTAATCTGATTATGGACCATGATCCATTCAGTCTACTGTAAAAAACCCAAGTGTGAAGCGCAGCGCAGTTTTGAACTCGATACTGTGCCGAAACCCGAGAGACGCACTAAAACATTAGGCCCTCTTTGATGTGATATTGTAGCCCATCTGCACTGGAGAGCTGCAGAAAATGGGCTTCAGGAGGGTGTGTATGTGTGTGTGTGTGTGTGTGAAATGGGAAGTGCGTTTTGTGCTAAAGCATGACGTGAACATGCTGCTGGGCTTTTTATCAGAGCGATAAAAACCGGACCCTCTGTCTCTCAGCAGGGAGGGAAGTGAAGAAGTGGTCTGCTTCTGCCATCCAAGATCAGGTAGTAATCTGTCCATTTTCCTTTTCAGAAATGCATTCATAGTTGCTCTTTATCTGAACAAATGGCATTATTTAATGAATAAATCATTATGCTGTCAAGTACACATCTTGGATTTGTAGCATGTGTGATATGATTTTGTTTGTACTTGTTTCTAACACGTTCTTTATACAATTCCTTAATCAAGGAGCAGTTATTCCAGTGATTGACATGGACTTGAGGAATGCAGATAGACAGGCAGACAGGCAGACAGACAGACAGGCAGACACATAGCCAGCTAGATATAATGGATTAAAAAAAGTCTACACACCCCTGTTAAAATTGAAACCAAGATAAATCATGTCGGATCTTCACCTTAAATGTGAAAAACCAACAAAATTCAAGTGGAAAACAAATAGAAATATTTTAGGGGTTAAATTTTTTTTTTTACAATAACCTGATTGTATAAGTGTGCCCACTCTTAACTAATACTTTGTTAAAGCACCTTTTGCTTTGCACATCTTGATTTGGGAATTTTATTCAACTGTTTCTTGAAAATTGCTCGAGATCTATCAAATTGCGTGGGATCTCCTGTGCACAGCCCTCTTCAAGTCATTCCACAAGTTTTCAATAAGATTTAGATTTGGACTCTGACTGGCCCATTCCAAAATGAAACCATTTTCTTCTGAAACCATTCCTCTATTGACTTGGATTTGTGCTGGAAGGTGAAATTTTTCTTCATCTTCAGCTGTTTAACAGAGGCCTGCAGGTTTTGGAGCTATCTATGACTCCGTGTATCTTGACTAGATCCCCAGTCCCTGCGGAAGCGAAGCAGCCCTGTAGCATGATGCTTCCACCACCATGCTTCACTGTGGGTTTGGTGTTCTTTGGATGAAGCTGTCTACATATCTTTTAGAATTATGCACAAAATTTCTACCTTGGTCTATTCTGACAGTAACACATTTTGCCCTATGGTTTGGGGTGATTTAGGTGGGCGTGGATGTTGTAAGAAAGGGTTTCAATATGAAAGATTGTTGTCACATGCAGAGAATGACCAGTCCTTGCCACATATTCTTGCAGCTCCTTTACTGTTGCCATTGGTGTCTTGGCAGCGTCCTTGATCATTTTATGATCTTGGTAATATCATTGTAGAGGCCTATTTTCTCCACTTATTGATGATGGCCTTCAGTGTTCCATGGTGCATCTAATGTTTTGGAAATTCCTTTGTACCCCTCTCTTGATTGACACCTTTTCGAAGAAGAGATCCTGTACATGCTTTGTGAGCTCTTTGCGGACCGTGGCTTCAGCAGTTTGGTTGAAACCATGAAGATGTCAAGAAAATCCTATAGGAACAGCTGATCTTTATTTAGGGTTAATCAGAATCACTTAGTTGATGACAGGTCTATGGTAATTACTTTTGAACATGAGATGGAATGTGGTTAATTCTGAGCACAGTCACATGTCCCGTTATAAAAGGGTGTGCATATTTATGCAACCAGGTTATTGTGAGGTTTTTTTAATCACATCACTGAGCCCATAAAAATCCAAATGAATTCTGAAAGCATTTTCTTTGCAGAAGCAGGAAAAGAGCACTTACACCACCAAGCAAGAGCTAGGAACACTACTAAGTAGGAAAAGGACACAATGACGTGTACCTTTTATGGCTTTGAATTTTGCAGTAACACACAATACCGTAGCACTTAATTTAAAATCTCCAAACTACCTCAGATGGAGCTCAGAAAGAACAAAACCCTGAGATGAATCTAGACTCATCAGGAGGAGTCAGTCCTACTCTGAGTTAGTTCATGAGTTACTTTAACATCATGTGAATTAATGATGGTTGGCATGTATTTACGATCATTGTCCTGCAGATGGTGCTGTGACTGCATGGAAAATAAACAAACAGGAGTAAACAAACCCTCACTGATGACTTCATTGTGTCTTTGAAATAAAAAAGGTAATTGTAAAATAAAGCTGTAGACTGTTTTCATTTTTCTTTCCTTTCCTTTTTTTTTTTTTTTTTTACTTTTTACGTCATTATTTGTTGTTTGTTTATAATAGTATAAAACTAGTTTTTGATTTTGATAAAAATAGTTTTTGAATTTAATTTAATTAACAATTTTAATCTTTAATGTGTAATTTGAGATTTTTATCTAAAGAAAAGGTACATAATAATAATTATTATTGTAATATATAGATACACAGACTGATTGACCCAGTCCATTATAAACTATAGATAGATAAGGAATTGTTCATATGTAACTAGACATTTTTTCTGTATTTTGGCTTATGATTTGGATTAAAAAAACAAAAACAAAAATATAATAATAATAATAATAATAATAATAATAATAATAATAATAATAATAATAATAAAGAAGAAGAAGAAGAAGAAGAAGAAGGCATGTTTTTGATCATGCCATGTAAATGAGATCAGATTACATCATGCTCATATTTATATACATAAACAGGAAATGTAATTGTTTCTAGTGGCAGTAATTTGATTTTACATTTATATGATTATATTTATTATTCCACATCTGAGCTGAATGTGTGATTTATGTTCATATCTTTAATATCATGTTGATTCGATCACCGGTTTACACCTGGGTAATGTATTGCTTCTAATATACTTCCATTTTTAATAACAATTGTAATGAATATTAGCGGTCATGTTTAATATCTATAGACAATATCAATATTTAATTTGACTTCTAAATATCCAGCCGACTAAAATGAAGCTTTAAACTTTCACATGCTAAATCATATTCAATCTGAGGAAAATGAATAAAAGCTGCTGAGGTTTATATTGAAAGCATGTTTGCTGGCTGTGGGTCACACACACACGCACGCACACACACACACACACACACACACACACACACACACAAAAGCTCTTCAATATTGAATTTCAGACTTTAATTAAACACACTGTTCAAATTTCACTTCTAAAGAACTGTTAATCTCAGAAAGCTACTGTTAAAAAAATCATAAATGCACTATCTATCTCTCTATTTAAAATCTTAAAACATATTTTATTATCCGTTTTCTCTTACACTATAGTATCTGTCTGTTAGTATCTAAAGTCTGTTCTTATCTTGTCCGTTTTATTATACGATTATAACACAAATCTGAAAGCATCCTTTCTAAACTTAATCATTTTATATGAAAATATTTAAATTAACACATTATGTGCAGCCAAAACAATTAAATCATGTGCCGTTTTAACCCAGAAGCCTTTGTCTCGTTTTAAATTCTGTTGGAAATTGTGTGTGGTATGCAGATTTATCAAAAAGAAAAAAAAAAACCATAAAAATAATACAAATATCTATAAATTGTATAAATGCTAAAAATATAAACAGTAAGGAAACAGTATTAAAATCAAGGAAAGTAAAAAGCTACTTTTTTTGTTTGGGTGCTGGCCGTTGATTTGTTTTAAAAAAATGACGTCTCACAAAGCCTAGCTTTCTGCATCTGGGTGAACATCTGGGTGAACAGAATGAAGTGCTGCGAGCTGTTTGTGTAAAATTTCATTTTCAGTTAAATCAGTTGGTGGCGTTTCAAACTGGAAAGAACATAGTGTTTTAGTGCTGCTGTTAAATTAGTACTTAAGTGAGAAATAAATTATACACTAGAAATGATTCATTCATTTTCATGTGGATTTGTTTATTTTCATATCAGTTTCCCAAGTCGTTAAATTATCATGTGATTTTTTTCAGAATTCATTTATTTTCACACAATTTTCGCGTAAGATTCATTTGTTTTCACGTTAATTATTCCAACAATTAATTTATTCGTACATGTGATTCTTTCACAAATGTATTTACTCATTTTCACATGATTTCATGTAATTCATTAATTCTCACATAACTTTTGTCATAGGATTCATTTATTTTAACATGTGATTTTCTCACCTAATTCATTTATTTTCACATGTTAATTTTTCTAATTATGTAGATATTTTAAGGTGGTTTTTTTTTCACCTGATTCATTTACTTTTGCACCATTTTTTAATATCATTAAGTTATTTTCACATTGTTTTTTTACACAATAATGCAATGTGGGAATACACCCTGGATGCCAGTCCATCAGAGAAATGATTAATTTATTTTCATACATTATTTTTTTAACACATGATTCATCTATTTTCACATGTAAAGTTGTCATATGCAGGACATCGGTGTTTATTCTTCACATAGTATTCATACAACATGATGTCACATGTGCTAACTTGAATAAACCTGTGCTATTTCAGGGCATACTGTTAGAATATCACATGTTTTTCACATATAACTCCCGTAACCACATGTGAAATGTATATGATTTAATGAGTTTATGGGAATCTAATAGCCTTCAGTTTAGCGTTGTGCAAACTGCATGACTAAATCATCACACACTTGCTGCAAAATGCTTTGTTGGGTTGCTTGTGTGGCTTCTCACAGTGTTTCTTACACTGCTATCTCAGATAAAAGGACTTCGCAGAGCTAAAAACAGGAGAAGACAACATGGCCCTCCTCTTCAGCACATATTTTGGTGTCACTGAATCGCACTCAGGTACAAGGTGTGGTGTGGTTAGAGGTGATTTGGATGATAATATAGTTTAATTTGCATATTTAATTTTTAAGGAAGTGAATTTGCGATGATTTAGACATGCTGCTAAACTGAAGGCTAACTTTATTAACTTGTTGGCTGCATTAGCGTCGTAGCACTAAAGAACTATAAAAATAAACCTTAGACACCAAACATGTCTTAGGTGGTGGAGCGAAGGGTGACGTTGGCAATGTTTACATGCAAATATTTTCAGCAAAAATTTGTACAATGTATTAATGTCAACCTTACCATAAACGTTACCATTCAGTCTCAGCAAAGCGTAAAACAAGAAGAAGAGCTTGTGACAGCAAACAAGTTGCTCAACATTTCGTATTTGCCCTACATTCAGGAGCAAGCTTGTTCTGCTTGTTGAAAATAACAGAAAATGCACACCTTATCCATCAGTATAAAGCTTTTACTCATCTTCTAAGATCACCAACAGTGTGGGAATGACTGCACAAGAAGTAAAGATTTTATTAAAGAATGTTCTTGGCGAATTTCTGGCAAATATTAAATGCAGATCTTTACTGAGGACCTGCATCTGCGTCAAATGCGAGTTTGATGCCAAGCCAACCTCACAATCATCTTAAATAGATTAACATCTGAAACATGAGATGTGTTTTCTTACACAACCATTTTATTGTGTGAGTGCATCACGACCCAAACACACAGATTCTGATCGTAAAATTAATCAGACACAAAGATTTACATGACTATTCTTCTTCTTGTATTTAATGGATTATTTAAAAGATTACCCACCTCATTCGACTGGATAGGAATTTCATTTATATTTGCCTAAATTGATTTTACGCTTTTTCTGATTGAGGTGTTGACGAACGTTTTTTTTTACATTTCTGATCGAATTCTCAGTCGGATTATTACATTATTACATATTACAAGCATGCTGTAGCTATCGTGTACATTATAATGTTTAGCCCGAACTGTTCTTCTAAGAGTATCGCTCTAAGCCTTTACTCATTTATTTTCAGTGCTTTTTAAATAAGTTGTAAAAGTCTTGCAGAAATTTATAACACAATGCTCTTCTTTTTTTGGCAGATGAGGCATTTATGCATATACATATTCATATACAACTTATTGAAATATGAATGAACTCTTTTTTGAGTGATCAGTGAATAAAACAAAATTTGCTACTGTATTTGACATATAAGCTTATTACCACTAATAATAAAAATATAAACTTAATAACTGAAGGAATCCTGGTTCATTTCCAGTGATTGAAAATGAGATTCAACAAATGCTAATAGAGGACCACTGGGACAGGATTCACTCTGCCCCATACTCTGGCACCCCAAGCTCATGGGAAGTAGTACAGACAGTGTGTTTGAGATGTACAGAGCCATTTCTACTGTAAGCTACATTGTAAAATTGGGGAGAAGGAAAGGGGGAGTGGATAATGTCCATACATCAGAAATACCTGTGTTTTTTGAGAAGTACTATAGCTGGAAACACAGCTGAACAAAAGGAAGCCTAAAAGACTAAGAAAGAACTGCTACACTGTATGCTGGATGAGTATACACTGATCAGCCATAACAGTAAAACCACTGACAGATGACCTGAATAACATTGATTATCTTGTTACAATGGCACTTGTCAAGGGGGGGGATATATTAGGCAGCAAGTAAACAGTTAGTTCCCAAAGTCGATGTGTTAGAGGCAGGAAAAATGGGCAAGAGTAAGGATCTGAGTGACTTTGACAAGAGCCAGATTGTGATGGCTAGACGACTGGGTCAGAGCATCTCCAAAACGGCACGTCTTCTGGGGTGTTCCCAGTATGCAGTGGTTCGTACCTAACAAAAGTGGTCCAAGGAAGGACAACAGGTGAACCAGCGACATGGGTCATGGGTGCCCAAGGCTCATTGATGTGCCTGGGGAGCGAAGGCTAGCCCACTGGTCCCACTGATCCCACAGAAAAGCTACTGTAGCACAAATTGCTGAAAAGTTAATGCTAGCTATGATAGAAAGGTGTCAGAACACACAGTGCATCACAGCTTGTTGCGTATGGGGCTGCGTAGCTGAAGACCAAAATCTTTGGTCATGAGCTGCTTTTTTTTTTTTCCTCAGGTGGAACACATTTTCATTATTACTGTCGTGTGTTTTCAGGAAATCCCACCATCAACTGAGGAACAAAATTCATTTCTCGACAATAAAAAGAAACACACGCACACACACACAAATCTCCATGAACAGGAAGGAACTTTTCCAGTCCAAGGACAACAAAGTTGAGCTCTCTGATGTTTTCTTTGTAGTTTAACCAAAATCTAATAGCTAATATCGACTCCATCAATGTCAATCGTGTGGAAAGATTCTTTAAGAGGGCCATGTTACTTCAATTATCCATCGATTATCAATTTAGCATAATTTGTTTTCTTTTATTTTGCTGTCCAAAAGCAGTTCAGGAATTACATTCATAATTCCCTCATTTATTACGCTAGTTTACAAAAACTTACAGCTGATCCTCATTACTGAAGAGTCTATTATTGAAAATGCACACGGTTCCATAGTTTAGCTGCTTGTCTAGCAAGAAAAGGAAAAAAACAAGAAATCTAAGTCTTCTTTTTCTTCTCATTATTATTATTATTATTATTATTATTATTATTAATACAGTTTAATGAGGAAGTGTAAGATCTGCCATCAGGTATTATAATCAGGCAATATGGAAAACACACACACACACAAACACACACATACACACACACACACACACACACACATACACACACCATACACGTCAGCAGCTACTGGTTTGAAGTCAGTATAATTAACAGGCAATTCGATACACTAAGGGCCCGAGAGGTTTTCAGTCCCAAAGACACGTAGGAGATCCATCAGTGGGTGCTAACTGGCCACACACACACACACATATGCTTTCTCTGAGCCATCCTGCCTCAGGCTTGTGGTGTGTATGGCTGTGTTTAGTTATTAATGGCCAGGTGTGAATAAAAGATGATGGTCTGCACACAGATAATGAGTTAAAGTGAATTAGGGGGACTTGGGGCAAAGGATGCATTATGTGATTCCACAAAGAGGTGAGCTGAGGTAAAACTGACAAGGTTTAGATCTCAAATATTAGATATATTTCAGTGTTAAAGAAACAGTTCAGTCAAAAATGTCCTCTTTATTGTCCCCAAATTCAGTCAATCAGTCAAGTTTGATGTCTGATGTTTGCTTCTATAGTTTAGTACTGGAGCTACAATGCGAATATACAGCGGTTAGTGAGTAGTAAGTCAGAAACACTTCTAGTATCCAGTTTATAATACCCCTAAATCATCACACACTCATACTGAAAACCTTGTTTGGCTCACTAGTACAAACCACTTTCTCAAAATAGCAACATGCTGTAATTATGCATTTAAAAAGATAAAATATACAACACGCGTTGGAATTATATTATTTTATGAATAATTTCTGCTGTATAATTCCACCTTCAAATTTTGGAAACCTGAACTTCATCTCCTGTGGCACTGCTTCTGTCGCTGCCCCAAAACAGTGAACGCTGTTGGTTAAATGTGTGAGATAACATCTTATAGCCTTGAATGCAATCCTCTCATATTGTTTACGCCACACACATTTGTATTGTTATATTCGTTCAGTAAAAATAGTGTTTGAATACAACAAACCTGTAATGTACATACCAACTTAAAAGTATTTTAAAGACCAGTACATAATGTTATGTACTAATATATTTCATGTATTAGGTCAATGTATGCGATTTGTGACACATGAAGTCTTCCTTGCATGACTTCCTGTTTGCCTCTACCCTGACCACACCTCCTGTGCATAGTTTCAACTTGTATCTCTTTTTCCTACGCCTCTTTTTTTTTTTTATGTTGCATAATACTGAGTGTGTTATGGCTCTAATTCTAAGCTGTGTTCCTTGTGAGAGTCACATGATGGAATTTAGGTCTCTACATGATGGAACAGATGGTTAAGCCAAAATAATTTGCTTAGACATACAGTAGGTTGATTTTTTGTCCGAGCATATTTTGCATGGGCAAATTTAAGAAAACATTTGAAATAGTAATGGCCTGACTAAAAAAAAGGCTACATCACTTAAATGACTTAAAGACTTTTTTTTAAAGGAGTGAAAATCAGAGGTCTGTTTCTACATTGTTGTGATCTCAACAATTCCACTTTAAAGTCAGCATAAACAGTATTAAAGGTGCATTTTAGGATTACTGATCTTGTTTGCTTGCTCAGAATCTTCTTTACTTAACAAAATCTGTGATTTGCAATATTACAATTCAACAGATCTTATTAGTTTCTTCATTTCAGCCTACTGTTTACATTTTTTCTGGCCCGGAAATTAGCTTCAGCCCCAGTTGGACCTACTTGGCTCTCCTCCTTTTCATTCAAAGGTAACTCACAAGGCTTACATAGTTATAGAGATATTGGGGTTTGAAGCAAAGAAGGTTAAGCCTTGTCAGTTCACCTCACAGGTAGCAAAATTTTACAAACTGCCCCTTTAAATCCTTTCAGTGGAGTTATTTTAAATGTGCAGAGTATTGCATTTAACCTGTTTTTGTATCTGCAAAATCCTGCAGAAAACAAGGAGCTAAACAGCTCACTGAGTTTGTATTGAACACATGACAGAAGCTTTTATTGCATCATAAAATATAAAAGCCTGTAATGTTCCAGTATGCAAATGCAGATCGCACTAAAAGTGTAGCTACTTCTGTCCAAGGTCATTTCTGAGGGCCTGCTACATAAACAAATGTATTATTCAATATACAGGGTGTCCTAAAAGTCTCCATAAATAGTGGACAATGTATGCCAGGACCACATCGGTTGTGACTCCATCAGTGGATGTTCGTGGAGGTCTGCAACACTCCCAGTCTTTTTGAATTTGTTAAAAGTTTGGCAGCAGTGTCGTGTGATATGCTTGCCATGTTTCCTGTTAATGTCCACCGCAACCTTGTGACAGCTTCCCGATCCAGCCATGAGAATGATTTCAATGCGTACTTCTTTTGTCAAAGGCATTCTTAGAGGCTATTTGAAAAAAAAAAAAAAAAAGATATTAACTAAGTATAAAAAATTTTGGAAGACATTTTTGCTCAAAAGTGTTAATTTCAGCCTATGTATGGAGAATTTTGGGACAAACTGTAGGTCAAAAAATGAAAATATCTTATAGTCTTCAAAACAAATTTTAGGTGACTTTTGTGTGAATATTTTTGCAGTATGTTTTAAAGCTAATAACCGAACCCTTGTTGCTTATATGACATTTAATGGTGTCTTCTTTGAAAATGGTGAGCTGTAAGCAGATACACAGTTGCCAGTGTGTCATGGCTAATACAAATACAAGAACTCTTTATACTCTTTACTTCAGAATATTATTAGCTTACTCTTTCTATTATTGCTAAGTAAATCCTCTTAAAGGCAAAGAAAAAAAAAAAAGAAGGAATAATGATTAATTACCATGAGTGCACTCTTGGACTTGACATTTTAATTGACATCCATGAAATCTTTCTAATGCGGTCAGTAAAAGTTCATGAGGTAAGAAAAGAATCAGGGTGGAATTAGTGAATTAGTGTAGAACATGCTTAGACAGCTCCATCAGACATCTTGTCAGATTTTCAGGTCAAAGTTCATATCTTGCTTGTCAAAATAAGTCTGATGATCTTAGAAATAACCAGAACATTTGTTTTTGGTCTTAGGTTGGATTTGGGCGTAAGTACCATAAATAACATCATGTGAACAGTGCTCCTAAACATGTTCAAGGCTTACAGTCTTTTAATTTCCATCAGTGTACTATATACAGATGGGTGACTAAAAAATGGCACAGCTTCTATGCGCCTCAGCAGTGATTCTACAAGTCTCTGGCAGTGTGCTGGAGGATAAACACCGTTCTTTGAAAAGATATTCCCTCAGTTGGTGTTTTGATGGTGGTGGTGGAGAGCGCTATCTAAAGATGGGTTTACACAGTATTATTTTTGGCACAATTTTGTTGTCTCAGACAAAAAAATCGCACTTTGTAAAAGAATTTTTTTGTTGTGTGAGACAATCAGCTCCCTAGTTCAGTAGTCAGGGCACTGATCAGGGAGTCGGCCATTTTAAGGGCTGTCTCAATCGCAATATCCTTCCACAGTGCACTGGAACATTCGCTCCCTAAAAATCCCACAATGCACCGCAAAAACCTATGTTCCCTTACTGGAAATGACGTCATATTTTCTGAAGCCTCTCAGCTTGAAAAAAATGGCTCTCAGTCAACTTCATCTACAAATCTAAGTAGCTTGTTATCATTGTTGTAGCTCTCAAATGATTACTTGCGTTAGTGATTTTTAATTTTATTTGGCGTTCTATATACGGCTTGTTTTAAGTGTTTAATGTTTTAAAAATGCTTTATCCACTAGCTAGCTTACAATCCTGCTTGAGGTACCATGACAGAAACGCATATGATTAAGCTAACAAATTTATATGACATATAATGTAAGAAAGATATTGATCCTGCCAGTTGTTGATAAATGCCAGTGGTGACATTTTACAACGCGAGTATGTAGTCATGTTGCAGGAAATTGAGTCATCAGTGTCCCAATGTGTAGTGAGCCAGGATCCTTACCAGTGCCTGAACTCATGTACACGCTATACTGATTCACAATCTAGTGAGCTAGGGAGCTGATTGAGACGCACCCAAAGTTCTGGCAGCGTCAGACATTTTTGATTAAAATCCATCAATGGGAGGACGACATAGAATGAGGCAAAGGACAGCTACAATTACAGCAGGGGCAATGACAACCTCAACAAAACATGCCAATGCTAACAGACAAATATCCTTATTTCCTTAACTTTGAAAAATATTTCCGGTCATTCAAGGATCTCACTAATTCTAATAATCTATATTCATAATACACTATAATCATAATCTGGCATGTTATTGCATAGTTTTTTTTTATAGAGTTCTGCTAAGATTTTACTGGGATCAAGAAAATGTTGTTGAAATCACAGGTCTATAACCGCCCTAACAGCCTATGTCAGTCCAAAATGTCCCATAGGTGTTCATTTGGATTGAGGTCTGGTGACTTCGAAGGCATAAAATTTACATCATTTTCATCTTCATGAAACCATTCAGTGAGCCCTTGTGTCCTGTGGCTGGGGGTGGAGTCAACCTGGAAGAGACCATGCCCACCAGGATAGAACCGTTTCATCATATGATAAAGGTTATTTGCAGATTTGTGATGACTCTTCACACTAAAATGCATAGTATGAACATAGATTAAGAACTCGAGCTATACGCTAAGTTACAGAAAAGTATTACTTTCTTTAAATACCTGTGAAGTGAATGATCTAACCAAATTACACTCATACGTTTATCAGCTCCTATGCTGAGTAACTCAGGTGTCAGTGGGAGTTTAGAAGCTCAGAGCAATGCCCACGTTTGATGTGGTGGACTTCGCCGAAGGCTAGGACTTTTTTGAGGTTGGATCACCAGTCACAGGTGTGTCACATCTTTTGTTAGCTTCTCTAAAGATCTCATAATGAAGAAGACAGAGTAAAAGATCTCCGTTTTCGCCTCGAGACCAATATGGCCACTGTGAATAGCTAATCCCTATGGAGTGTACCCTGCCTGAAGCTACACTCTGACCTGTGAGTGTGTGTGTGGGTGTGTGTGGGTGGCTGGTGAGAAGCAGAGAACGAGGGAAAAAGAGTGAGCAGAGAGAGAACAGGAAGAGGTGGAGGAAAGGAGAGCAGGAAAAAGTGTGAAAGAAGGTGAAAGAATGATAGAGAAGGATAGAGAAAGGAAAGAACAATTTGTAAGTGAAAGAGAAAGGGATAGAAAGGAAGAGAGAGGGGGAAAGGATGAGAAAGAGGCAGGGAGTGAGAGACAAGAAAAGTGGAGAAGAAATGATGGAGAAGGGGAGAAGCAGAGAGGAAGAGAAGAATGAGAGGTGAAAGCTGAGAGGGAAGGAGAAAAAGATGAAGGAAGGTAGAAAATCAGAAGGGGAAAGAAATGGAGAAGGAGTTTGAGAGGAAGAAGGAGAGAAAGCATGAAGGGAAGTGAGGGAGATGAGAGGAAAAGAGAGGAAGGAAGCGAGAAAGAAAATCTGAAAGAGAAAGAGAGAAAAAATGAGATAGAGAAGGAAGCGGTGGGAAAACTTTCTTGCTCTACTTCCTCCTTTACTGACTGCAAGTGAGTTCGAAGAAATATTTTTAATAAGAAAAGATAATTATGAAATAATTGTGTGTGTGTGTACATTTTTAAGCTCAAGAGCAATACGACCACCACGTGCCATATGCCTGAAGCCACGCACTGACCTGTGTGTGTGTGTGTGTGTGTGTGTGTTTAAAAACATCACCCTTGCATTATCTCTGTTGTCAGCCAGTAGATTTCAGTGATGAATGGACAAATAATTCACGTCCTGAGGTGAAACTCATCCATCCATGACAAGAAAACTTTAAAGGAAACTAAACTTAAACGTTTTTTTTTAATCAAATCAATGCACAAATGAATGTTATGCATATAAAGATTTGTTATGTGTATGAATATGCATAAATATATATGTATAAATATGACTTCAAAACTACAGAAGCCAAATTCAGACCCCAAATATATCTTGACTAATTATATTTGAGGTAAAAGGGGACGTTGAACTATTTTTTTTTTTTTTTTTTTTTTTTTAAAAGGAGTGTCACAAGAATGGGGTTGCTAGGCAACCAGTTAATATGAAGACAGGAAGACTTCTCTTGTTTGACAGGAAGTGAGACAATTAAGCAATATCGCACAAGCAAGAGTATGGTTATACTGAATATCGGCATAACTGATATAACCACGTGACTGTGAGTGCGATATTGCTTTGATACAACAGTTCTATAGATAAGAAATTATCTAAGTATATAAGTAACTGACCAAAAATTTCAGATACAATATCGCCAAATGTTTTGTTTATTTTTGCTCTGCTAATGGAAATAGATCCCAAAGAAGCCATATTTACTGATAGCCCATTGGCTAGCTGACTAGCTTAGTGCTTGTTGGGCCCCCAGTGATTTGTACGTTCCTGTTAAAGGTGCTTCCAGTGAAATTGGCTTTACTTGTTCCTTTGCATCGTCGTATTATAAGTTAAAAGTTATATTCATAAAAAATGTATCATTTGCCATGTCCGTTGATGATGTCGCTAACTCTATTATATTAACGGGTCCATTTAATTGTTGTTAGAAGTGGAATTTTACAGGGTGAACATAGAAAAGCGGAGTGATCCAAACAATGAAATGTCCCGGTGTGGTTCTACTAAATATAAGCAATCTTGGAACACTGCTCGACCAATCAAATTAGTGGACCGGAACTAAGTGTTGTATGATTATGAGCTACAGCTAGTACAGAGGTTTTATTCCTGTTCTACAGGCAATAGAAAGGTACAGTGATAATTAAAAACAAGACAAATCTGTCAAGAATGTCCACATTTACCTCAAATGTGTTAATAAATTCCTAAGAAAAGACTTAGCATGACTGCAAAGTACTGTAATTACACTTAGCATTAAAAACTGTCATATTAAAAAATGTCAACATTGCGTCATGGAATGTTTTGACGTTTTTCCAAAGTCAGGAATCTCACAAGACTTGGCAATTCATATCAAATATTGACATAAACACATAAACACAACTCATATTAGTGCTAAATAAAGTGGTCTTATTTGAAACATAGCATTTGATAATAAAAAAAAAAGGTAAGCATTTAATAAGTGATGAAATTAAAGCTGTTCTTGGTCGTGGACTTCTGGTGAGAGTGTGGGTTAACAGTAGCTGTAATGTGAGTGCGTGTGTGTATGACCTCCTCTCTGACCGCGACCCTCAAGGGATGGACAGATCAAAGGTGGTGTGTGGATGAATGAGTGGAGCGAGGGGGAGTCTGTTTACATGAGCGGCGGAGCAGAGAGAGACAAACTGCCTGGAAAAAGTGCTGCTAACGTACAAATAACACAGAGAAATAAAGAAAGTACACGCATGACAGTGAGAGGGAGAAAGAGGAAAAAGGAAAGAGAAGAAAATGATGATGGAGAGGGAAATATATAAATATATATAGAGGGAGGTAAAGTATAGATAGATATGGATTAGCAAAACAGCACAGGAGGAAAAGAAATAAAGCAAAACAGAGAATGTCTGAGAGAAACAGATAATGAGTGAATGACAGAAAAAGAAGGAGAAAGAAGGAGACAGGAGAGAGAGGAAGGAAAAAGGATAAAAAAGGAAAACGAAAACAAGAGAGGAAAGTGTAAGAGAAGGAAAAAAGACAAGAGAGAAACTTATTACAAGGGAACAGAAATGAAATGAGTGTTAATCCCCAAATAAACACTGACTGAGTGACTGTTTCTCTTTCTCTCTGTTCATTCGATATGGCCGCTCTGTCGCTCGGGATTGTGGGAGGAAAGTGAGGGGGAGCGATAAGAACAACCTTCGACCTCTTCATTCTGATTGGACCTGATCTGTCTCTCCATCTTCCATCTCTCTCTTATTAACCCTCTCTCTTGTTTCTCTCTCACACTTTCGTTTATTACTCCTTCTCTCTCTCTCTCTCTCTCTCTTTCTCACTTCCCCTCATTCTGATAGATTAGTGGAAACATTTCTGACAGGAAATACACTACAATTACGCATAAATTTAGCGTCATGTGACTCAGCTGTCATCGTGTGCCTAAGCTACAGCAAACCAACAAAACAGCAGGGAAATTGAGTTCTCTTGATGGCAATGTGCCAAAAGTAACTATTTCTTGATAAAGCAAAACCTAGGCAAGAGCAATTTTGTTGCAGGAAATGATGTCACGATGTCCAAGGATCACTGACATTTTATTGTTATGACTTCTTGATTAGGACTGGTCATGAGGTGTTGATAGACTGAATGTGTTGTTCTTTACGTACTGTAATTGCTGGCACATTTCTGTGCTTTAAGAGGAATAAAGCACTTTAGGATGTGCTGTTATAGGAAAATAAGCAACTTTAGGGTAGTGATAGTAACTCCACTTCGTGTCAGGCTGCATCACGCCACCCCTTCGCTGATTATTTTCCTGTAACACCACATCCTGTTGTGGTTCATTCCTTACTTTGTGCAGTTTGTGCAACATGTGATGGACATCAATGTTCAGCAGTGCGTGAATGTGTAATAGGTGTGTATACCGTCAGGCTCAGAGTTCAGAGTATGGCAGCAGAGTGTGTGTGGCCACAGTCCAGGCTGTGTATCATTGAAACAGAAGCTATTGTATGCTTCTAACCCACAGGATGTGTTTAAAAGAGCATACTGTTCATACTAAAGCCAACGCAATAACATGATAGTAAATGTAAAAAGCCAGAATCCTGTGGGGAACAGAGACAGCAGCTACACATGTAAAGACCGTGGATATACTGAGGATATACTTTTCATGAATGTGCCTCAGCTGTGAACAAGCGTATGATAACTTGTAAGTATTGGATTAAAAACCTGTTAATCTGTTCGTTTTTTATTTGTTGGTGTAGCAGTTAGGTAAGGAAGAAACTCAATGAGTCATGCTGATATAGGAAAACAATCAGTGTAGGGGAGGTTTGATGCCATTACCCTCCTACTCATTTTCCTATAATAATGTAATTTTTATATGCTAATAGTTACATGCAAGTTCCTGTTAGCATTTAGTTTATAAACAGCTATAAGCAGTCTTTCCCTATACACACACACACACAGACACACACACACACACAGACACACATATATATATAGACCAGTTTGGATAGGTTAGGGTTAAAATTCAAGGAAGACTATGTAGGCAGGAGATAGAGAAACAGTTATCTTACCTTCAGACTGATAGACTTGAAAATGGTGTTTTAAGACATGTAAGATTTCACAAGTGAAACTGGAGTCTTAGTTGCCAGGTGCTTAAGAATATAGGCTTCAGGAATTTAAGGGATTTTTTCATCTACTTTTTGCATTTTGTGTGTTTGAATAAAGTTGCGCTTGTTTATGGACTTCTAGCCTCATGCATTGATAAGTAAGAACTTCTCCTCCTGCATTATAGATACAAGGAAAGGTCATTTTGGACCTTGTCTCTACACCAACAAACCACAAAGTCCCTTGTCCTGACTGAATGTCAGAAAACTTCAAATTACAGCTTTGCCTCTGGTTCCAGCACTGCTACACTGTTGACATAGAGACAATTAATGTGAGATTTAGAATTTACAATGGAAGGAGTCTCCAGTGTCAACTCTTTGTAAAAGTCAGAGGTAAAACTGTTTCTTTAAGTTTCCCATCAAGGTAAATTGTGTTAGCTGTTATAACATAAGTAATAACAGGAACTAACTTGTTTTGCAAATGGTCCACAACATTAAATGTAACTATACATTATTTAAAAAAAAAAAAAAAATCAAGTGTCATTCTTTAATTAAAAATGTGTAATCATTGGCAAATTGCTTTGGGATAAGAGGAACAAAATACCTTGAACTTCAGAGCGTTAAGTCTGGTTCACTTCCACCACATTGTTGATAATTTTCTTATAACAGCATATGCGATTGTAGACTTCTAGAGCATATTTTTCAGTAGCTACTATGAATTATTAAGTAGTGAGAGAAACTAATGGGAAAGCTAAATAATTCTGGACCCATTGATGTGTCCTGTGTGCTTTGTAGGTAAATTCTATGCATTACTGTTGCACTTGGGAAACTGATAGGGAATCTGCATTTCCATTCATCATTCTTTTACATATCAATTTACTCAAATAATACCCGTAACACTGAGGGGAGCTGGTGTCGACACGTAGACTCACTATGATTTCGCCCAGAAATTGATGGAGGTCAGTGAATCAATCTCTCAAAGGTTAAAGGTGAGCATTGACATGTTGTCAGAGCTTTCACACACAAATTTTCTGTCTTGATGGGAAATGATGATGAGACAACTCTGTTTTAATATATAGGTGTGTGTTGCTTTTGTTCCATTTGGGAAGAAGCTGTATAGGTAGGCAGCATTTTTGGGCAGCTATGCTCTTGGGGTAAAGTCGGTCTTATCTGCAAGGTAGTATAAGGATAGATACTTTATATCCTAAGGGTCCTAATTTTGGATTTAAATTTAAAGGAGTGTCTCATGCTATTTTTTTTTTGTCCACTCAGCCCATGAATAATCGTGTGTCCACTTCATGTTCATGGACTCCGAAAAAAAATACATATTTTCATGTCGACTAGGCGTTAGTTGGTATTACAGGCGCCACCATATTCCAGTCTGTGTGTAGGTGATAATATATAGACGAGAGAGAGTTGCTGAAAAATGTGTTCCTGCTCCTTGTGGATTCATTTGCGCTGACCCAGAATGCAATATTTTCTTAACACCGGCAGCACACAGCTTTGAAGTTTTCTGCTTATGCAAACATGCCGTGTGCTGCTGGACCAAATTAATCATCGTGAAAGCCATGAAAGCCTGAGCTCATAAATCGCAACCACTTTTTTCTGTTTTTTTTTTTTTTGCCCCTTTTCTTCCAGGGAAAGAGTCCCTGAGCAGCAGCTCCTCATTTATTACCACACACATTCCAGATTTGTAATATATATATATTTTTTAAAATGGCAAATGATTATGTGCTTCCATCAAAATACTGTTCTGAAGAGATACAACATGACAATGTCTTCAAAACAGTGCTAAACTCTGTTTTGCGTCTTAGTAACTGTTTATAGCTACTATGACGTAACTGATAACAAGAACTAAATGGTTTCTCAGACACTGCACAACATTAAATGCAACTATAAACTGTTAGAAATATGAAATGCCATTCTTTAATAAATGAGAAAAAAAAAATCACTGACAAAATCAAGTGTCGTTGATTATTTTCCTATAACAGCAGTCCTGTAACATTTTAACGTTATTTTTTAAAAATGGAAATGTATTACACAAAATATGTTTACATATTATGAGTATTTAGGAGTTTGACATGATATTAGTATAAAGAAGGCAATTTGAAATAGATATTTGTATATTCAGTGTTATATTACACTGGTATGGACACAATAATGTGTGTGGAGTGCGTTTTTTTCCGTTTAACAGAAAATGTTCACGCAATGATGACAACGGTAATCAGATTCACAAATCAGCAACTGTAACCAAACTTCTGTGAGTATAACACTTACAATTTACATCTTTACAACTCGTCGCTTTATTGTTTTGAGGAGGTGGAGCCAGGTGGAAAGTTTCAAAGTGCAGAGGGGGCGGGGCTGAAACAAATGATCAAACCTCTGTTGAAACTCAGGAATCAGTAAACTCAGGCAGTGAGATGTATCATGTGAATGTCTGTGACTAACTATTTGCAAATGTCACGTCACGCCAACATGGTCTCACACAAGTCATCAAATAAAATGAACACAGATTGTCATGGATTTCTCACAAGATCAAGTTGGACATACTTTCCTAAGAGATTAACCCCATATATCATAACAGAGATCCTCTTGACAAAACTTATCGTAGCTGGAATTGATCATATCCTTCCATCCTTTGGCACAATGGCAAAACACAGGAACAGAAAAAGCAGGATAAATGCTTTCCTTCAAACTCTGGCATGTCATTAGACGTAACACACACTTCCTGAACCCGCTGATGGGCGACTGCTCTTCCCAGAACCCGCCCCCCTGACTACCATTCCCCACTCTCTTTCCTCTTCAACTCCTTATAGCTCCACTTAAGGAAACCAATTTAGACAAATTCACTAAAATCAATGGCTCACTGTTGGGCGCCCATTGATGTAGAACTGCGCCGAATGAACTTTCCCATGACCACAAACACACTGCACACCTGTTCCCCAGGTAGCCGAACACCTGAAATAGCCCCCGCTATTGAGGAACTGCCATGATAAGGCGGAAATCCGATAATGGAAGCGGATGCCTGACATAAATTTGCCAAAATGGCTTCTGTAGGAAACAAGGAATTTATCCACACAGTTGCAAGAGGGAAGTCATTGTGGTAAAGTCCAAAAGTCTGAGTGCACTATCGGGGAACTGTTTCAGTTCCTCAGTTATCAAAGACTAATCTGACATTCTCCTTAGATGATCCTCATTATTAAAGAATCCATTTTATAAAATGGCAAGAGATCCTGTTTTTAAGTTGTTTGGATGAAACTGAAATCCACTTTTTAAACTGTACTTCATGTGAACACTAACTCATACACTCTTAACACACAACTTTTCTTTTAAAGCAGGGGCCACTGGGCCACATCAGCATTTTTGTGAGCCCTTGAAGAATCATAATGTATAGCCTGAATATTAACTTGATTATTGATTGGTGTTAATCAATCTATTTTATCGATTAACGCCAATAAGCTAAGCTCTTAAAGTAGAATAAGATGATTCTGGAAAAAGCAATGGCTAACAGAAACTATTTAACTGTATACTCTATTAAGCCTAGGTGATAACATTTTTTAAATGAATTAAAAAAATGTAAATTTTCAAAAATATATATAATATTACACAGATTTATTTTGCAGTCATGACTCTTTAACCTCATAATTGTGAGTTATATTAATGTAACTGTGACTTTTGTTTTTTATTCAGAATCACAGTTGTGTAACATTAACTCACAATTGTGTGGTAAAAAGTCACAATTATGTGATATTAACTCACAATCCTGAATTAAAACGTCACATTTGTGTAATAGCAACTTGAAATCATGAGGCAAAAAGTCGCAATTGTGTAATATTAACTCACAATTCTGAATTAAAATGTCACAATTGTGTAATATTAACTTGCAGCTATGAGGTAAAAAGTCGACATTCAAGATGGGTCATTTCGATATTTGCGAGTTCATGTGGGCTAAATGAAACAAGGCAGTGGGTTGTGTTTGTCCCAACGGCTTTGAGTTTGACACCTATGTCTTAAAGAAACAGTCTGGCAAACAATTAAATGTATAAATGTACACCTGTTTACCTCAAACGTATTTAAGCCAGACATGTTTGATTTCTTCTTAAGAGTAACAAACGAGTGAAGCTTGTTAAGCTTATTATCGTGCAAACTGCATGTCTGAATTATCACACACTTGCCTCAAAAGGTAATGATTTGTTTGACCCAATAACACCAGTAGGACATAAAAGGTTTCATAAAATGCAAGAATACATCTGTATAAATAAAATAAACATACAAATTAAATTGGGATTGTATTATGATGCAAATTGTAAAGTCCAATTTCTCCTTCAAATTTAGATCAGATGCTTTTACAGAGTGACACAAAACTACATATATGTGCTGAAGAAGACAAGGTTTACGATGACCGCGGCTTCTGTTTTTGGCTCTGTGACATTGTTCTGTTCATTTTTATAAATAATTGTCATATAGTGTCAGAAACCAGTCTGTCTGAGATGCTGAACAATTCAACAAGGCATTCTGAGGTGAGTGTGTGATGACTTTGGCGTGCAATGCTAAAATGGAGGCTATAATCTTCCCTACTTGTTAGTTATGTTAGCTTTGCAAGTCCAGTGAAATACTAAAGAAGCAAACTTTACACACCAGACATGTCTTGAACACTTACGTATATCTGAAGTACAGAGAAACACTCTGTACATTTCATTTTTAGTTGAAACTGTTGTTTTAATGACTAACACCTGATATTGGAATCAGTTAGTGCATTCCTTTATGCTTTATGTGTTATTGTTATTACAGCTATAATTTAATAAGGACAAACTGCCCTGGAGTTTTATTAGTAAAGAACATCTTTAGTTACTTATGATGTAAAAACAGTTCTCCAAAAAAAAGTCTTTTAGACTTTTAATCTGAATTAGATGGGCTGATCTTTTGTAGAGAGACGATAAAATCTGAATAAAAAAAAAAAACATTCAAGCTAAGGTTAATCTCAGTATCAGAAATCTGACACTGAAAAATATGAGATTGATTTACAGTTTCTCTGCAAACGCAATGATTAAAATGATTATAATGCTTCATTTTTTTCGATGCATTCAGAAAGTATTCAGACCCCTTCATTTTTTTCACTTTTTTTTTTTTTAATTTTGCAGCCTTATGCTAAAATGCCTTAAATTATTTTTTTCACATCAATCTCCACTCCATACCCCATAATGACAAAGCAAAAACCAGTTTTGTGATAACTTTGCAAATTTATTAAAAAGAAAAAAACTGAAATATCACATTGACATAAGTATTCAGACCCTTTGCTATGACACTTGAAATTTAGCTCAGGTGCATCCAATTTTCATTCATTTCGATCATCTATGAGATGTTTCTGCACTTTGTGGCAAATAGACTCCAATCAATCCACATCTCACAGATGATCCAGAGAAATGGGATGCACCTGAGCTAAATTTCAAGCTAAAAATGTATGTCAGAGCAAAAACCAAGCCATGATGTCAAAGGAACTGGCTGCAGAGCTCAGAGACAGGATTGTGTCGATGCACAGATCTGGGGGAGGCTACAAAAAATGTCTGCTGCATTGAAGGTTCTCAAGAACCTCCATAATTCTTACATGGAAGAAGTTTGGAACAACCAGGACTCTTCCTAGAGCTGGCCGCTCGGCCAAACTTAGCAATCGGGGAGAAGGGCCTTGGTAAGAGAGGTGACCATGAACCCGATGAATGCACTATAGTTCAGGTGAGATGCCTGTATAAAAACTGCTTTTACTATTTGCAGTGATTACAAACACAGATGTAACTTTTGTTTTCCGAAGTGCTAGAGACAGGAATGATGATCAATCAAGCACTGAAAGTGTTTCTAAAGAATTATTATTAGTCTGAAGCCTCTCACAGAGAAAATCCACCTCCTTCTTTAAATTCACAGCCATTTATAAACACTTAAGGCAAGCATGGAATGATGGAAGTCTTTTAAAGTTTAGCTGATATGGTTTCCATCACCTTCATGCTGTTTTCACTGGATATAAAAAGAACAAGAAAGTGCGATCCCCCATGTGGCAAAAAAACCGAGGTTTAGAGAAAAAGAAACCTGCTCATGCTGGGTTAATTTATAGCTCTCCCGAAAGCTAGAGTTTTATCATAGAAGAGCTATTTTATTACAGACGCCACCCTGAGAACTTAACCACATAAATAACGCTAGAAAAACTTACACTTATTCTAATGATGCATTTTTATTCATTTACTTACTTATAACTAAGTAGGTCATTATGTTATACCTACAACTAACAGCACTGCTATTTATTAGGTATATACAGTAAATAAATAAATAACTCATATTCTATATTTTAAGTGCCTAATGTTAAATAATCATAGATGAAACTGGTTTTCAGAACAACATCAACACAAATATTTTTAAAATTCTTCCACGGAAATTATTTTTTACTTTTAATTGTGACTTTTATTTTTGTTGAACATCTGATGCAATATTTATATAACTATAATTAAAATAATGCAGATGTATGTCCTCCTCAGTATATATTTGGCGTATATATGGAATGAAATGGTGTTAAATATATGCATTTTAATACTTTTCTATAAAATGAGCAAAAAAGAATAGTCTTATCTTAAACCCATGAACATATAAATAGCATAATAACATATATAAATATAAATAGCAGAATAACATCCTGTTATTTGTTCATTCACTGCTGCATTTCCACTTTTTATTCTTTTCAAATATATTCTTATATTCTTTTGCTGTGTGTGTGTGTGTGTGTGTGTGTGTTGTTGCTTTAGAAACGCCTACAGAAAGGTCTCATATTTTCTCTCGGCCTTTTCTCTTTTAGGGTCATACATCATCTAACCCCTCCTGAGGGTGCGTAACACACACACACACACACACACACACACATTCTCATATGGCCTTTGATGTTGACAGGATGTTAAAGCACTATTAGTAGACTCAGAGGATCTTATGGACGACTTTTATGGACTCTTCTCCCATTTGTTATTGTAACCACTGAAAACACAACACGCTGAGTAAATTATGATTTAAAAATGTTTTTTTCTTCATGATCTCTCCTCCAGATTTCCACACTAGCGAGTGATTACAGACGAACAGCTGCTTGGGGAATCATCATTCAAGAAAAAAAAAGAAAAAACATAAACAAACGAAGTAAAAAAAGAAAAGAAATCAAGATGCCTGAGGTCGGGAGAGATGATTTCTTAATTCTTTCTGTTTTCTTTGGAACAACATGACCGATTTTTTAGGAAAAGTGAAATAAAGCTACATTTTTTTTAAATGTAAAACTTTATTTGATATTTAATTTGTCTGGTCAATTAAATCATCATTATGAAAATGTCACTGCTCAGCACGCACTCTTGAGAGGAGCGGATCTGCCTGGCTATCACAGCAGCGTGCCTAGCCACACCTCTCTATAATGAATTCATTCAAACCCCCCCTCCTTTTGTTATCCTTTTTTATTTATTTATTTTTTTTTTTACAGTTATAGATGTCTTGTAGTGCAGTTTTGCCAGTTATTGATCATTTTGTCAGAGTGTGAAAATAAGTCAAGCTCAATGACATGTCTCACCCTGTTTGTTTCAAAAGAAAATACACTGATGAAAAAAATCTAATCAAACCTCTTACACTGGTTCATGGGTGCATAAATGTGGCACCATATGCACACACACACACACACACACACACACAGAAAGAGACTGAATGGCATCACTGGATCCATACAGCCCTTTAAAGAGAGAGATAGACAGGAAGAGAGAGAGAGAAAGGTCTTATTAGATCTTGTGCTCTTGCTGAGTGGCCATCAGGGCATAGTGTCTGGGTGAAAGGCTAATCTCTCTCTCTTTCTCTCTCTGTCTCTCTCTCTCTCTCTCTCTCAGTGATTCTGTGGATCAATACTTCTCAGGGTGTGCTCTTAAAATTCCCCCTTCAACACACTAGCACAAGAATCACACTTACAGTCTGGCTAAGACAGAGACAGGAAACATGTAAAGAACATAGAAACTAAAGTTCACATCCACACTTTAGTTTGTCCTCATTGGATCAGTGTGTGTTTATGAGTATATACATAAACATCTTCGTGTTGGAAGAAGGAAGTCATTAGAATTCATAAATACTTGTGTATTTTCAAAGAATTTGCTAGCTAGCTAACATGAGCTGACCTGACGGGATTTCTGAAAGGATTTTTATGTTAATAATAAACATAAGGATCATGTAACAAGCTTTTCATAAATGTTCATAATCCAGGTGGCTAACCTGACAGGATTGCTGATCAATGTTTATGAACATCACTGCTAATAGATAGCTAACTTAAGCTAACTTGGCATTTTTTTCTTAGAGGTTGAAATGTTAAATGTCTAATCATAAATGTTGACAATTATCATTGCAAATAATATCCAGATGGGTAAGCTAACCTGACAGGACTGCTGAGGGGATTTTTAAGTCAAATTAAATATTTGTAAACTTCACTGCTAAGGGTAGTTAGATTGCTAACATAAGCTAACTTTTTTTTTTTTTTTAATAAGGGCAGATTTTTGCATCTGCCATAAAAGTGCTTATCAATGAGCTGTTACTATAGAAATTATAACAGATTAGAATAAGGGAATTATTAACCTGTTACTTGAATTACAGCTGGCATTATTGTCAGCTCTGCCATTAGAAAAAACTAATCAAGATTTTTTAACCTAGATTTCTAATCTAATCGGATTCAAGAATACAAGAGCGCTGTGGTATAAAATGTAATGATCACTCAAGCAAACGAATTGTCTCTTACATGCTATGCTCAGGTACAACTGGTTCAGATATTAAGTTTTATTTTTTATATGAATTTTAATAATTGGTTCCTGTGGGAAAACTGCTAGTCCTTTTGCTAACTTTCTTCTGAACTTCTGAAAAAAAACTTATTGCTAAGCTTAACTTTTCAGTAGTTTGTAATGCTCCCCTGCCTGAATGAGATATACAGAAATGCAGCACTTTGAAGAGAAAGGGATATTCATGCTTCAGTTTTCTCTAATGCTAATCAATCAATCTTTCAAATTCAAATTCAAATTTTATTGGTCACCCACTCAACCATACACAATATAACATGCAGTGAAATGCTTGTTAAGGCTTCTAAGGTTTAAATAATAGATAAAATATCAATGCAGTGTTTGATAAAGAATGAAATAATAATAATAATACCATTTCTTGGTAGTGGGAACAGTGTGAGTGAATAACCAGATGCTGTCACAGTAGACCAACATCGTTTTGTACTATTTCATTGTTTTGGGACTTGTGTGTGGGTGTTGTATGCAGGGCTGGTGGGATTTTGGTGGAGACAGAGCTACAAATCAGAGTCTTTAAGACCAGCCATCTGCGCATATTCACTTTCTAGGGTGGAAGCGTGTGAAGCGGAAACTTTTGTGTAAGATCAACACACAGTTTCCCACTGCTCCAACTACTGCGTGAAATTGTAAAAGTTCTCTATTGTAGAATACACAGATCAGATATTTGTGTTTGTCTTTCCCATACATACATTTCTCTATCTAATGTACACTATAAGGACAAAAAAAAACACCTGACCATCACAGCCATATGTGGTTCTTCCCCAAAACTGTTGCCACAAACTTGGAAGCACACAATTATATATGATGTCTTTGTTTGCTGAAGCAGTAAAATTTGTTCCAGCACAAAGCAAGGTCCATGAAAACATAGTTTGCCAAGTTTGGGGTGGAAGAACTTGAGTTACCTGCACAGAGCCCTGACCTCAACCCGAATGAACACCTTTGAGGTGAACTGGAAAACTGCACCCCAGGCCTCATCGCCCGACATCAGTTCCTGATCTCACTAATGCTCTTGTAGCTGAAAATCCCCACAAATCCCCATAGCTATGCTCCAAAATCTAATGGAAAGCCTTCCCAGAAGAGTGGAGGTTATTATAACAACAAAGACAGGACTAAATCTGGAATGGGATATTCAAAAACCACATATGGGTGTGATGGACAGGTGTCTAAATACTTTTGGTCATATAGGGTAACACCACCTGGCAGACAGTAGGTGTGTAATGTGTGGTGAAATGAGGCAAGAGAGAAGATTAAGTTCTTGGTGTGTAAGTTATCTGGGTTAATCCAACAATCATATCCAGTGTCCATAGCGGGGAAAACACATGCAGTCACACAAGGATAATCCATAATCATAAACAGATAAAGCAGGCATAAAAACAATAACATACCAGGAAGCAATAACATAGAAACATAAGGCTCAGAACTATATGACACAATTGACAAGATTTCACACCTAAACAAAGAAACAGCAGTATAAACATTAATGAACTGAATTAACTAACACAAAACAGGTGGACACAATCAGGTAACAAACCAATGACAGGACATGGATGGAGATGGGATTAGTAAACAAACAAAACAAAATCACATGGCACTTAGGAACCATAACCCAATCTATGACAGTACGTAACTTGTAAGCTAGAGTTAGCTAGTTAGTTACCCAGCTAGTTAGTTTAATCTGAAAACAGCGTCATGTGCACAGTGTGATGAATGATTAAGACAAATCCTGAAGAACACACTGCCACTAGCAGGTTCATTTTATGTCTAAAATGACAGTAGGTACAGGGACCTTTCACATGTTTTCCTTGTGTCCATGTGACTTTCCTCCAAGCACTCTGGTTTGAAATACATGCCAGATTGGCTACTCTAAATTTTCCCGTTAGATGTAAGTGAGAGTGTTGCTACCCTTTGATGGACTGTTGTCCTTGTACTGTTGTTTTTTGCACATGGTGTTCCTGGGATGGACTCGGGATCTACCACAACCCTGACCAGCATAAAGCAGTCACTGACTGACTGAATGAATGACTTTATCTATTTATAATAAGTGGCTAGTTTGGTGCTTGGCCCCCTTAATTTCTGTATTAAATCTTGAGATAAAACAAGAAATATGTCATATCTCATTCCACCATTAAAAATGAATAAAAAATAAACATAAGCAGGTTGATTAGAGAAACAAGAGTGGGCAAGTGAATGATGTAATACTAATTTTAAAAAAATCAACAAATTTTATTAATAAAATTTAAAATTCAGATTTACTCTTGTAACCAGCTTTCAGTTTTACTTTTCCCCAGAAGAAAATGAGTAAATCTACATAGAGTTTTAGATTATCAGAACATGTTCCATAAATAAATAAATACAAGACAAAATGCACATTTCTCCACCAATGCAGCATATTCACGAGTATAGACAGAATAAAAAAAAACAACAAAGGCAATGTTACACAATTTCTTTTATGTTTATATTCTGATTGTACAGAACAGAATTTGTGCATTGCATTACGTTTGTAAGTGGGCTCCTTTTTTTTTTTTTTGGAAGTCATATATTTATGTTTTACTTGATTTTTTAAACTTTCACATTTCGATAGTTATATACCATGGCCCCAAATAAATAAAAGGCATTTAATTACAATCCACGACCTGTACTTTCTCAGTCATCTGCTTACTGCTCTCTAAATATCAGCATCATTATCCAATGGTATCAGTCGACCACAAAGAGAGAGATCGGAAATCCCACTTTGTCATCCTGCTCAACCTGTGATTAGATGTTGCAGAATGACAGCTCTTGATTTGAGCTGGTTAGTAGGATGATTTGTTTAATTACATGAAAGCAGATTTTTAGGTATATTCAGGGTTTAATTAGCTCCAGCATGTGGTGTGTGATGGCTCAGCCTTTGGCCTGATTACTGTGAATGTTGAGTATTTCCTGTCTGTAAGTTCACATATGGATCGAGTAAGGACTACTGTTTCTCTCCTCAACATTTTTCATTTACTTTTCACAAACTGAAAAACTTCCATACGCGACATGCTTTTTTCCCCCTCACAGACACTTTCTTCTTTTTAACTGATATGAAGGTTTGTATTCTGATACTAGTACTGATATAGATACTTTTGCAAGCCTAGATTAAGTGTTTCTTTAAATATAAATCACTATTTTAGACAAATACTACAGATGTGTTTTTTTATGTTAAGGCGTGCAAGTTTTACTGAAGTTATTATGATCTCACACAAATATGTAAAATATATTACAGCACTTTGCCATTCTATATATATATCATACCTTCATTTTTTTCATGGCGCATAGTTGTGCTGTTGAACTATGTCTTTGACAGGAAGTGTAAGTGATACAAGCATTTACTTAAAGAGCCAAAAGGTGATTTATAAAGCTAATGTCAGATTAATACAGCATGCGTCTGATAAAATCATTTGGTTTTTGATTACAAGACCAATAAAAGTGTTGGAAAAGCAGGGAAATGTCTCATATATGAGTGAATACTGCCAAAAGTACATTTTATTTTTTATTTTTCATTTGGACTGTTGAGACCGTCAAGAGTGGCAAGTGTACTTTTTCACATCTAGACCGTGCGGAATTAGAGACAGAAGCATTACGACTCACTTTTGTGATTCAGTGTTTAATTACCTGTTTAACTGAATGAGCTTATTGAGTTATTTATTAATCACTTGGAGAGAGACCATACACACAATCTACAACAGCAAATAAAAGCAATCTGTAAGAATAGATTCGCTGAATAGAATAGAATACATGACTATATTTTGAGGTTAAGAATGTACTTTCTTTTGTATGATTACATTAACACAAAGCATTTTTGCAGTTTAGAGTACTTTTCATATCTTATTGGTATTTAATTTCCTAAGAACTGCAGTGGTGATTATAAAGCCTGTGCTGTAATTAAATCAAGTTATGGTGGTTTGGTGCTTGGCCCCCTTAATTACTTATTAGATTAAATCTTGAGATTAAATAAGAAATATATTATGTCTCATTCCATTTTGTTGTCTCTATTGAAAGGACCATGTCTATTGGTGTAAAGCTATAGTGTTTTATTTTCCACTGTAGCGCTAATAGGCTAATATAGCTAACAAGTAAAGAAAGTTTATAGGATATAGTTTATAGTTTAGTGTCTTGCAAACTTTATGCCTAAATCATCACAAACTCTCTTCAGTTATTCAGTTGGAAATTTCCGCTCTAGGATACCGACAATTTCTCACTGGGCAAATTGGCAATGAGAAATCCTACACAGCTGAGAACAATCACTGTTTAAACTCTCTGCTACGCTATTTAGCTGCTTTGCTAAGGCACTGTTGAGTTTCTTAGATTTGGCAGGAGGTATAGTTTATATCAGACGCTATTGGCTGTTGTGGAAATCAGACAAGCCCTTTGACAGGCTACCTCCCTGACTTCCTGTTTCAAAAAGAAATACATCAACATCCAGAATCAAATCCCGACTCGCAAACCATTTCATGGATTCCTTAAAGATGGCAAAAGCTCACATGTTAAAAACATATCTAATAATATCTTTCTATAATTATAAATAAAGGAATGGTAGTGCTTTCACTTCTCTATTTTTTTAATAGTAAACAGACATGTTCAATGATTATCATATACAAATACCTAAAAATGATTATCCCTGCTTTGAACACTAAATTGTGTGTACACTCACATTCCCACCTCTGTGTATTACCTTGGCAGGAATCCAGGTGTGATAAATTTTTCAGCATAAAGAAAAGAAAACAAGGAAGGGGCAAAAGGAAGTAGAAAAGACGAGAACAACAACAAAAATATGTTAATGTCCAGAAAAGTTTCCCTCCTGCTTGTTGTGTGTTTAAAGAAAATATGAAGGTTCTTTGTCCAGGTGCGTGCTGTTTCATGTTGGCTGTAATATGATCAGACACTAACGCAGAACAGCTGCTTTGGAAATGAAAAAACGTTAAAAGTTTATTGTCTGATTGGTTATGGTAATCTCTTTTTTTAACTGCAATAACTATGGAGACTGTACAGCAAATTCAAATCAAATCACAAAATACAGATGTTCCCTTTATGGGCCAAGGCAAAACAGAGATATTACAACCCATAAAGGCCTAAATTAAAAAAATATATATATATATCAAAATGTACATGCAGTATATACTGTACATACAGTAGGTCTAGGCTACATCAGACATTAAAAGTACATCAGTTTAAATGAATAGGCCACATAGATACCATTACACACTGTGGATGTGTCCTAAAAGATGTCCCTAGCTATATAAGTCAGATAAACAACATCACAAATGCCTGACCATCATCATTCTGCCCCAAACCACACATCCTATTCACTTAATGGAACAAATAAATATAATATCACTCTTTGAATGTGTTCCTAGCATTACAATGCACACCCTATTCACTATAATATCCACATAAACACTTTCATGGAGGTATAACCGTCATCAAGCTTCACATTACAGGCCAGAAAAATACCATTATCAGGTCCTCTAGAATCCACACTCCCTATTCTCTACATAGGCCACGAAAATACCACATCAACAGTCCACTTTGGATGTCTTCCTAATGTCACACTATACACCCTATAGGCCACAAAAACAACTTTACAGAGGTCTCACCCTCATCCGTGTACTGTAGATGTGTCCCAAACCACATCTTTTTTTTACTATATCGGCCATATAAACACTATTTTCAGGTCCTCAGTGGATGAGATCTAAACCACCCATGCTCATAGCTATATAAGCTACATGAATACCATATCAGCACAAGTTAACTGAAACTGGACAGCTGAAAATACGAAAAAGACCAGGCAATGTTTTTTTTTTCCAATCCTTAGCTGTCCAGTTTCTGTGAGCCTGTGCGCCCAGTGCAGCCTCCTGTAGATTCCTGTTCTTTGTCTTCTGCTGTTGTAGCCTATTTGCTTCAAGGTTCGATGCGCTGTGCACTCTGAGATGCATTTCTGCTCACCATGGTTGTAAAGAGTGATCATTTGAGTTACCAGAGCCTTCCTGTCAGCTTGTTTTGACCATTCCTCTCTGTCTCCACTTGCAAAGCTGCCACTCTTTGGATGTTTTTTGTTTTTCGAACCATTTTGTGTAAATTCTCGAGTGAAAATCCCAGGAATTTCTGAAATACTCAAGCCAGCCCATCTAGCACCAACAACCATGCCACGGTCAGAGTCACTGTGAACACATTTTTCCCCATTCTGGTATTTGATGTGAACAATAACTGAAGTTCTTGACCTGTATCTGCATGGGTATCTAATCAGCATTAGGCTGCTGATTAGATAACTGCATAAATATGCAGGTGTACAGGTGTTCCTAATAAAGTGACCAGTGAGTTTAAATACCATTATCATGTCCTCTGTGGATGTTTTCCAAACCACACAACCTCTTCTCTATAAAGGCCACTTAAGCATTATAACAAACACATCATCAGTCCATTATGGATGTGTCCCAAACCACACAGGGGTTTTATAATACAGGATGAAGTCACATTTTCTCAAAATTTGGCGGTTAAATTTTTAAAGCAAAACGGGTTTGAAGGACAATAAGTGGGGCACCAGGCATTACTGAGAGAAATGTGGGGAAATGAGATTTGAATTTAAGCGTTAAAGCTGTTCTTACAAGGCCCATATGCTCACTTAACTTCACACAGACATACACTTATGGATAGGCTCTCTATCTATCTATCTATCTATCTATCTATCTATCTATCTATCTATATGTATATAGTTGGATTGTTCATCTTAATGTCAGTAACCGGATCTCTGAACATATCCAACACGACGAAAACATGTCCATCGATCACGTCAATAACAGCGCTATCAATCACAGACAGTCTGCACTAATCAAATCGCCTGCTGGTTTGTTTGAAGTTAAAAAATTAATCCGCTCTGCTTTTGGACTTTAGCTCGACGGTTACACGGAAAGCCAGAGTGTTATTTGTATTGTTACGTTTACATTAAGTCCATGTTAATTGCATCAGCTCTGGCGGTAATGGCCCTCCCTGAGAAAATTGCAATCATGTGTGGAGCGTAATGCCTAAACTTAATTAATATAATCTCGTTGTGTTCCATTATAGCAGCACTTTATCATTTTAAACAGATGGAGCATGAAGAGACGAAGAACCAAGAGTGGCGTCTTCTTTCCCGCCGGTGCTTCAACGGGATAAAACACACACACACACACACACATTGACTTGTGGGAGAGAAAGTATATTCATAATAAAAGAGGTAAAATCTGTAACATGAATTCATAAATCATTATAACTGTGTTTATGATCCTGTATAATTTGCTAGAACTGCTTTTTAATAATGGCTCACATAACCTCAGATAGTAGTATAGGAGGAAATGAAGGAGGAAGTGATGTCATCTTCCACTTGGGTGAACAGCATAAGAGTTAACAGAAGCTGATCAATAAGGTCTGATCATTTAAAGATTGACTTATGGACACAAAATTCTGCCACTTCATTACAAGCAGTGTTTAAAATTAATATGATGCCATTTATGACCATTTGAAACAAATTCAAAACTGAAAAATAATTTTCGTATTTTTGCGAAATATGTATTTTTCTTGTCTTGCACAAATGAATTATAAGCTACACAAACAAAAAATACTTAAAAATATATGTCCTGTCTTGTTTTATTCCTTAGGTAAATGTATTCCTTAATTATTTGAAGGGTAGCTACATATGACTTTATAACACCTTAATAACTTTTGCACCACTCCTTAATAACGAAATGCTGGAAAATGTCATAGCTCGGGCGGTCACATGATGGCTTTTATGTGACAATGCCTTTGTGTCAATTATCCATAATTATCATGATAAGTCATCTGACTCAGATTCTTACTGTTATTTTATATCCTCATCTTGCAGATTGTTAGTTTGCTTTTTCTAAAAACACCTTCATGACATATTGAGAACATTGTAGAAGTTATATATAGTGTCACAAATGCAAATTTTAGTTTGAGGGCATTAAAATAAAGGGAGTATGGGCTTCACAAATAAGTAAAGGTGTAATGAAATCGTGCTTTATATTAGTTTTGAATGCAGATGGACCACCATGAAAATTCAAATTTAGGCCTATAAGGATTGGATACTTTTTAAAAATAAATGGCAGGAGGACGCTTTGATAAAAATAATAACTTCCAACATCAGGTTTAAAAAATTACAACATTCTCAAACAGCTGATCTGTGATGGTATAATGAGTGTTCTTCTTCATAAAGCCTTATTTAAATCATCACATATTAGTTTCTAAAAGACTAATGGAATGCTTATGGATGTGTTATGAAGGCCATTTGTAGGTACCCTTCAAATATTAGCAAGAAATGAATAATACTTTATAAAGTGTTATCAGATGATAAGGAAGTGCAGGGATAATGCTGATCTACAGTTCATGCTGTGAACTCTGTCTGTATTTGTATCACTGCTGAGTGGAGCATAAAGTTCCACAGCAAATATCGGTAACTAAAGATAAAGTCATGACTGAAGTGAAATGGGTCAGAGTAAAATGATTTGATCTTGTTTAATCACTGCTGTTGTCGCTTGTGGCATTTGGAAAGTGCGATCAGAATAAATAGCAATGTGTTATGTGTTATTCGAGTGTTGTACAGTAACCTCTAGGTGGCACATTACGTCCAATTAAAAACATAAACATGAGGACGGATGGATGTGTTTTATTAAACAGTATTAAAAATAGGATCAATGCATTATAATCGATTACATTAAAAAAACCCTATTGTATCACATCATCACTAGTACCTGTCTATCTGTCTGTCTGTCTATCTATCTATCTATCTATCTATCTATCTATCTGTCTATCTGTCTATCTAACCATATAATAATAATAATAATAATAATAATAATAATAATAATAGTATGATGATGATGATGATGATAAAGTACAACAGGATTAGTGGCAACTATGAAAGTGTAGTGTGTCTAAGTGTGTGTTTGTGGTGTGTGTGTGTGTGTGTGACCTGATCAGTCTCTCCACCCTTCTATGTCCCCAATTCTTGTTTTCTCTCTCTCTCTCTCTCAGGATTCAGTGGCTGTGTCCCAAACGCTGGTCTTCTAACTAGTCCTCTCTCAGACAAAAAAACCCCCAAAAAAACCAACAAAAAAAAAAAGCTTTGGGACAGTGGGCAAAGATATGCGTTACACACTTCTCTTACTGTCTCTCATCATATTTTCCTCTCTTTCAGTTCCTGTACTCTCTCTTTCTTTCCTGTTACACTCACCCTCCTCTTTTACTTTTCTGGAAAATACCAAGAATATACAAGACCTTATATTTGTGCTTGTGTTATGATCATGAACATAGGGACCTCTGTCACTCTCATTTCTTTCTCAGTGTGCATGATCTATGTATATACACACACACACACACACACACACACACATATATATATATATATGTGTGTGTGTATGTGTGTGTGTGTGTGTGTGTGTGTGTGTGCGGTGGCTCCGTGACTCAGGGGTTATAAAGGTGTCAGTAGGGGATTCAGGCGTGCTGCAGTGTGACAGAACACTGAATTATTTATCGAGCCAGAGATGTAGGTGGTCTCTTACTGAAGGCGGCGTGTTCGCTCCAGCTTTTATAAACCGCACCGGCGATAATTATTGCCTTGCACATTTAATAACAGTGATGTAATAGCACACATTTTCACTGTTATTAAAGCCAACTGAGTGTGTGATTCATAACTCACAAACCCCAGTGCACTGACTAAATGGCTCAACATTTCATTTCTATCAAAATATAAAAACATTCAAATTAGATTCTGCTCAAACCCAAAAATTAATACTATTATTAATAATCACTGTGTGCTGGTGATGTGAATGTGCATTCATTTTGAATTCGTACATTTCAAATACCTCTCTCTCTCTCTCTCTCTCTCTATCACTCAAGTCTGTTTTTGACTTTCTGTGTATCTTTTCGCTTTCTCCTATTCATTCCTGTAGTTTCTTCTCCTCCTATTTTTCTTTGTCAGTGTCTCATCTCTCTATATTGCTCTATTTTCTCTCTCTACAAACTCACAAAATCTTTCACTGAGATGTTTAGCTTTCTCTCTTCGTAGTGAATACATTATAAAATACTGTATATAATATAATATATAACAATAAATGTATAATAATCATTATCATAAAATGAAATGATGCAAACTAGAATTTAGGAGACAAGTTAACTAAGGGAACTAGAAAGTTAGGGAACTAGGGAATAAGGAAATGAATGCAGGTAGATTTTTTTCTTCCCTTGTTCTCTCTGTTTTCTCTCTCTATGAATTCAATGCTTTAGTCACACTATAGTTTCTTATCTTCATGATTAATGCATAATGAAAAAGAATTTGGTCATATATATATACATACTAGATTTAAATAACACACACAGTTTTGATGCCTAATTTTTAAAAACAAACCCACAGATTTCATTTAACAACATTATGCAGCACATTTCCAGGTGCATTAGGCTGATATTGCTGTTGATGGATAGCGTGGCTGGAGTCACTGCTGTGCGGAAGTGAGAGGAAAAAAAATCTATGGCTGGTTATTAAACGTTTGACTGAGTTAACCTGGATAATTAACTCATGCTACCATGAACATTTTAATGTAAAGGTTTAATATACAGCATGCAGGTGTGACCTCAGGGACGAACCAAAATATTCACTTGAATTTGGTGGAAAATCTACAGAGTACGGAGTAATTAAAGCAAGCCCAGGCTTCCTCTACATCATTATTGATTTTCTATTTTCTATTTCTCCCAAGTTCATCATTATCCTGCATTATTTACAAAGATGGATAGCTGACTTTTATGCGTTGTTGACCTTTTTACGTCACCTTGGACCACTTTTCCCCTCGCAGCTACCTATTAATTATGAAATATTGTCGCTCTTGCTTTTTTACGCTCGGTTTTACGGCCTTCTTCCTGTTGAACTCCGTTTCTGTTTTTAAACGGCTGCGTTAAGTAAATGTGGAGGAAAGAAGTCCCAGAAGTCTTAGGTCATTCACACATTATGTCACTGTAGAACCCTGTAGGACGCTGTAGGAGACCAGGAAAATAGGGGAAATAGAAACTAGCAAACGACAAAACTATGGGATCCAGAAAGTGGGACACAAGGAAACAGGGGTTGGTTCAAATTAGGAACCAATAAAACTAGGGAAACCAGAAACTCAGATACAATAATTTTCTGGAACTAGTGATTTAAACATAACTAAACTAAGGGAACTATAGCTAAGTTTGGAAAACAGTGGAAACTAGGAAACATACAAAAACCTATGTAAAATAAGGAGCAGTGTAAAAATTACTGCTAACTTACAGTATTTATTTTACAGCAAAATAATCTTTCAGTATTTTACAGAATTATACTGTAAACATTTAGGCAATTAGAACAGTGCATTGGCTTACAGTAAAATACCAGAAATCGCAGTGCATAATGGGATAGCTAGTTTTTGGCAGGCGTGAGAACAGTAAAAAATTTCTCCCTGTGTCGACATCTGCAAATTAGTGGATCATTTATTTTAACAACTATTTTGGGTGAATACAACCCCTGTTTGAGTTTATTTTATATTTACATTTTATATTACTTTATATGGAGGTGGTTGAATCACTGTAAGTGAGTTGAGTTAGTTTTGGTGGCTTAGTGTTCAAGGCTTTGAGTTACAAATCAGGAGGTCAGGTGTTCAAATCCCAGTCCTTAAGCAAGACCCTTAACTTTTATAATATGTTTTACAGTTATTTACTGTACATTTAAAGTACTTCACTGGCAACTCTGCTGCCATTAATTTACTGTAAATATTTTACAGTGAAAATAGGTGAACTAGAAACAAGAAAACAAGGAAAACTAGGGGAACGAGTGCTATTAATGTTATTCAAATATCACTTGAAGCTAGGAGGTGTACTAAGAGACAATGAAGACAGAACAGAATACAACTATAGCACTGGAAACCAGGAGACGACAAAATTAGAAAAAGTAGTGACTCGGAAACGAGAATTTTGTGGAACTATTGACTATAAGAACTGTAAGAGATAAGGAAACTATTGAAAATATAAAAAAAAAAAACTACGAAAAAACTAGGAAAAAAATAGGGAAACTAAAAATTTGGAGAAAGGAATTTTGTTGTACTAGTGACTAGAAGACTACTAAACTGGGGGAACTATTTATTTATTTAATATATTTATTTAAGAGGTAAGAAAACTAGAGGGACTAGAATTAATAGTTAAGGAAACTAGGAGAACTAGAAATAGGAGATAAGGAAACTGTGGAAATAAAAACTAGGAAACAAAACAAAACACAAAACAAACAAACAAACAAAAAAACAAAACAATGGAAATTCTGGTTATTAGGGCTACCCAAGTGCTACTTGAAGCTAGGAGCCTCCCAAACTAGGGAAACCAGAAACTATGGGAAACAGAAAATAAGGAAAATTGGAAAAGTGGATCACTAGAAACCTGAAAAAAAAAAAACAACTATGGGAACTAAGGCTATTAGGGATATTCAAGGGAAGATAGGAGTGAACACCTAGGAGAAGTAGAAACTAGATTACAACATACCTACAGAATCCAGAAAGAAAGTTTTGTGGAACTAATAATTAAATTACAACTTAACTAGGGAAACTATAACTAAGAGATAAGGAAACTAGGGGAACTAGAAACTAGGAAAAAATATAGGAACTGCTTTTTTTAGGGCTAATCAAGGGATACTTGAAACTAGGAGCCAACAAAACTAGGGAAAATACATAGTCAGAGAGATGAATTTTGTGGTATTTCTGACTAGAAGACAACAAACTAGAACTAAACAATAAAATTAGAACAAGAGACAAGGAAACCTGGTGAAGTCCAAACTACAACATTTGTCTTATTCTCCTTTAAATATTGCAAATTGTATGATAAACTGAATCATATCATATATAAATGTACACACAGTATGTGTGTATGTATGTATGTAGTATGTCTAGACTTTACACATCTTCAAAGTAATGATCTTTTCAATATTCAAATTTTCCCCTCTAATGGAAACTGTTGAAACAAAAAACGTATCAAGTAAGAAGGCAAAAGTGACTGTAAAATCATTTCTCTTGTGCAGACTAACAGAACTCTCCATCCTGCTGTGAATAAGTTATAATAAATTTACACACTCCTGATCCCCGCTGTCACCGCTTTCCCTCAGTGTGTGAGCTGACTTCATCAAACACTCACTCAGCTGTGCTTCTCTTTAAAATTTCCTCGTAAAACCAGAGCTTTGCTCAACATCATAAATGTCATTTTCCACCTACGTAACTGCACATGGACCAACAGCAGTGTGTGCTGCACTGAATTCTTAACCTTACTGCTCTGGGTCCAAATAACCCATTTTAAATGTTGACTGAGAGTGGAACGATACAAGAAGGATATTTTTATATAAAACTTTATGGGTTAGTGTCTCTAATCATTACCAAAAGTCATATAAGAGATTTTGAGGTGAGAGGAAAAAGGTGAAAGTATAAAAAACGAATGTGAACTCAAATGGCTGTGTTCACACTATCAGAAGTTCTCCGGGCATGTGGAGGAACTGTGGGAGTCTGTGGGAGAGATTGCAGGAGAAAGGGATTATGGAAATTTGCTAAATGACACCAGAGCTTAGAAAAGTAAAACATGCTTGGACAGGTGCAGCTGTTTAGCCAGCTTGCAATGCTGAAAACACCACAAAAGGTGATTAACAACAGGAAATTAATCACTTTTCAAGTAGTGACTCTTTCAGTCCTAAATAAAAGCCAATCTAAACTTATTAATTTTTTAAAAACCTTTTCTATATAGACTTACTGGCCAGGAACATTTGTACCTCTGCTCATTCATGCAATTATCCAATCAGCCAATCATGTGGCAGCAGTGCAATGCCTAAAATCATGCAGATACAGGTCAAGAGTTCAGTTAACATTCACATCAATCATCAGAATGGGGAAAAATTATCTCAGTGACTGACTGTGGAATGGTTGTTTGTGCCAACTGGGCTGGTTTCATTATTTCCGTTACACAAAATGGTGCGACAAACAAGAAAACATCCAATGAATATCAGTTCTGTGAGCAGAAATACCTTGTTGATGACAGAGGTCAGAAGAAAAACTATTGTAACTCAAATAACCACTCTTTACAACCGTGGTGGGCAGAAAAGCATCTCAGAACACACAACACATCAAACCTTGAGATGGATGGGCTACAACATCAGGTTCAGCACATCAGGTTCCACTCCTGTTAGCCAAGAACAAGAATCTGAGGCTACAGTGGGCACAATCTGACAGAAACTGGACAATTGAAGATTGTAAAAAACATATAATACATATTATATATATATAAGAAATATAGCCAATATATTGCTAAATTAATAAACCTAGTTGTAGATATCACGTTAAGCACAGCAAATTTGGTTTAATTTAACAATATGTCTTCCAGCATTATTATTCATCAGCGTAGAAAATAGCACTTGATCCAGCACTTTCTATTATTTTCTATGATGAACTGGAAGAAAGCAAGAAGCTCAGACAGAGATGAAAAACACTGTATCTATTGTTGAGAGCTGCAGTAAGAGCTGCAGTAAGTAAAAAAAAAATTCTGTGTTTTTTTGTGCTGACAGGTAATTGTGCACACAATCTAAAGTGGCAGCAAGATGCTAAATCAAGCTCATGCAATCGTAATGTGAGTAGATGTATGTTGTAATACCAATGCCAGGATATACAAGGCCAATGCTGTGTTAACTCAGTGCGTTCTCATGTAAAGAAAAACGTGCCCATGGTTTGAAGGATAAGCTGACCAAGCACTAATCTGCTATGCCTACAGCTCGCTTTAAGCAAGTCTAGTGCATAATTTTATCTATAAAAGATTCTTTCCTTGAGCTAAGCAAGATTAAATATGCTGTCTTCTTCGTTCTCAAGCCCTCAAATGACATTCCATTTTCATTTGAGTGACCATTTTCAGCTTGACAAATTGTTGTTACATAACACAGTGGTGCTGGACTTAATACAGCTCCTCACACTAGATGATATGTTGAAAGTAAAAAAAAAAAACTTAAATCCAAGGACAGAATCATGTGTAACATATCTCCCCATAAAGCCCCAACTCTCCAATGCAAATTCCACAAAACTTTCCAAGTAGTGTGTAAGTCTGTAGGTATACCTGAGGTCTGAATACTGATATGCACAATTTCAGTATTAATTCCTCACTAGGAGTGTCCTCAGATGGCTCCGCCCCTTCAGTTACATATAGCAGATGGACTTCACGAAAAGTGCATAAAGTATCTGGCATTCCACGATTCATTTCTCTTTGATTCTAGCACATTTTTAATGGTGTGGTTTTGCTTTCTTCAGTGTGAACTATACTCATGAACACAGCATTAATGCATCCAGAAGTATGACAGAATGTGTCTTCATTCTCCTGTCTGTGTTTTGGACTGTAAAAATAGTGAATCTGATGATTATTGGATCAATCCAAATAAAAACAATTTTCATTCATAGCCAACTGCTTTTGACTCCACAGAATTACATAATGAATTGATTAATCTGGAGAATAACTTGGACATGGGTGAAAGACTCATGAATGTTGTGCAAAAGTATGGATTCGAACTCTGACTTGAAACAGCCTTCTAGAAACGATCTGCACTAAAAATATTGCACACTTGTTCTCCTCCAGGCTGTTTGAGACACATAATTCACTCACTCTTGTTTACCATATATAATGCGAGGGTGTGTTGCTATCGGATGCCAGGTTTTTAACTAGGTTAGATCTTTAACAGCTGAACTTCCCTGCTTCCATTTCCTTGTGTGTGTATATGTGTGTATGAGAGAGAGAGGGAGAGAGAGAGAGAGAGAGAGAGAGAGAGAGAGAGAGAATCCAAGTGTTGTACACTCCCTCTGTGTGAGTGTGGAATGCTATTCATTTTATGGGACAGTGAAGATGCTGAGGCAAACGATTTTTCTCCTCAGCGTGAGTGTGAAGTGTTAAAAGTATCGTATAAAGTGACTTGATTCATGGCATGAAGTTTAAAAATAACCAGGGGTCAACAACAGTTTAAGAGCCAACAAAATCTGTAGAATTAGTTCCATTAGAAAGAATTTGGCCAAAATTAAGTGCACAATGACCCTCTTACAACAAATGCTGCTATGAGGCTAATGTTGCTAACAAGTAAAGGAAGGTTTTAGCTTCTAGTGTAGCACAGTACATTATTTTTTCTGATTAACAGGCCGTTAAAACTTTGTTTGCCTCACGGGAAGAGTGAAAATGTTCAGTTTAACCCTATAACACTACATAAACTAATGTTTCAAAGGGTTTCTAGCTCTGACATTAGGCTAAATATACTAGCCTGCTAATGTTCACCTTGCTAGCAAATCTCTGTAGTGAAAAAAAAACCCATTTTAAATCAATATTCTGAGTTAAACTTATGGTTTCCTTGATAAGTAGCTGTGTATAATAAGCTAAGCAATTGAGAAACACAAGTTGACTCTTTAGTTTTTTGGTAGCTGAAGAAATAATTACAATTTTGGATGTGGAATTTTTCTCTATAAACTAATTTATCATGGAACTCATACAGTAAATTGTTTATATATTAATTTTTTAAATATATTATTGCTTTTTTATCTGTCTGAACAGAGAATGTTAGCAGTGCAGAAGCTATACGCAGTTTAAGCTGCTCTCACAGCTTGACCTGTCTATAAATAGAGTGGAGCGTGGAAACACTCGCAGCCGAGTTTCAGTTACACCACCTGCAACTTTTTATAGGTCAGAAAACTTCCTGTTGCCATGGCTACAGCGAAGGTTTTGGATGTCATACAGGTAAAACCCGTCCGGCCAATTAGAGCGCATTTACCTGAAGGGAGTGTGGGGGGAGGGGGGATTGAGAGAACAAATGAGGTAATTTAGGGTTTTGTTCATTCATTCCTCTGCACCTGAGATCGTTGGACCTGAAAACAATGGCGCACTCATTCAGTTTGGCTTTTCATTGGAATTACAGCATATAATAAGCATTTATTTGTCCTTTTAAAAACATTTTACATTCTGATGTTCACACACTATTGTGAGTAGACTCCTCCCCTTTCTTTTTTTTTTTCTTCAGACTAGAGATTTCATGTTATTTAACTTTCTGAATCATAAAGATAATGCATTATACAATTTAGGTAGAAGATTCTACAGGGGAAAAGAAAAACAAGAAATCAAAGACATACTAACCAAAAAGTGACATTTTAATTTCTATTGCTTTAGCAGTCATCTGGAAATTTAACAGACTCACTTGCGGTCTTTGTCTTCAGCTTTTCCCCCACTATGGGAGTGGGAAACTCACACTGTGTACTCTTCCTTGTCACTGGGTTGGTACACTGGAATATATAATTGGACCTTAAGGACCACTGATGCACCATTAACACTTTACTGTTGTTGGTCTTTCAGCTGCTCCCATTAGGTGTCGCCACAGCAGATCACCTTCCATTGTCCGTATATTGATTTGGCACATGTTTTACGCCAGATACCCTTCCTTACATAACCCCCCCTATTTGTCCAGGCTTGAGAACAGTGCTGAGAGTGCACTAGCCTTTGCGCCCTCAGTGGCTGGGGTTGGTGCCCGGTGTGGGGCTCAAACCCATGGTCCTGAGTATGAGAGTCCCAACTGATACTCTACCAACTGAGCTATCCGGATACCTACTATCAGCGCTTTACTAATTAAAAAAGAATCTAATTAAAGGTACACTACATACACATAAAAGTTAACACATTAAAGGTATAAAACAGGTATCCTCAATGGAACTACCACACAGACAAGACAAAGCAGAGGTGGAATCTCTATCTAAAATATGCACATTTTTTTCTCAGAGGAGTGTAACATGTCCATTAGATGTAAACAAACAACTTGTACAATGTGTAACCGCAAACAATAAATAAATAATTTTTAAAAACTCAGACACTTTGACTCCTCAAATGAAATGGGCGTGGAGAGGTTATCAAGAAAACATCCCACTATCCATTAGTAGTAATGAAAAAGCTTATACCTAAATTGGACTCAGTTTGACTCACTTCTACACGATATACGATACTGGAACTTTCTCCATCCCAATTTACCATCATGAACCAATCACATGATGACTATGCAATTTCCAAAATTACGCGTTAGCGGAAACTCTATCTCACTGACCAGGCTTGAATAATTAATACGTTATTGACGAGCCCTGCATAGACATTCGTCTCTTTAGGCACATTTATTATATACACAGAAGAGTTGCTTAGCAAAAAAACAAAACAGCAAAGATTTTTATTGTTTCATACTTTCATTAAGCAGTATATAACTTATCACTGTTATATGCAATGTTATTGTTGCTGTGTCCGAAATTCTCTGACTACTAATGACAGTGGCTCCCAATTTAAACTGTAACTGTTAATTAAACATAGATTAGAATGAAATCACAGATAGAAATAGGGCTGAATGATATGGACAAAATATGTGATTAAGTTCTCTCACAATGATAATATGAGCTATAAATTAAGACATACACAGTATCATGTAAATGCAGGTCAATAACTTCAGTTAATGTGATCTTAGTGACTTTGACCTTGGCATGGATGTTTGTGTCAGACGGGCTGGTTTAAGTATTTCAGAAACTGATGATCTTCTGGGATTTTCACACACAGCAGGCTTTAGAGTTTACACAGAATGGTGTGAAAAAAACAACGACTAACCATCCAGTGAGTGGCAGTTCTACAGCTGGAAATGCCTTGTTGATGAAAGAGGTCAGGGGAGAATGATCAGACTGGTTCAAACAGACAGTAACTGAATGAACTACTCTTTACAACCATGGTGAGCAGAAAAGCATCTCAGAACGCACAATACATCAAACCTTGAGGCAGATGGGCTACAGCAAAAGGCAACATTGTGATCCACTCCTATCAACCACGGACAGGAATATGAGGCAAAAGTAAGCAGAGACTCACCAAAACTGGACAACTGAAGACTGGAAAAACGTCATCAGGTCTTATTCCAGCATATAGAATATTATATAATGATATGTCAATACACTATTCTTGTATTAATGTAAGATAATATTAGACCTGTGACTCAATGTGCACCATTATCAATGCACCATCATGCTGAAATATACTTTTATTTAAGCCCAGAATCCCAAATAGCTACATTTTTAACGACTTATGCACTCTACCGAGGACATAAGGTAATTACTTTGTACATCCTACATAGTGCAGTGCGTGCTGCTTGAGATTTAGCCTAGAAAAAATGTCCTGGTCTTTACATATTTACTCTAGTAAAATTCATTATTTATTTATTTATGAATTTAAAAAGCCACCACAGATCAACACATTTTACAAAAAATTTGATATACTCATCTTCTATAAAACTGAACTGATGAACAAGAGATGTGCATCCATTTTTCTTCCTTAATTATAATCTTACTACTTACTGTTTTTCTGAAGCTTGGCCTAACACCACTCAACTTTATGTCATTCTCTTATTGTATCCCTTCACAACTCAATTAAAACTCACATTGTGAATTTTATAAATAATCGTGCAGCGCTAGTGTGCGATTTCAGACACAGCTAGTGTGCTCTAATGAACTGCTGTAGAGACAATAACACAACACATAGTCCATTTAGTCACTGAGACATGACAATTAACATAATTTTAGGTGTGTAAATCTGTTAGCATTTAGTTATTAGTTAGTTTTTTGGTGTATAATTCCTTCTACAGTCCAAGGCACAAAGTGCATTATGGGTATTTGAGTCCTGTCAGTCACTAGTTTGCCCTACAGGTATGTGTTTTTATCTCTGACCTCCATCACTGTCCTCTTAATAAATGGCACCTTTTACAAAAGCAGAAGGCAATGAATTGAAAAATGTTTATCGGACCTTGTGCATTATTAATGGCCCCTTCTTGCTCAGATCGCCCGCTGATGAATAATTAAAATTAATCTCGTTATGGGAGATTTCATTATGGGACAATTTAATTAAATGAAAGCCAGAGGACCTCAAAGGCCGTAGAGATCACGCTAATGGAGCGAGAGGACGCGTAGGCCGAGGTTAATGCACGCGCAGCCATACATTATTTAATACGGCTCCTTCTAAGTAAAGACAGATCAATGATCACTTGTCATCTCGCCAATGTGCTGAAAGCATTTATAAAAAAAAAAAAAAAGAAAAAAAGTTGGCACTGCTGAAATGTCAGCTCCCTGTCAATTTGATAATAATAATAATAATAATAATAATAATAATAATAATAATAATAATAAAAAAACTGTACTTGCATAGTAGATGTGTAACAGTGTGATGTATTTAGTTATTCCGTGAAGGAATGGCTAGAATATTGTCTAAAGTTGATCAGAATAATGTAGAACCACTACTATATCTAATTGTCATCTCTTTCGAAATGTATAATCTTGAAACAGATTTAAGGCAATGCACTATACCTTAAATTAAACACTACTTATTGTAATGTCATTCTCAACACCTCTATAACGCTAATGATATCACTATTTCAGATTTCCTTATCACAGGACACTATCCTCTTGATTAATCATTAAACTCTTTTTAAAATAAAAGTAAAAATTGCAGATTCTACACCTGCATTTCATGGACACACAGGGAATAGAAGTTCAACTGTATGAAATAAATATTAAAATGTATAAATGGTTTCATTTGGACTGTTATTTCTCAGCTGTCTAACAAATTTAAGGGTCCAGGGTCTCCAGAGCTCTATGAAATGTAGGCCTCCCAGAAGTCATGGAATTGTTGTGGTGTAAGGATTTTATGGATCTAAGGGTGTATAGAAACCAGGGATCAAAAATATAGGCTTCTAGAGCATGATGGGATTCCCTAGGAATCTAAGGAATCTAGGTCTACTGAAAGTGTGTAGGGAATCTAGGGGTCTAGGGAATCTGAGGCCTCACAGAAGTGCTGGAAATCTAGTGGTCCTGGGAAAGCTGATCTCTAAATCTAGTGGTCCTGATCCCAATAAAATCTTGACTGAAAATCTTGACTTCTATAACAGAATGCACTATGACATGTTCTCCATGTCAGACTGCACGTTAAAGATCGTCTAACGTTAGACCAGTGATTAAAGAGGCTTACTATGTTCTGCTTACATCCTCAGTCAGCATATCATCCGGGCTCTTGCAGAAAATGGGGTTGCATAAATAGAAACATTCTTCAAAATGAGCATGAGTCCATTAGCCTGCTTTTGTTTATGTTTCAGTATTGCCACTACTGTATTTGTAGCTGTTCCATGGGTTTTGTGTCATCCAATGCCGTGCTCCTATTGGTGGCTTTTAGACAAGAGTCGTAGTGGTGGTCACATTTTAATAAAAAACTTTCAGACACTGGCAGAACTTGAGAACTGTTGAGCACGTCACAATATGTACTCCAAGACCACCAAAGAATTCTTTTATAATGTGTGATTTTAACTGTCACAGCACAGCTGGGCCAGAAATCATACACGGCTTTAGACTTAATGAGATGATGACAATAAAATCTTGGTTATACTCTGGGGCAGATTGTGCAATGTCAGTTATGTTCACATATGCTGCAAGTCAGATTATATAATTATGAATATTTTACCTTAGACCTATACGATGCTTTCTGCTTTCTAGATGTACATCAAAGCAGCATTCACATTGCAACAATTTGGTCCAAACTTGTTTCGGCAGAAATCTTGTTTGTTTGGTTGCAAAGGCACGAAATTGGCCATTGGTGAGAACTTGAAGTTAAGCAATGTCTGTTATTCTTACGCAAGGAATTCTTTCATGATTGCTGAAAATTGTACAGTGTAAAGCAGCCCTTACTGGAAGTTCTGAAAATTCTCGAGGTCTACAGTAAGCTTAGGCTTTCTGGAAGTGTTGAAAATCTATATGGTTAAATCTAGTGTTCTACATAATCTAAATCATGCACAAGGACAGAAAGACAGAGAGTACAGATGTTGGCTGTGGAGTGAATACTTTTGCATCCAGGTTGAAAGTTCCTCCATGAGAATCTTGGAGGAGAAAAACTTCGTCTATCGGATGCGAAAAAAAAAAATCGAAATGATATCACGTCCTTGTGGGAGCCATTAGGAAGCTTTCTTTGTGCTGGAGCCTTTTTGTGTGTCTTGTCTTCAGAAGCACTTAAGTATTCCTCCGAGTCTCTGATCCACATCTAATGTGCTTCTGAAGGCACTTAGATATCGAGTGTGTTAAAGGTTCTTCACACACTCACCGTAACCAGATTATACCGTAACACAGGTGGGTTCAAGAAGACTCGCAGTGAGGAATGTTGGAGAAATATTTGACTGTCTGAGAACGTTAAACTGGAACAGATACCATTACTATGTGAAAAATATTACATATTTATTTGAAACTGACACAAGGCTATTACAGCTTAAGCTTGTATTATATAAGCATGTTCACTACTTACTATATAAATACAAAAAATTCCTGCAGTCTATTTGTGTTATTTTGGTTGTTTTATGAACTGTAATGAAATTATTATTACGAATGCTGTGAACACGCTAAACCAAAACATTAAATATGCATTAGACACTTTACAGTATGGTCCCCTTAAGTAAGATTAAACACAAATTTAGTTAACATTAGCAAACTATGAGCTTCAGAATTAATAAACCATACACAACTAGCATGCATTAACCGATATTATAATATTATGAAATAGATATACATTGATTAATCTATTTGGCTCATGACTTAAAATAAGTGCACATAAATTACCACAAAATAAAATACACCATTTCCCTAAATGTTAATAACTTTCTGAACTTTCTGAAACATTGGAACTTGATTTTCAGCCTCAGTTCTGAATTTTAATTAAGATGGTAATTAAGGTGTTTGTTCATATTAGTGATTGTTGGTTTAATGTTACTTATTGAGGATATAAACTTTCCTTAATACAGATGCTAAATATTTATTTATTATTAAAAAAAACAATTAATACAAGTGTTAGTTACTTTGTTAATATTACACATGGTGTATTACTACTGAAGTTCGGGATTTGTTCATCTTAACCAGTGCCATAAATACAGTAAGTAAGGAATAAAACGTGATGCGGTCCACTGTTTTAGGAAAACAATCTGTGATGGGGTGATGTGATGCCGACCAACACAAAGCAGTGTTACTGTTACCACGTGAAGTTGTTTTTTTTTCCAATAACAGCATATCCTGCCATGTTTTATTAATGAAGGATGATGTCATACTTTTTATCTATATATAGTTACATTTAATGTAACTGCAAGTTAGTTCCTATTATTGCGTAAGTTATAGCAGCCACTCTCTCTGATCAGCCTCTCGCTTTTTCTCATTCTTTAAGTTAATGATCATGTTACTGAGAAACCAGAAAGCGCAAATCACTGTAACAAAGTACTAACACTGTAGACTCTTTCTGTAAGTGTTAAAATGTGTCCTTACATAAAAATTCATCATATCAAGGATTATTATATATATATATAAAAGGTTTTAGAAACTAGCCTTAGATTATCTAGAGCATCTGCCATAAAAGTCCCTGTGAATGAGCTGTTACTGTAAAAACAATAACATATTAGACTGAGTGCATTAATATAAATATGTGATTTGGATTAAAGCCAGAAATACTGGAAAAGCTGCTGTTATAGAAACTTAATCAGGACCTTCTGACCAATCAGATTTGAGAATTTAACAGCACTGTGTTATCTATATCTCTACATGCAGTACATAATGTTATTCATGACTACATTGCTTTAGCTAGTAATACAGTACAGTATATCTTACTGTGTTAGTAAATGACATTAATAAACGCTCTTTAATGAAAGAAAAGATGGGTAGATTAAAGAACATTGGAGAAATATTTGAACAAATTAATCACATTACATTGCTATGTTCAAAATATTATATTTTCTATATTAATTTGTTCAAATTAATCACATTACATTATTAGGTTCAAAATATTATATATTGCTCTGAAATAGAAACCTTGCAAGCTTGCAAGAGAATTTACATTTTACATAAAAAAAAGGAACCAGGCTATAACGTGATACATATACATGTGTAGTCTTCATACAGGAACTTGCCAACTTCCTTGAGCTGAATATGAAGGGCCTGTGAATCCCATTAAGTGTTTAATGCATATGCAGACGCGACCGCCCATTTTAAAATAGGAAGTCACCACCATAAACATTAGCATTTTGCGCAAACAACGTGAGTAATTTGTTTATCCTGATAATAAGCCTGAGATGGCACACAATGAAAGAAAGCCTTTCGGTTTTAAAATGAATAAAAATTGATTGCGTCCCAATAAAAAACGAATTGGCAGAGTGTTAACTGGATTCCGCTCAAACGTCTGTAGGAGTCCCTGGTCGCTTTATTGTGCGTTAATGCAATAGAGCACACTTAGCAATAAATGCATCTTTCTGATGAGCTCTGAGAGGTTTTCCAAAATGGCCTTGATGAAATTGTCCAAATCGGATTAGGCTAAGCTGCTAATGACTCCTAAAACAAAGGAAAATCTCCAAATAAAATTAGCCGAGCCTCTTGTTCTCTAAATAAATCATATGTAAATTACTGTCAGAGGAAAAAAGATGCCTGCCTGCAGGGTAAGTGCTTTATTATCTCAATGGAGCTCTAATAAGGACAAGCTTCCAAGATGATTAAAAATAAAATAAATCAAAAGGAGAGTGCCTTAGCTTAGTGGAGTGGAATCTTAACTCTAGTGAATACTTTTATTTATACGTCTATATTTTTAATCTCAGAACTCGTTCCTGGCTGCGGCTTGCTTTCCATAAGGCTGTGTGTTTCAGAGACTCACTGTTTTCATTTATTCCAGTTATTTTAGCATCGTAAGGGGTACAATTGACCAAAAATTCATTTAACATGAGCCAACATACATTTTTATATGAGTCAGACGGCCTCCAAACTGGTCTTGCAAATCAAAAGAAAAGACAACATACACATACAACAATTACACACTGATCAAGCTGGACAAACAGGGTTTGCTAAGCAGCTTAAACATCGCTCAGGACAAACAGTGAGACATCAGTTGCTTAGTAGCTGTGAGTAAACGCTTGTGTGTGATTCTCCCATTCAGCCAACACATTTATTGTTCTTATTCAGTCCTGTTTCAGCTGCTTGAAGATGTGTTGGGTGAATACAGCTGCTCCCTTATCAAGCCGAGCTCCATTCAGCTGCACAGGAACACAATTTACCCAGAGTTATTGTTTATTAATTATCTTAATGTGTGTATGTGTAAGAGAGTGATCAGAGCAGAACTACTCAATATGCAGAAAGGAAAAACTGAGGGTCTGGGTTTAAATGTTCTCAAGGAATTTAGTACTTTTCAGGTTCTAGACCTTGCACCAGATATTTTGCACTTTGTAGATTCCAGATCAGTAGTGACCATTACTAGCTGGAAGGCTGTAGGAGTGCCATTTACGTCCTGGACAATCTGGAAATCTCAGTTAGCGATACTTTATATTTGGTTGACTATTTTTTGTGGTTTTGGCATTATACACCCCAAAGTCCATCCCCAATCCTCCAATCCCAAATTTAGATCCAAAATTTAAAAATAAGATCATCAGAACTCTAAATCTGGGTCTGCGTTCTTTGTTTTATGTTATGTTAGGCATTGTGAAGTTCTGATTGGACCGTCCTATCGCCCAGCTCTACTAACTAGAAAAGATTTAATAAATTTACATTTATGGCATTTGGCAGTGCTCTTATTCAGAGCCATGTACAATTATCACATTTACACAACTGAGCAGTTGAAGGTTAAGGGCCTCGCTCAAGGGCCCAGCAGGGGCAGCTTGGCAGTGCTGGGATTTGAACTCATGGCTTTCCAATCAGAAGTCCAACATTTCAACCACTGAGCTACCACTTCATAATCATAAATGTTATTACTATGTCATTTGGGTGTTATAGAGTCTTAATATAGTTTAAAGGGGCTGCTTTACTTTAGCTGTAGAAGCAAATGTCATTATAGAGTCCTGTATTTGGCATTAGAGTGTTATTATAGTTAAAATGGGCTGCTTTATTTTAGGAAGAGAAAAATGTCATTACTGTGTCATGTGTCTGTCAGACAGTGTCAGTATAGTAAAATGTCACTATTGTGCTGTGTCTGCCATAGTGTTAGCTAGAGAAATAATGTAATTATTGCGTGACATGTGTGTCATAGACTGTTAAAATGGTTAAAAGAGCATTGCTTTAGTTTAGCTATAGAAAGAAATGTCATTAGAGTGCCCTGTGTTTGTCATTAGAGTGTTACTATAGGTAAAATAGGCTGCGTTACATTAGCTATAGAAAAAGAATTATTGTGTCATGTCTGTAATAGTGTTGAGATAGTTCAAAAAAAGCCTTGCTTTATTTTATCTGTAGAAATATGGCACTATAGTATCCTATGTTTGTCATTAGAGTGTTAGGTTATTATCATTTAGCTATAGAAACAAATGTCATTATTGTGTCATGTGTCTGTAATAGAGTGGTTAAGAGAGTTTAAATGGGCTGCTTTAATTTAGCTTTAGACATAAATGTCACTACTGTGTCATGAGTCTGTAATAGAGTGGTACAATAGTTAAAAAGAGCCTTGCTTTACTTTAGCTATAGAAACAAAGTCATTATTGTGTCAATTGTCTGTCATAGAGTGTTAAGATGATTTAAAAGTGGCTGCTTTACTTTACATAAAAAGTCAATATTGTGTCAATATTGTGTCCAGATAGCTATAGGGTTTAATGTGTGCTTTATACAAAAATGTCATTACTGTGTCACGTGTCTGTCATATTGTTAAAACGGAGTTGCTTACCTAGAGACAGTAATTATGTATGTCGTAAAATATTAAGAGGCTTTCGAAACTAAAAAGCCACTATACAAAAACTACACAGTGAATGACTAACGTGTCTTTGTGTATCATTAACATACTTATTAGGTATCGTATTTTGGGGCAGCTGATGTTAACGCGAGGCTGTTGTATCATACACAAACTGTCATAGAATTTTGTAAATATTTACAATACCTGTTCTTAGAATGATTTTCATGATGTCACATAAGATGTTATATCCCGACTGTTATAACAGCTATCATAAAGTATTCAAACGTCATATGCACCTATGAACTAGAGTACACAAACAAAAAATGAGGATATTATCTGTCAAGACATCAAATATTATGACACCTGTCATGACACCTATTACATTTACAGATAAAAGTAACAAAGTCATTATAGTAGTGGACATCAACTGTTATGACAACTTATGACAGCATGAGTCATGGTTATGTCAGTGTCATTACTGACGCTGACATATGACATTACTGACACATGATTTGCTTTCAGATTTTCTTTGTGTGTCATGTGTGCATTTATAGTGCCTACATATGCAATGAAGACAACTTTATTTACAGTTTGATTTTTCATGTCAAGACCATCACAGTTGTGCCCATTGGACTAGAATTAATGTCAAAATACAGGTTATATCAGAAAACCATGTGCACCATCTGGACACTGCTGTTTAGCTTATCCATTCATCATTTCCTGTAAAACTTCACCATTCTTCATATGATTCATATGATGCGAGATCATTTAGATGCAAGTCTTTAATTGGACTGAAGGAGCTGAGCAGCAGATTAGCGCAATAGAAAGTTCACACCGTGACAAAAGTAGCTGTTGCCCTGCTGAGCCAGACACGCTGGTGCCTTTCGCCGTCTGTTGGTGAGAACTAAATATATTTTCTGCATTCTGAATGGCATTCCGCTCCAAAAGCATTCCGGGCCAGAAGTTAAGAGTGTATGAACATAAATAGCTTCCTCATCCTACGCCTTTGACCAAATGGGGCAAGTTTAGACTCTGATGAAATAAAAAAAAATGTAAAAAGCCATCAAAACCAAGACTAATCCAATAAAAGGTGATTTCAAAGCCATTTATTAGTGAACATTCCAGTCATATATATCGAGTACTTGTTCATATTGACAGCGTAATTACTTTTCCTGGCAGCCTGGTACGCAGTAATATGTCAGTGTTTCACACTCGAGCCAATATTATGTCACTCGCACCACCTGTTTCTGCAAAATGTCACCATCCTTAAGTAGTTTGGGCTGCTTTCCAAATAGCTAGCCTCCTGCCTCGTCTTGTCCCCTTCATTCTGGAGTGAGCAGAAGAGGAAGGAAGCCTGTAGCAACAGCCACACTAATTTAGTGATGAGAGGAAATAACCAGCAATAAATGGCTCTGGCCTGATTTAACCCTGCTCCAGTGTGCTCTGTTTAGCAATGGCCATTCCTTTCGATTTTGAAGGAATACGACAGTGAGAAAAAATGGCCATTTTGTTTCAGATTTGAAATGAATAAGTATATCAAATGGGTTATTTCTGACTCGACCAGAATTTAAGAATTAATAGATGACGTGGACTTTCTGTTAGTTGTTTAACTCCTTCTGTTCTGGACAAAAACCTATTTGATCCCAAATAGTTGAACAGTATTAATAATTTTTTTCCAAAAATAAAAAGTTAAGTGCTGAATTTCTTAAAGTAACATGCCAAATAATGTTTAATATCTTATTTCTTTTATATATGACAATGTGAAAAAAAGGGTTATTAAGAAAATCTGGTGACACAAAAACAAATGCAAAAAGAAAAAAACTCTTGCCTGATTAATTGAAAAAAGTACAGGCAAAGCATTTGTAGGTTAATCACATCTCACAGAGATGATACACTTGCATTTTACCAGTGTTTAAATCCACGCTAGCCTTCCACAATCATGCAGTTGTCACAGAAAAGTCTTTTAAAATTTGGTTGAAATGGTTTCCGTCACCTACATACTGTCTCATCACATACACACTGTCTTCTCTAGGAGTCTGTTAGAACAAAAAAAGCAAGCAAACCAGTAAATGCCATCACAGATATCATGATTTCATACTGTATATTTCTTTTAATTTATTCATGGTGTACAGTGGACAGTATTGCTGTCTCACAGCTCCAGGATCATGAACACGATCCTGAGCTCAAGTCATTGACAGTGTGGTGTTTCTGTACATGTACTTCCAGAGTCTGTGTGGCTTTCCTCAGGGTTCTCTGGTTTCCTCTCACCTCTCAAAGCCTGTAGGCCGATGCTCTAAATTGCCCCAAGGTGTAAATAAGTGTTTGAATGTGTGTGCTTGGTGCACTTTGATACACTGGTGTCTCATGCAAAAGTCTATTCCTGCATCCAGGACCAGAATAAAGTAGTTACTGAAGATGACTGAATGTTGATAGTCATCTATTCAGGCCTGTAATCTCACATCTGGACAGCAATAAAATGACTACAGGGGGAGTGAGTTTCTTGTGGATGTTTGTGTCACATGGTCACATGATCCTGCAACATGGCGATCATGGCGATCACAACATCTTCACAACATGGTGTCCAAGCAGTTGAAAAGGCACTGGAGTAGAGCCAAGAAGAGATGGTGGCTTTTATTTACGTTTGAAGCAAAAGAAAGTTCCAGGAACAACTTGATACAATAAAGCACTAATCACAGTGAATACGAGAAGCATCCATTTTTCGTTTTGTGACACGGGAAGTGTTTAATATCTTGGGGGGAGGGGCAGTGATACATGCTACGAGACTGAATACGGCAAGAAGCAGCACCTTTTTTTCCAACACGAGGTGACATCTGCATAGAAGATCACAGATGTGTATCCAGGCAGGACTAAAATTATCAGACGAGTGCTGAGTTTGGTGAAAAACAGTAGGTAATTCGGCCTGTAATTTTCTCAGAGGAGGCCTGAGAAAAACATCGACACCGATCTGGACCATCAGGAATTAAAGTCACAGAGGAGCACCTGTAACATAGGAAACTACCCCAGGACCCCATGTAAATTTAATCCCGTCTGGATAGGGCTTATGATGTCAATCACTCCTTAAGTGATGTTTTTTTAAAAAGTGCTTGGACCAATTTCATCCATAAGCTATTATATAGAAGATTGTGGTAACACTTTATTTGCATAGTCCACTTTCAACACTCTACAAGAAGAGGATAAAGGATGAAGAGCCTGTCAACAACCTGTGTCCCTTATTTTCACATTATTTGGATAGTACATTTCATAGCTCTTGATGTTTAATAGATCATCTACAGTCCATTAACTTGTCCCTCATGCTATCATAACAGTCTGTATAGTTTGGAGAGCGCACAGTCAGGACTATCCAAATTCCAAGATGTGTTCCCAGGATTTTTAACAGCCTACACTTTCAAACAGGGGTGGGGACAAAATCCTAGCTGAACACACACACACACACACACACACATACACACACCTGAGCATGTGGGACTTATTACATTATTATATCATTTTCTACCCAATTTCTCTCTCAATTTATTTGCTGCCATTTCCCACCTACTAATGGGTTCCACTGGGATTGTGTATGATTGTGTATAATACTTGTATTGACAATAATAATAATAATAATAATAATAATAATAATAATAATAATAATAATAATAATAAAAAAACAGCATAAGGGAAGAAGCAAAAAATAGTGAAAAAATGTAATAAAAATTCTAAAAAAAAAATTCTAGTAATATAGTAATAATAAATAAAAATAAAAATAAGTAATAACATAAAATAAATAAGTATTTACAATAAAATAGTAATAACAAATTGGGCAGAGAACTGAACTGTAGCTCAGAAAAAAATAAGTAAGTAAGTAAGTAAGTAAATAAATAGTAAAATGATACTATATATAAAAGCTAAAGTAAAAAAAAAAAAATTAAAGCTGCTTTTTAAAGCTGCTTTTTTTGCTTGTGGGAAGAAGTTCTACAGTTTGGGAGCGTCAAAGCACTTCTCACCACCTCTTTTGTGTCTTGTTCTTGGAACAGAAAGTAATCCTGTGTTTAATGATCTTATACACAACAATAGCTCCTGGAAAGGAGGAAGCTTTATATGTTTGTGGCATAAATAACTGTTGAGTCCAAATAGGAAATAGGAAACATAATCTAAATAAGTGCAGGAACGTCGTGTTATTTACAGTAATAATATCCGCTGCAGTCCAGGAATAATAACCTGACACGCTAATCCAGCCTTATCAGTCAGTAAGAAGTGCAAAATAATCATGAGCCCATAATATCTGTGTAACTTTTGTAGAACTTTACTTGTGCTAGTAGTCAACAATTATATGCAGTAGAAAAGTTTTCCCAGACATATTTAATGGCATGTAAATAAAGTTCAAGGTTCAAGGTTCTTTAGTTGTCATATACATGTGATGTAATGAAAAGTTTTTCCTTAGTTCCTCGTCCCACAGTGCAACAGCAAACAGAACCAACAATGAACTAAGCTATACACACACAATAAAAAGAGAATATAATAAAATCTAGTAGACATAGAATAAAATGTAGCAGCCTATAAAGGAATGTAATGTGAATAAAATAGAATATAAAATTAGAATATGTAAATATACAGAGCTGTACAGTGTACACAGGAACTATATAGTGTGCAAAAATGTTTTCCTATAATGCAAAATTTGTTGTGTATGTGTGTCTGTGTGTGAGGTAGGAATATGCAGACTCTCTCAAGTGTCCTCCTTCAGTAGCTGGCTCGCCTGAGGGTAGAAACTCTTCAGATATAAAATAATATCTATGCTGTATTGAATTCTCACCTCTGATTGGTCAGAAGGTGTTTTCATTTCTATAACAAAAGGTGATTCATTTTCTATAACAGCAGTATGGCGGATGCTCCACATACCCTAAGTCTTATAATAAACAGATTCAAAATGTTAATGTAACAAAGAAAAATGTATAATCATTGATATGGTGAAGGATTCTCTAAGGAGATGCTTATTTCACATTTATGGAAGGAGTCTCCAGTGTCAGAGCTTTGTAATAGTCAGTAGGTTTTCCTCCATGGGAAAGTCTTCAGGACAGAAGAGTTTCCGCTTTGTGGTTTCTTGGTAACATTTTGTCTTATTAACTTTAAGAATAAGAACAAGAACCTGGTGAAGAAACGACAGTTTATACTGCAGCTGTTATAATGCAAGTGAAAACTGGAACTAAATTGTCTTGCAGACTGTCCACAGGATTAAATGTAACTAGAAATGGATAAAAAAAAGTATGATGCGTTGTTCTTTAATAAATATAAAAATTGTAATGGGAAAAATGCTGTAGTATAAGAGGAGTAAAACACTTTGGTATTTTTTTTTGTTGTTGTTAGAAAGTAATTAGATGGTAAAAGAATAAGTGTCTGGCTGCATCATTGATTGATTTTATATAACAGTACACCCTTAAGTGTTTGATTTTATATAACAGTATACCACTAAGTGTTTGATTTTTTATAACAGTACACCCCTAAGTGTTTGATTTTATATAACAGTACACCCCTAAGTGTTTGATTTTATATAACAGTACACCCTTAAGTGTTTGATTTTATATAACAGTACACCC
>CM075024.1:13916695-13982203 GCA_037576675.1 Pangasius sanitwongsei
TAACAGTACACCCCTAAGTGTTTGATTTTATATAACAGTACACCCTTAAGTGTTTGATTTTATATAACAGTACACCCCTAAGTGTTTGATTTTATATAACAGTACACCCTTAAGTGTTTGATTTTATATAACAGTACACCCTTAAGTGTTCGACTTTTTATAACAGTACACCCTTAAGTGTTTGATTTTATATAGTACACCCCTAAGTGTTTGATTTCTTAGTTAATATTAGATAGAATCTTATGAATCCATGATCTGAGTTGTACATGTCAAATAATTTTTCCTGACAGTCCCATCAGATCTTCTTGTGGCATCTCCGGGATCTTTACTCAGCATGAGCCGAGTTCCTCTGTTCTCCGGACTCTATACTTGTCCTCTTCCTACTTTAATCCCACTATCCGGTGTGGACCAAAGGAGGACGACTTCCTCTCAGTTCTTGACTAAAGTTTCTGTGGCATTTCTCCTCTAAACAGTTGTGTTCTGCTCGCTCAATAGGGGTAAAAATTTCTGCAAAGCTGTCTCTTAAAAATATTATAGAAATACATGGGAATTGACATTTTAATATGTTAATTGGGTCAGGATAAGTTGTTAAAGTCTTTCAGCTAAACATGGATTTGTCAACGAAAAAAAAAGTTTTTGGTTATTAGACACTATTTTAACATTTTCTTGCTTCCACTAAACATTTAAAATACTTCAGAACATAAAGGGTTAATCGGACATTTGCCTAATGTGTTTTTGTTACATGGCTCCTAACCCCTGCCCTCCCCCCTCCGATGGGAATTCAGGCTTAAACTAATCCAAACGCCGGAGTGTCTGAGTGTCCTGTGAATGAGACGGAGCCGAAACGCCCCGAGTGGTCGAGGCAGCTGCGAATGCCACAATTTCGGCCCGTGAACAGCAAATGTTCTCTCGAGTCATTAGCAAAGCGGGCCAGGAAATTTATTACCAAACATATTGGTATTTTAGGGTGCAGCTGATTCGAGTTTAGTGCACTCTAAAGGCACTCTTTCTCGTTCAGGAATTCCAGCTTCCAGCAGAGGAGCCTTAAAAAGCAGCCAGGGTCGAAAAGAGTCAACAAATTACCCACTTTGATGGCTGTGCTACACACACCATATATGTTTTAAGGCATATTTTGGGTCTAAAAGGTTTAATAAGATAATACGTCCCCTAAACTCAGTGCATCTTTACTTACTTTAAGATGACGTACATTGAATGTGCTTGATTTATTTAATTCATATAAATACAATCTATGCTAAGTTATGCTAATACTGTATCAGCATATATTATAGAATGCAAATAGAACTATACATTGTCACACACACTAACACACTCTAACACTAAACACAGTCATGCAATTTAGCATACTGCCATACAGGCTACTACATCTTAACACACACAAACACTTTGTAGTACACTGTAAATAACACTAGCACACTCTATCATAACACACATTAACCACATTGTAACACACACTAATACTTTGTAGTACACGTCTTATTCGAACACACACTAATACTTTGTAGTACACATCTTATTCGAACACACACTAATACTTTGTAGTACACGTCTTATTCGAACACACACTAATACTTTGTAGTACACGTCTTATTCGAACACACACTAATACTTTGTAGTACACGTCTTATTCGAACACACACTAATACTTTGTGTACACGTTTTATTCGAAAATGCACTACCATACAAACACATTGTAGTAAAATAAAACACACTAACACACGCTAACACATTCTAATACACTCTAACGAACACTACAAGCTCATTCTAACACACTCCAACATGCTCTTGTAGTGAGTGTGCAAAGTTTTTTATAAAGTTCTGAATGGTTAAGGTTACATTGAAAGGCAAGGATAAACTGAGGGCTGAGGTTAAGCCGAGGGGGTGGGGTTAAGTTGAGGTGTGGGGTTAAGTTGAGGGGTGGGGTTAAGTTGAAGGGTGTGGTTAAGTTGAGGTGTGTGGTTAAGTTGAAGGGTGTGGTTAAGTTGAGGTGTGGGGTTAAGTTGAGGGGCATGGTTAAGTTGAGATGTGGGCTTAAGTTGAAGGGTGGGGTTAGGTTGAGGGGTGGGGTTAAGTTGAGGTGTGGGGTTAAGTTGAGGGGTGTGGTTAAGTTGTGGTGTGGGCTTAAGTTGAAGGGTGGGGTTAAGTTGAAGGGTGTGGTTAAGTTGAGGGGTGGGGTTAACTTGAGGGTGGGGTTAACTTGAGGGATTGGTTCTTTTTTCTGCCTTTGTAAATATTTCCACATTCACAGTTCTATGTATTATCTTGGGCATTTTATCCTTCCTGATTGTATTGACTGCATTCCATCCATCCATTTATCCATCCATGCATCCATCTACCCATTCTACTTATGCTCTATTTCCTGATATCATTTGCAGTAATGAGTCTCAGTAGTGTGCTTGTTTCACTTTTTCCAGCCCTAAGGAGCTGTAAAGTGTCGCCTGGAGGATTATGAGGCCTGGCTGAATTTCTCCAGGTGTTTCACTCTCATAAAGACGAGATTCAAGACTTTTGAGAAAGCAGGTTTATCTCTACGCTGGGAGCGACTACTCTGACTCAATCTCAGGCACAATTTGTAAAAGTGCTGACTGGAAACAGCAAAGAAATAGCGAAGACCTTAAAGATCCCTTTCAGTACAATTGATTTGATAATATGCAGGAACCACAACTCATCATCCCCGGGCAGGTAAGATTTCACAACGGGCTCTCAGGCTAATGATAAGGAAGACAAGAAAGAAGACAGCAGTCACCTGAAAAGAGTTGCAGGACGACCTGAAAGCAGCAGGAGCAAGAGATACACAGAGAACAATAAGCAGTGAATATTTTCATTCCAAACTATACTCCTAGAAAAAAACGCATAGAGAAGCACGTCTTAAAACCATTTAGATAAACACTTACTTCCCCTTGCTGTATATTTTCTAATATTTCGTATTTCTAACTGGTAATTTGCCTTACAGCCAGTACTGCTGTTATAGAAAATGAATCAACACCTTCTGACTAATCACATTCAAGAATTCAACAGTGCGGTGGCTTAATGCAAATTATACACCACAGCATATGTTGTGTGTTGTTGGACTAACTCTTGCGTCTGAATGCTTGCAAAGATAAAAAGCTTTGTTGTGTTTGTGCTTAAGAAAGGAGGTTTGCATATTTTCCCAGCACTCCCGCCTACAGACCGACCTTGTTTGTTTAAAGAAAACTGTGGCTCGGCTTCAACTTTCGTTCGCCACATGAAAGGACGTTACTTGCTACTAATTTACTTTAGAGGGCTTTAAATGATCTTTCTGCACTGGTCAATCTTTTTTTTGTGGTGACAACTTGTCATCTTCATCATCATTTACATTTATGGCATTTGGCAGATGCCCTTATTCAGAGCGACATCATCATCATCATCAATATCAAACATAAACGTGAATTATTCTGACTGGAAAGATGCGAAGGTGTACGACGTGCGATGTCTTTTTTTATTTTGCAAAATGACATCTGAAGCTGTTTATGTGTGTAAGCAGGACCAGAATAATTATTGGTTTTTTTTTTGTTTTTTTTTAATAATAACTCTCAACTATAATATTTCTCTGATTGGGTTTGGACTTCTGAAAACGCTTTGAGAAGTTACTTTACTCTGCTGTCTAGGTAGCAAACTAGATTTAGCCTGCTAGCTAGTTAGGGAGTTAATGATAAGCTGAATTCACGTTTAAATGAATTTTGCTGCATTCTATTTAGAAATGTGAAATTAAAAAGTCATCTTCTGAGTCAGAAATATGTAACAGGCTCATAATTCCTAGTTGGAACCTCATCAGAAATATGACGTAAACATACCATGGTGAAAATGGTGGCACATACAGTGAAGACTAAGTGTTACTCTCTTTGCTTCAATTTTTACCAAACAGAATCTAAAAATGTGCATGCTTATGTAACCAATCATTTTGTTTTGAACTTTTGTAAGATGTCAATAGTCTGAGCTGACTAGTCTGGTGTATTAGCAGAGCTCTTGCATGTTGATTTCATTAACAAAGACTAGCAAGAGCCTAGCCTAGCTTACACACCATTTTTCCAAGAATGTGTTTCTTAAAGGACCTACGTACTTTTATTACAAAATGACATTTTCCTTTCAATTAAACCCTTTATCTCTGCACCTAGAGCACAAAAACATATACACCAATTCTAGCGATGTTAGCTTGAAGGCTTGTAAGCTAGCTCCACCTAGTATTGTAGCAAGACTTCGTGATAATATTAGCCTAAGCTAAAGTTCAACACCAGAATCTGAGTGTTAGAACACACTCTTACACTTTATTATGTAACAAAAGTGTAGCCACAACATGGTCTCATTTTTCCCAACACAGATAACAGTCAAGGGATAAACACTGGTGTGTTATTGCTGTAATGATTGACTTACAGCACTGTTATATGTAGTAGCCCATTATAGGTCCCTTGGTAGTGAAGTTAAATTTGCAGATATAGCACAAAATGGGAAGTATTATTTTAACACCTTGAGCAAAAAGAACTCTATAAAATGTAAATAATGAAATTACCCAGTGGACGGTGGATGTTTTTTCATCTCAATCAGACGCTATTTAAAGCTGAATCACTTTAACAAGCTGCGAGTAGGCAGCAGCTTTGGCAGCTCAGCTGTAGGCAAAGCATGAATCATTGCATAATTACGCATTTGTGACATAATTTTCTTAATAAACTCCACGCACTCAACCTAAATTGCAGTCTGCAGCCTCCCGGTAAGAGATGATCCTTAATAAAGAACGGATTCACTTTTAATCTTAGCACACTTCTCAGGTTTCTCACTTGATATAGTTCTTGGCAAAGTCGTGTTTTAGCACTGATGTCAGGCTGAGAGCATCAACGCCGCTTTGTTAAGGCCAGCATAATGACCACATTACGCGTTTATAATATTAATACTTTCTGTATGTTCACTGTTAAAGTGTTTATAGCTACTGATACAATAACCCAATTCCTCAGTGATGCATGAGGAGTGATGGGTGAGTTAAAAAAGTTTACATGTTTGAAGTTTTCATATAGTAGAAATGTGAATGTGACCTGGATTCACCTCCTACACATTCTTTCTTTCTTTCTTTCTTTCTTTCTTTCTTTGACCTTCATATTATATTTTAAACCACAGCGTGTTTAAATTCTCACATCAGAAGCTGAGAGTAGTTCCAGATGTAATATAAACGACAGGTTTATATTAACGCGCTCATTCTACTACATTATTGTTTCTGTAGTAACCGCTAATTTCCAAGGACTTCTATGGAAGATGATCTTAAGCTTAATTGTTGTTTAACAAAGAAAAATACCGTATATATAATCATAAGTTTTATTTTGGTAGACGTTAATGTAACATTTTTGGAAGGAGTCTCCAGTGTCAGAGCTTTGTAATTGTAAAGTCAATATGTTTCCTGACATGGCAGAGTCTTCAGGTTTGTGCTGTCTGATTTCTCAGTCACATGACAAGCTGCACTTAAAAAAAAAAAAAAAAATTAAATTCAAGAGAGAAAAGAAAGAGAGAGAGACAGTTTATGGTTGCTATAATGTAAGAGATAACAGGAACTAACTTGTCTTGAGGATGATTCCTAACTTTAAATGTAACTATAAATGTAATTTCTGGCAAATCACTGTGGTATAAGTAGCGTGGATCAAGAGATTAAGAGCATAGCCCGCTTATATTATATTATATTATATTATATTATATTATATTATATTATATTATATTATATTATATTATATTATATTATATTATATAGACATTTATCATCATATAACCTTTATATAAACCTTTATGTATTAGATAGTTGTGTATTATCATGTTGTAATTTATAATATATAATATAATATATATATATATATATATATATATATATATATATTTCTGTGTAGTACTTGATATAATGTTATTTACTAGTATTAGTTCATCTCATACAAAAATAAGACAATCGAAAAATTTGCTCTTGAAAACAGACTTTAAAAAATGCTTAAATAGCAAAATAAACCACTTTTAACTAAGAACATTACCTTATGTTTTCTGTTGACACCATTTTGCTGTTATATAGTCATTTATCATTCATCACAATCATTTACCATATATAGTTATGCTATTAGTTTGTATGGTTATTCTTAATTATGCACATTTACATGACAAACAACTATTTCATTAATGGTCTATTATTCTATTCCATTTATTACATGCTTATTATACACCTTTACATCATTTTATATCATTTTTATATTATATTGTTTCTGAGTATTATGTAGCTTTAATTATACTGTTGTATAGTGTTGTCTAGGTATTTGTAATTATATACCTGAAGCTGCTGATTTGTGTTTTATTCAAAATCAAATATTCACAAAGTCCTCTGACTGCATTTACACTGTCTGATCGCTCACTAGCTCACTAGATAGGGATGAAAAATATGAGTGTGTTTGGATGGGAGATAAACAACTCGCCATAATTACACTCTGCAATTTGAAAATAACTTGCTTGCAAAATTACATTGAAAGTTAATTTCATACAGCTGCTCTTAGAGAGAGAGAGAGAGAGAGAGAGAGACTGTGTGTGTGTGTTTGTGTGTGTGTGTACAGTGTAACTCGATTGGCCACTTTTTTGCCCACAGCCATGGCGAATAGTTACTCGAGAGTTCTGCAGCATTTATAAGCCGATTGAGTTATCAAGAAAATGCGTTAGATTTAATTTTCTGGGCTGAAATGAGAAACGGCGCATTCACCTGCAGGCACACAGTCCAGCATGTTTACAATAAAAACACACTCTTTCTACTCATCCTGCTGTCTCAGTATGACCACCCAGTGCGCTACGCTAACTTTAACATGCATGTGAGCATATGAAAACTCCAACATGGCTGCAAAATATGTTGCACTAACATTAAAACGTGTGTGTGTGTGTGTATGTGTGTGTGTCCACACACAATTATATTTAATCATTAGACACATTTGTATAAAGTGACTCCCAAATGAGACAGGATGAGATCTGAGTCAGAGCATTTGAGGGGCAGTTGAGGGTTAAAAGTCTCTCTGATGGTTCTGGGATTTGAACTCACAACCTTCCAGTCAGTAGCTCAGAATCTGATCTATTCCAACAGTAAAGAGTGTGTGTGTGTGCGTACGTGTGTGCGTGCTTGCATGCGTGTGTGCCTACCTGTGTTTGTGTTAAGCTGTTTGTGTTTGCTTCCATTGATGTATATGAATATATATTGGTGTGTGTATGTGTGTGTATTATCATTAATCCTGTCTGTGTTTGCTTCCATTAAAGTAAAATAATGTCTATCGGTGTGGCTGTGTGTGTATGTGTGTGTGTGTGTGTGTGTGTGTTGGGGGTGGGGGGTGGGGGGTGTAGGGTTATTATCATTAATCCGGTCTGTGTTTGCTTCCATTAAAGTAAAATAATGTCTATTGGTGTGTGTGTTTGTGTGTGCGTGTGTGCGCACAAGCGTCTGTGGGCATATTTTTATATCTTGGTGGAGACCAAATGTCCCCACAAGTGTAGGAATATATCTGACAGTTTTGGCTGGTCCCCACATTTGGCTGGCCTTTTTTTTCTTTCCTTTTTTTTTTTTTTAAACAAAAGTGTAGGTTTTATTTAAAAAACAAAACATAAAAAAACTAAAAGATCCAAAATGTTTCCTTTTGCTTACTGAGATTAAGGTTTCAATTACATTTTGGTGTAGTATAATATTAATTAGTTGTATTAATAATTATGTCAATGAAAGGTCCTCAGAAGTTAGACAAATGTGTGTGTGTGTGTGTGTGTGTGGGCATGTTTTTATATCTTGGTTGTGACCATTATACGTTCCTACAAGGACAGGGATATCTGAAAATTCTGGCATGTCCTCACATTTGTCTGGTCCCCACAAAGAAAACTACTGTGTGTGTGTGTGTGTGTGACTGCATGAGTGTGTGTGTGTGTGTGTGTGTGTGTTATTGGTATGAAAGTGTGTTCATTATGGCACATACAGTATAAGGTTGCACTGATATATTCAAGCTTCATATAGGTTTCTATATTTATGATCTGTCTACATGCATCTTCATTCTCTGACATCCATTTTATCCAACAAGATCATGTATACATGTTCATGTATCTTTTATAGCGAACAGCGTCAGAGTGTCAGGATCGAACCAAGTTTGCACCCAAAAGTGATTTTAAAAGTTTATTTTTGAAAGGTTTGTAAGAACTTTGCGCATTTTGCAGCCTGTGTTGGAGACAAAAAGATTGTTTAGCTTGTTCACCTAAGCTCAAAAATTGATTTCTAAAATCTAGTACAAGCAAAAAGAAACGGGACCACAAAAGCAGACGTTTGTAAAAACTTTGGAGAAGTTTCTAAAAACGTTTTGTTTCTAGAGAGTTTTACTTTTTTTTTTTAGTGTTTTTGGTTCTAACATTATTATATTTAATTCATAGTATCATTATTGGAGGTAAAACGTTTAATGATTGAATGTTATCCTTCAAACTGCATTTGAGGATTTTGAGACTTTTGGACATGAATAGAAAAAAAGAAGACGATGTAAGAAAAAAAGACTAAAATGAAGAAAAAAAAAATCCAACAAAAACAAACAAACAAACAAACAAACAAAAAAACTTTAAAATAATTTAAAAAAGTAGTCCATTGTAGTCTGTGTAATGTGTAATGGACGTAGAGTTATTACTGCTCCTAAACACTAGCTGAATAGTATTAAGCATCGCTCCTCCACTGAGCTTCTTTATTCAAGGTGTGTAGCGATTCGATCATGTTTTCAGTGCATCACGGTATCCGCTTCCAGCTTCCTAATCACCAAGATGACGGCGTCCAATTTCCTAAATAACACACAAGGGTTCAGATTTTCAGTGAGGGAAACTTCTGGGATATTGTTAGTTAAGAAAATTACACAACTTCTCTCACCAGCTATACCAGTATAACGCAACACTAACAATTTTCACTTTCGCAAATGTAATTATCACGATGTATCGTCATGTCGATACATCATCACAGCCCTAATTACAAAATAGCAATGATTAGATGTAGGAAAAGGTGATCAGGGAAATGAGTGTCATTGTGAACAAACAAAAAAAAAGGAAGTCTTAATAAAACCAGGAGGGAAAAATGTCAGCCTGAGGGGAGCAAGGGATGAGGAATTGTTTTAGGAGGAGTGATAAAATCTAAAGGAGAGAAATACGGCTTAAAGGAGCGAGTGAATGACATATGGAGGGCTGGTGTGAAGAAAAATCCCCAGTGCCTCCTCCACCTCCTCCTCCGTCCTAAAGCCTTCCTGTGTGTGTGTTTGTGTGTGTGTGTGTGTGTGTGTGTGTGTGTGTGAGGGCAACTTTCTGCTTTTTTAAAACCCTCCCTCCCTTCACCACTCCCTCCCTCTCTCTCTCTCTCTCTCTCTGTCTCTCTCACTCTCTCTCTCTCTCTCTCTCACACACACACACACACTCAGACTCCAGCTAGCCACTGCCTCCAGCAGTCATCGGTGGACTCTGACACACTCTTCTCCTCTCACACACACTTACACAAACACACACACACACATACACACTTACACACACACAGAGTCACTCAGTCTCTTGAGAGCTATGCACAGGGACTTCATGGCTTTTTCAGGCTTAAAATGAAAAAGAAAAAAGTTGTGCCTCGTCATTGAAACGTCGCTGAATTTTTTTCATTGTCGAGTTTTGAAATCCGAGATTCTGCAACGCTGCTTCATTTGCTCGGGGGACAAAAAAAAAATCAGACGAGTGGAAGAAGAAAGAGAAACGAAAAGAGGGATAAAAGTGCAAGGATTCATCCAGAACTGCAGTGAGTACCTTTTTTTATTGTCATTATTTACACACAGAAAGTGCAATTTTTTTTTTTTTTTTTTTAAAAAAAGAGCTTCTCCTGGAAAACTTGTATATATTAGAATCAATATTAAATAGAGATTTAGGATAGGAGTACATACTGACATTTCTAACCTTTACACTTGAATGGATTTGACACTTGAATGGTTGCAGAGTTTAGATTTAATTTAATTTGGTTTAATTTTCTTTATTAAATATTTTAAATATTGGAATAAAAAGGGACGTCTAGAGTGAGAACCTCAGTATGCATTGGGCGTAGTAGTTATCATTTACATAAAATAGACTTAATTGCAAAAAAACCCCAAAAACAAAAAACTACTGACCGTCTTTCTTGAACAAATCCAAATTATTAGCAAGCAGAAAAAGTCTAAAATCGCAAAAATGTCTATTATTGTAAATGTGAAATGTCAAAATGTAAAAAAAATCACAAAATCAATAAGTATAGAAGAAAATAATAAAACAATTGAATATAAATATGCTATATTGTATTTCACTACATACCTGACCACCTCTAGATTCTACATTATTTATTATTATATAGTGTACTATTTATGATTTTAAATTTAAAAACTAAAATTCACCTGAACACACACCTTTCTCAGCTCATAACCATCCTTTACCAGGCACAGAAAGATGCTTCAGGGAGAAATAAACAACACACTAACACACATTGTAGGTACATTTTCTTTTTTTTTTAGGATTTTCTTTTCAATATGTGTCATTTTGGTATCCAGAGAATAAAGCAAAGCAGAATAAATACGATGTTCAATCTAAAAGATAAGTGTAAGAGAAAAATGGTTACAGTTTAATAATAAATGCTAAAGATAATATTGTAATATATATTTTTCTTTTATGCTTCAGCCATAAATCGGAATCTTAGAGGAGTAGAATTTAAAAGAAAGTTTTTGGTGTGTTTTTGACCCTAGAAATCTTTATATAACATTAAATTAGAGATAAATCATCATGTTTTGAGAGCTAATTTTACATTTATGTATTAGATTGTAAAAACAGAGCTCTGTCATCATGTCCACTCTCAGGCAAAAGAGATAAATTCAATAAATAAATGAGAAAAAATTAAATAATTGTATAATAATTCAATCATTAAATAGAGATTTCGTTGTACATTTCAGTGACTTGAATTGATAATGCATTTAAACAAAACAAAATATTTGCGTAAAATTTTGGACTTTCTCATCATGCTAACTTAGTACCTTTTTAAAATCATTTAATATTTATTTTATTTCCTAAATTTAGCTGTAATTGTTGTGGGACTTAAAAAAAAACTTATTGTAATTTATTTGCTTAAATTTGTGATAAATAATAATAATATATATTTTTTATTTTACTATCAAAAGAGGGTGCAGATGCTCCTCTTATCTATCTGTCTATCAAATATTATTTATGTTATATTTCAAATATTATTCTAATGATCTCGTAAAGAGCTTGTTATAGAGCATTGACTCGGCTTGTTTGTTTTTAATAAAGCGCACCTTTGTGAAAATGATGCTCTCTTTTATAAGCACTGAAGCAAGATCAGCCGCCACTGTTTACCGGAGTGTGTGTGTGTGTGCGTGTGTGTGTGTGTGTGCACGCGCTGAGGAAACGCAGTGTTAATTGACGCTGTTTATGACAAATGCACGGCTGTATTGTGTTTAGTAAATACAGCAGTATGTTATTTAGTTAAGGAGCTGATTAATTATTCATGATTTATGCAAATTATTGGTGCATATTTCCATCATTGAGCCTCTTTGCATAACGACGAAATTTACTACACTGCACTTTTAGTTACATTTATTATTATTTATTTATTTATTTATTTATTTATGTTGTAAAAGAAGATAGTAAGATGATCTGTTAGACTTTTGTGTTTGTTCTGGGTTTTTTGTCGCACTGCGGTAGGGAGCGAGGGATGAAGTGCGCACTTTATGAAGCGGCCCTTCTGGAAGTGATTTGGAGGCCCGAAGTGAGCGTTATTAGCGGATTTAACGTGAACTGCACGTCAGATTGGACAAAAACGAGAGAGACAAATTGCACGTCGACCGACATCTGACAGGAATTAACGTTTTAATCACCTGTTACGCCACATCGCACACGCAGTCGCACACGCAGTCACACACGCAGTCGCACACGCGGTCGCACGTGGAGTCGCACACAACGTCTCACACACCCAGTCGCACACGCACACTGCGTTACCCCATAATGCACAGCACTGTTGATGTTACACTGGGGCCACGTTTATTGAGTGCATATTAACAGTACAGTAAAATAATCATAATACTACATGTATAATACAGTAATACACATAGCATGTACAGAGTGTTGCTTATTAATAGTAGATGCGATTTTTGATTTCCACTTATGCTTTAAAAATATAAGTATTATTATTATGCTTAATTACTTATTTTATTTTAATATTGTCATTTTATTGGCCTTTAAAGTCAAGCAAATTTGAAAATATATATATCTTAAATTCTCTTAAACTATTTTAATATTTAAAATATTATAATACACTCAGAAAAGGAAATGAACTGCATTAAAACATTTTATATTGATTTATTGATTGATTGATTTATCATCTTTTTTATCTAAGATGCGTGTGTGTGTGTGTGTGTGTGTGTGTGTGTGTGCGTGTGTGTGTGTGTGTGGGCTGTATTTAAACCTAGTTTAGGAGTTATTTTTGTTTTAAGGCATGGTGATCATGTCTGTGTCTGTTCACCACTGATGCATTTAATTTTTAAAAAAAATTCTTATTAAATTCTTATATTTCTTTTTAATATGATAGGCGAACATACACACTTAACAATTCCATAATAAACATAGCTTTCATGATAATACAATCTGAGTTAGTGTGTGTTTGTAGCGCTGAGGTCGTATATCAGAGGTTGTTATTTCAATTGATATTTTTGTTCCTCCTTTATTTTGTAAATTTTTGATAATGTAATCTGGTCAGTTTTTTTTTAAATGTTATTGCCATTACAGTCTGTATTAGTGTTTGTGTGTGTGTGTGAATATTTTTGAGTAATTAGGCTCCACCTCACTGTGTCCGACTCTTTTTTTTCTCTCATGTTGTCATTTTTAAATGCTAATCAGTCTTCTCGCCGTGTCTCCGTGGCTCACACAGACAAGTGCTGCGCTGCAGTTTTGTCTCACATCTGCGTCCAATTTTTGTCCACATCGACATTCTTTGCATGTCGATTTGTTGTTTTTGGCCCAGCGTGTGGGTTCAGCTGAGCGGCTTACGCGGGGATTAGATGGTTGAAAGTTATTTTGATTAAAGTGTTGTGTGTTTTTTTTATAGTACATATGGTTTGCATGATGTATACATTTTTAAAAGGAATATGAACTCTATGGTAGATCAAATAAAATAAAAGAAAAGAAATGAAAAGCAGGATGTACATATTGATTGTTTTCCCACATCGTGATAAATATAGTTAATCAAATATTGTTAATAAATAAGCATGTATTTAAATGATAATGAATAACCCGGGACATTTCATATGCAGCATCTCTCAGTAGTTAGTTCGATTTTCACTTCCATCAGTACGATATTATAATTTCATTTGTATGTATTTTTTAAAAATATTACGACATGTTTAAAAATATAGGAGTTTTAATTTTTGGTTTAACCAAGTGGTTAATTTTTAACCATTTTTTAAACCAATTCAAATTAAATGCCATTTTGAATGTAGGCTTTGAAAGAAATTACAGCTTAGGCATCTCTTTAAAAAAAAATCATAACATATAGTGAAAAATCCTGGCTGTAATCAAAACTAGAAAACAGCCATGCAACAACAAAATAATTAAATAAATATTCCCAGCAGAAATTACACCAGGATTCCTAAAAATGCCTAATAACAATATTATAACAGTATTATTACAGTATTCTTCTTCTTACTATTATTATTAAACAAGAATATTGTGTTAAATATCACTGTATATTGAGTCACCGGTTATCGGGGCAACGTTCCGCAGCTTGTGTGTGCGTGTGTGTGTGTGTGTGTGTGCGTGTGTGTGGGTGTGTATGTTTGTTCGTGGAAACAACTGAAGCATGACCAAAAAAAAAGCCAGAGCAAACAGTCATGAGTGACGTGTGCTTGGCCTTTATTTATTTTTTTTGATGACACTGTGCTTTGTTCCTGTAAAGGCGGCGCTCGGCGCTGGCTGAATTGAAACGTGAACATCAAAGTGCGCACTTCTTCTCTCCCTCGAAGCTACTTAACTTGTTAGGTTTAGCGCTTGTTTGTGCTTCACCTGCCCAGACTCACCTGCATGAACAGAGCTGCTCACTTACGTCTATCTATAAGTATAATCTATAATCTCTTTATTTGGATGCAAAACATCATTTCTATCTTGTTCTCATTCTTCACTCACACAAGAGGCGGATTTTTCTGATATTGTTTTACTTTTATGTATTGATATTTTTATTTATTTATTTTTTTAAATATGAGTACATATTGTAGCTAAGCTGGATTGACACAGGGAAAGATAAACGCTTTAAAGAAAATGTATATAAATAAAACACCTAAGAACTAAGAACAGCTCTGGTTAGAGATTGAGAAATTACTTGAAATTACGTGGAATAGTTTGAATTATTTTCTACTGTCTTGAAGGAGAAAAGCCTAATTTTATGCCTGTTTTTTTTTATTAACATTAAATATGATTAAATTAAAACAAACACAAGTTAAAAATAAAAAACGGAATTAAAAAATGACACAGAGGGAAAAAAAACAACAAGAAATCACTCTTTGAACAACAATTTAAAAAAAAAGGCTATGAATATGAGTGGATATGGTAAAGACCCTTTACATAGGAGCCAGATGGTTGCCAGTGGCACTAAAACTCATCCTCACACTGTGTATTTAATACTTTTCCAATTTATATATCTGTGACATGTCACATTTTGATGCTGTGGATTCAAATTTCAATCAATAATCGTTTTACGCTCCTTTTTCGTTGATAAGAGGCAAAGTTATAAATGCACTATAAAGTGTGTATTGTAGCTAAATTGACACAAGAAGAACATCTCGGACTCATATGAACGATATTAATTCAGCTCTGGGGATTTAGCTACTTAGCTATTTTAATTAAGCCGTCGCTAATTAGAAAGTCACTTTGAACTTTATCTTGCGTACAGTATAAAAACATTATACCTTAACTAGCACTTAAGAACTTTTAAAGAAAGAAAACAAGTGCTAAAGATTTGGTTCTCCAGGTTCAGATAAACAGTCACTGTTCAGAAACGGATGCTTGTTTTTTCTTTTCTTTCTTTCTTTCTTTCTTTCTTTCTTTTTTGGTTTATAGATTGATGCTCTGACTTTTGTGGACTTTTCCGAGGTAAAAACAGTAAACTCTGGGGGAGAAAGTGGGCGACAGAACCGACTCACAGGGGTAATAGGGGGCATTTTGTAGTGTCATAAGAACCATATGTGGCTCCATATGTTCTCCGCATTCTCCATTTCCAATTTGACCTCGTCGCGAGAGATGGACTGCCGTTTTAGGGGCTCTAAAGTGCTCTCACCATCTCTTTTTTCTCTCTCATTCTTTTTTTTTTCTTTCTCCCCCCACCCTACGCTTTCCTCCCCGTCGCCTGAGGCAGAGTCATTAGGAACTGTCACTGTGCAGGGAGATAAATTTCAGATAGCGTCAATTGCAGATGAAAGATACGGCAAAGATGCTAGGGGTGTCGCGCTCCACTTGCTTCTGTTCAACAAGTTCCCATCTCTCTCTCTTTCTCTCTCTCTCTCTGTCCCTCTGTCTTTACCTCCCTCCCTCCTTCCTGCTTACCTTGGCTAAGCCGCTTTTGCATGTTGATTGGGGGAGGACTAATCCAGTTTGCAGCTGTCGTAGTCCAATGATGAATCACCTTTCCCTTCATTTCGGGCCCGCTCTTTCGTTCTCAGGAGGAAGGAGGGAGGACCTGGAGGAGGAAAAACGTAGACAATGTGCCTCTCTGTTCCTCCTCTCTCTCTCTCTTGCTCTCTCTCTCCTTCTCTCTCTCTCTGTCTGTCCGTCTGCTCGGGAATAACAATAATGTTTTCTCAGACAACGTCTATTGTGTCACGGATGGATCCGGACAGTGACACTGAGCTAGAATAACAAAGAGGGACGTTGTTTCATCGCAGGTGGGGGAGAAAAAGAGAAATAAAGAAAAAAAGAAAGAAAAGGAAAGGGGGAAAAAGCCTAGTTGAGAATCATCAAGTTTCAGGTAAGAGGGAAAGATGACATGAGATGATACAGGAAGTGGAGTGTGTATAAAAAAAAAAGAACAGGGTTAGAGACATCATTTCTTTCTGAAATAATAATAGTTATAACTTTGCTTTTAACTGTAACTTCCTGTTATTGCTTTTTTTCTGTCTAAACAGGAAGTCGTGTAATCTCTTTATACTGATAATATGTGCATCATTATTGTTTTGTGATTATTATTATTATTATTAAAGCTGAATGTTTCTGATAGCTGGAGTGTTTAGCGTCAGATCGAGTTAGCCGATTGGCCGATTGCCGTAATTGTTCCTTAATGTCGTTAGAACAATAATGCTTTTAGCAAAGACAAACACAGATGAACATGTGTTTGAGTTTTGCGGCTGTGCTCTCTCTCTCTCTCTCTCTCTCTCTCCACACACACCCACACACACATATACAAATACACACTGGCCTTCATTTGCCATGCATAATAAAGCGATGCAGATGATAGAATAATGTTTTTAGTGGCGCAGTTTTCAGAAAAGAAAAACCTTTTAATCTCTTACTTTCATTTCTTGTTTCCTGGACTTACCACTGAACCGCATCAATCCCAGAAAATATGTGTGAGTGTATGAAAATGGCATCGTGCGTGAATGGTGTGAATTATTAACGATTAAATTGAGCAAGGCCAGTCAATCGTCAGGCGTCTCATTAATTGTTAAATTTGTGTCAAATGTCATTCGCGTGCCTCGAGGGACGTTAAGTGTTTTCATCTCAGGAGACAACGCAATGTGTTTAGTGGAACATGTTTTAAATACAGTGTGTGTGTGTCAGTGATTATGTGAAAACGGAAAAAGAGCAGGAATGCATTAAATAACCATCAGGCATTATAGTTGAAAATAATAACTGAAATCTATTAAAAAATATTAATTAGAATTTGTCTTAACATGCACTTTAACTGTTATGTCTATAAACCTGGTTTGTTGATTTTTTTTTTTTTAAGTTAAGCATCTGCTGATCTTTTAGTGTGTATATCAGATTAAACTGAGGTTTATGTGTATATGTGTGGCGATATTTACCATGCGTTTCATTCACAGGTCTATGGAAATGCAGGATCTAGCCAGTCCGCACAGCCGAGTCAGTGGTAGCAGCGAATCTCCGAACGGCCCAAACCTCGATAACTCGCACATTAATAACAATTCCATGACACCAAATGGCACTGAAGGTACGATCATTTCATGTGCATTCATCACCGTCTACTATTTCCTGCTGATTTTATATTATATCCTTCCTTCTGTGTGAAAAGTGGAAAATGATCAATACATGGACAGGCTGATAACGAGTGTGTTACATTTCTCTAGTGCCATTATGTCATATTTGAAATCTTTATTATATGTGCTTCAGATTTGAATCTTGATCATGAAAGTATAATAATGTTTAGTATTCTTATTTACCTCTGATTTGATAACTTTGTTAGACTGGGTATGAAATAACATGATGTTACATTTTCTCTATTATATATAAACACTGTAATTTGACTCCGGCATATGAACAATCGCTCTTCACTATAGAAAATGTACTATATATGTCATATAAGATATACTAATATAAGTCTGATATTAAATGGGAATTGATTATAATGGCAGAATTTATTAATAAAAAATTAAATACAAATCTATGCCTATAGTGAAAGTGCATTATATTTGAAGATTTTATGAAATTAAATCAAACTATGTAGTGGTGGAATTCAGGAGGAAAATCACAACATCTTGTTTTACTGAAAAAAAAACAAAAACAGGTTATGGTATGTTATGTATCATACACCTGAGCATAATTGAATTATACTGAAATGTTAGAATACATGTGTTATATTTTAATATCAGATTTTGTTAAAAATAAATAAATAAATAAATAAAATAAAATAACAATTTGGGCATGCTATCAGGTTAATTATTATAAAATGATATTATGATGTTGTTTAATATATAAATGATTTAAAATGAGCACTGTTATTTATGCAAAACATGATACTATTTTAGAAAGATTAGTGAGATACTAAGAATTAGTGTAATGTTTTTTAAATAATGTCTAAAGTGAAATGAGACCATTATGATTATCATCATCATCAAAAAAAAAAAAAAAAGCCAGGTTGGGTTTGAAGAATCTAAAATGCGAGTCCACTGTTCTCTGCCGATCGTATTTCAGCCTGTTGGGAGTCTTAATCTCTCTTTTTTTTCGCATTCTCAGTTTACATAATGTGATTTCTGTCCCGCCTGTGCCGCGTCGAGCGCCCGTTTTTGGTCATCTGCCCCTTTCTGTCCCACTCTCTCTCCCTTTAGGTGATAACATCACTATGCTTACGACAGCCGACTGGTTATTAAGTTCTAATTCACAATCCACTGCAGGTTTGTGCAGAAGCAAGCGAGCAATGAAAGGACAATACTTGGTGTTTTTAACAAAGAAAAAAAACCCCAATTACTTACATTTTGGCGATCTGTAATCTATCAAATCCACCGTACATTTTTGCTACAGTTTAATTGATGAGATTGTGGAACCATTCAACTATTGTGCCTTTCATTAGGGTCTGTTGTGTTGTGTTGTGTTGGATTGAAAGCATGGTTGAAGTTGCGAACGAGTGCTGAAAAGAAATGCTCTCCTCCTGATCAGAGGTTCATGGTATGCAATGAGAATTTAGCGCGCTAGTTTGTGCATGCTATTTTTCCCTGCTTCTTTTTTTTTTAAAAGAAGGAGGGAAAATGCTGGTTTGTCTTGAGAGGAATCATGTTCGCCATGTCGAGCATGAGGGATTTCACTGGGCATGACTTTATACCCACATGGTGGATTTAGTTTTCATAAAAAAAAGAAAGAAAAAAAGCCTTCTTTCATTCTTTCTCTTTCTCTTTCTCCTTGTTCTCCTTTGCTAGCACTTTTCCCCTTATTCTTTCTTTTCCTCTCTCCCTCACTCTCTCTTCTGTCTCTTGCTTCAGGCTTTTCTCTCCTTCCTCTTCTTCCCTCTTGCTCTCTCTCTCACTCTCCTTCCCTGTCATTTGGTGTCCCTTGCTCTTTCGTTCTCTCCGTCTCTTCCCTTCACTAGCTCTTTCTCCCTCCCCTCCTTCTCTCTTTCTCTTTCTGAAATGGATAGATGGATGTGTTTCACAGATACGGGTCTGTCTGAAGTCTGGTCTGAACCGTGCTGTGAAATCATCTCTTTTTCTGCCCGGGTCAAGCTCATAACTGTTTTATTCGCTTTTGACGTCTCAATTTATCCTGCACGTTCATGCATTCCACAGCACAGCACCCGGGTCTTTGGCCTTTTATTCTCACTCTTTATGCCTATTTTCCTCTTTTTATGCCACATAAAAACCTGCGGTAAGAAACATGATGACTGATAAATCAGTGATTTGAACTGACTTTGATTGAGGTTTTGATAAAAAAAAAAAAAAAATCAAACAATTCTGTCCACAGCAGCTAAAAACACTGACTCTAGGCATGTAGGCATGTGCCAATATTACATTTTAATATCATTTTAATATAACTGAGTAACTTTGGGTCACAGTTTACGATATTCACCTAGTGGTGTAGCAAAACCACAAAGGGCATTTCTCAGTGGTGTGGGCGTTTCCGACATGTTAGACGTGATTGGCGAGAATCTATTTCGCTGGACAAGAGGCAAAAAGAGCAAAGTGGTAGCCTCTCAGCACTGGAAAAATAAAGTTAGCTTGTTGACACTATTGACTTAATGTCAGCTAGCTAAATGAACTTAATTTGCACAAGTCAGAGCGAGTGTCGCAAATTTGATTGACATATGTGCGTAAGTAGCGTTATGACTAGTTTATATATTTACTGTAATACTTTTTCTATAATCGAGCCATAACATGCTAATACATACATACTAATAAACACCATTAATTCCAGCCCAAATCATAAAACTGTACTATTTCAGTTGTTGTTCAAGAATGTGTTAAAGGTCTGATTGTATTAGCAATACAAAAATTTGCAACAAAAGAGCTTTAATGTCATCAGTTCAGCAAAAACATAATTATGTTTAAAAATTATTATATATATATATATATATATATATATATATATATATATATACATCATGATATATACATATAAAATTGCTGTCAAAAATGCTGTGAATATTACAATATACATTTTTTGCTTCATCACTAATCTTGAATGATCATGAAACTTCTGAACTGTATTAAAATCAGTACTAATAACTTAAATAAGTCATCAGATGACAATATCAACACATGTCCAAAGCAAAAAGTCACTGAAAGTCATTTTTTAGCGACCACTATAATAATATTTGTGAATATCACCATATATGGTAGAATTGGCACATGCCTAACTGCCAACTCATAGCAGGACATTTCTCTGTCTTATTATTATGAACCTTATTATGCAAATGATTTCAGTCCCCTATAAATATTTTTATACTTGTATCAAGATCTTAAGATCTTCGTTTGTGGAATAATTATTGATTTCTGTTCTAATGTAAAGAATGTATTATAGTATATTAGTATGGGGTAATAAATTTAAGATTGTACATACAATTAATTAATTAAACTTTGTTGTGTTTTCTCTCTCAAATTATTATTTTTATTGTTATTACTATTTTTTTCTTCTGTTTTACAGTTAAAACAGAGCCAATGAGCAGCAGTGACATCACCACGTCTGTAGCAGACGGCTCGCTAGACAGCTTCTCAGGATCAGGTGACACACTCACACATACACACACACACACACAGTTTAATACCTTTATTATTCATAAGATCAAGACCAAGCTCCTATCTGTTTCTGTACAGCATAACATTATCAATATAAACATGTCGAATTTCATTATCACGTCACATCACGTCACTTCCTTGATCAGCAAAATCATTCATCAGTTATGTACGTTGGTTTGTATTGAAAGAAAAGTTGCGGCCTCATTGTGGTTTTATTTACAGCAAATAAAGCATCTAAACCACAGTATATCAGCGAAAAAAACCCCATCCAAACATGTTAGCTAGTTATCTTTTTAGCACTAGCAATGTAGCTATTTTTCAATGTAGCTATACCGTTCATGTCACTTCCTCCAACCACAAACCCAAACAATATCATCAAATTAAGGTTAATGTGCATAAATAGAGGAACATAATTCATACAAATTCACATTCCTGCTAATCATATAGCAAATTAGAATAAAAAAAGATAAAAAGTCAATTTTGACAGTTTTGACTGCATATCTTGTTGAACCCAAAACAGAATGTAAATGTATCTCACTTCAGAACGATTATATTCTTTCAGTACATATTAATTTTCAAATTTAAGCAAACATATTTGGATGAGTGTTACACATTCCCTGCTCACACTTCCACACGTCTCATGCTGGCGTATAGCATTGCTGCTAATTTGTCTTATTTCCATCCCTATTTGACTGAACACTTGATACCTTAATGTTAGACGCACATAAATCACAGTTATGACTCCTGTCTCTGTGATATTAATGAAATTTAGGCGTTTTAAAGTCCGGAGAACTCGGGGGAGCTCAGAGGAAACGTGTCCGGTGTTAATAAAGCGTCTCGGCTCCTGAACTCATTTTACTTTACATGCCACAACCAATTACACACACACTCTCCCTCACACAGACACACACATACACACATCTGTAGAGAGCTGAGAGGTGGTCAAACCCAAAAAATATGATATTGCTGAGTGTAAATGACTTTTCAGCCCAATAAAGCCAAACAACAGTGTTTGTTATGACAGAAATGGCAGTTTCTAAACTGTTGCTAGATGATAACTGTGGTAATGAAACCCACACACACACACACAGAATATTAGCTTGAGAAAAACCACAATATTGTGTGTTAAATAGTTTGTATGTGTGTCTTTTGAAAAAAATGGCAGCACAGAATACTGCTACTTGTACAAGCATGTGCTAATGTTGGACATGCTAAGAATGTGCTAGTGTGTGTGTGTGTGTGTGTGTGTGTGTGTGAGAGAGAGAGAGAGAGAGAAATACACGTTTGTGAGTTAGAATGGCAGTTCTATTATGATAATGTTATATGCTAGCATAATTACCTCAGTAATATAATAGTGCTAGTGCTGTAAATATTAGCAAGACACTGCTACTTCTACATGTGGTAATAAGAAACATTATAGTATGGCTAATAGGTTTGTGTGTGTGTGTGTGTGTGTGTGAGAGAGAGAGAGAGAGAGAGAGAGAGAGAGAGAGGGAGAGAGAGAGGAATGCACAAATGTCTGTGACTTGTGGCAGCTATGTTATGTTGCTAATATTATATGCTAGCATAATTACCTCAGTAATATAATAATGCTAGTGCTGTCAGTACTAATAATATTATTTAGCTATTCTAATAGTAGTAATAAATATGAGAAATTATAGCCAATATTGTTATTGTACAGTATTATTGAATTAGTGTATATCATAAATATAAATATATATAATGTGTTCTATGTGTTAAGGAAATGGCATTTCTTAAAATGTCACAGAGCTAGCACTAACTTAATAAGATGAGAAAAATACTATATCAGCATATCAACGGATTGTACACTGCACTGTGTGTGTGTGTCTGTGTGTGTTAGTGACCACCCTCCCACAAAGAGATCTGCACAGTCAGTAGAAAGCCTTCTGATTATTTTCCCTCATTACTGCTCTTCATTATTTGGCTTTAAGTGAAATAAATCCAGCGCAATGACTTTTTCATTCAGATTCCATGAGTTCTCCTGGCACAAAGTCATATTTACTTAATATTTTTTTTTCTATAATGCTTAAAAGTATGTGCTTGTCTGTTTTCCGTAGCTATTGGAAGCAGTGGCTTCAGCCCAAGACAAACTCACCAGTTCTCTCCACAGATCTATCCTTCCAAGTAAGTGGACTTTTATTTTCACTCTATAAAATAAAGCAGTTCTGTTTTTTTTGTTTGTTTTTGCGATTTTTAATTCCGAACCTTCTACCCTTTCTTGACATTTAGCCTAATTATTTGAAACTACAGCAAGAGTTATTATCTAGACAAAATTTTCTTTGTAATTAATTATTCCTTTTCAGTGTAACTTTACTATTTCTTTTTATTATTACTGACAGTTATAATTGTACACAATGTAGTCAAATCATGAAAACGTGTAAATTCTGTACATACAGTCACACTAGCATATTATCACAACATGTATTGGGCTTTAGGGCTATGCAGTCAGTGCACAAATGTTATATTATGTTACAAAATTATGATCTGTTCAATCTCCTATAAAACACAATATCTATTGTTGACATTTTTTCACACTTTATTCTTCTTTATATAATTCCCAGCATCTATGATTATGATTATGATTATGACTACATATACTGATATTTTAATTTTCCCCTCCAACAGCACATAGTTATACAATAAATTTAAAATATGTTGTGTAGTATTATACCACAGCATGGTAGACTCCTTGATTATGATTGGTCAGAAGGTGTTGATTAATTTACTAACAGTTGTTCCGGCTGCGAGGCAAATCACAGGGTTCTATTAACGCGCTCTAGTTTCTAGAGTAGCAACTTACACTTCTTGATACGTTGTAGTTTTCTGGGAAAGAGATTTATTTCGCATTTTTGGAAGGAGTCTCCAGTATCAGTGTTTTGTGCAATTTGTAAAATTTGTAAAATTGCTACAGAGTACAGGGCCCTACATGACATGGGGAGAAGAAGCTAGTGCTGCTACAGCATAAGCTTTTTCACAGATGTTCCACAACATTAAATGAAATGATAAACAGATAAAAAGTATGTTGTTCTGTAGTAAAAAAAAAAATTGTTCACGTTGATATATTGCCGAGGTATAAGAGAAATAAAGCACTTTCTTTAAATGGAAACGAATATGATTTATGAGCCAAATCGTAAAAATCAATGAGGAAAAGTTTGTATTTCAGGTCTTTGTGAGTGAACGAATGTGTATCATGTTCCTGTCTTCCTTTTTTTTCTCTTCCCTCCAATAGCAGACCCTATCCGCATATTCTTCCCACGCCTTCTTCACAAAACATGGCAGCGTACGGACAGACGCAGTACAGCACAGGAATGCAGCAGGCCTACGCCACTTACCCTCAACCAGGCCAGCCTTATGGCATCCCGGCCTATGGTAAGCACAAAAAAACAAAAAAGGAAGAAAAAACCCCCATCTTATTGCGTTCTGTTTTTTAAACTGGCCCTGAGTACCAATGTCATTTTTAATGGATTCTTTTCCACATGCTTCCTCCTTGATTTTGTCAAAATATTGTATTTGGTTTTAATTCCTCAGATTCCTTCTTCTGTACATGACAGCAGGTGAAACTCAATTCTTCCACCATACAATGTAGTCTGTTAACAGTAAGCTTTGGTTGCTAAGCAACATAACAGACAGAGATTCAATGGACAGAACAATGGCTGTAGTGCAACGGTTTTATTGGTTTGAAACTTGGCACATTAATAGAGAGTTAAATCATTGTTGCGGAGTCACAGTTGTGTGTGACTTCAAACATGGCTCAGCCAATCAGGATTTAGAACCAATCCGTTTTACAAAAAGAAATTTTGTTATGAAAAGAAATGAAGCTTTGGCTGTCATGGAATTTTGTTGGAATTTACAAAGAAATCGTTTGTACCAAGTGACTAGCCAGGTAATGTTAGCTAACTCAATAACCTCATATACATAATACAATGATGGATTTCCCACAAATCATTGTGTCATTACATCACAGTCCCAAGCCCTACTGAACCACAGGCCTGCATTCTCATCGCCTCCTAAATAATGAAAAGTTCTTGATATTTTATCCTTCTGCAGCGTGCACTGCTTAGCAATGCTCTATCACACTGAAGTAGCCGTCTCTTCAGATTTCATGGCAATATAACTGTAACATTTATTTTAAAATCCCCCCTTTGGGTACCATTGGTACACCAAGCTCCTAGCTGATCATTGAGATAAGATTAGTGTCAGAGGCCAAAACAAAACAATTTAGATGGTTGATGCAAGAAAAGTTTTTCATTTGTCCTTGTAATGGAGGAATATGAATATGCATTGGCATCACAATAGCGTTTTGAGAAATAAAATATACATTTTTTTTTATTTATTATTTAGCGCAGTAGGTAAAATATGTGGAAATCTTTTAACAAATGTAATTTTCACAATGCAACTGAACTCATCCCAGATTACATGATATTATCACAATATTTTATTGGAAAAACTGTGACAATTGTGTTTGCCATGTTTTTGAATTCTTGCCTTCACAGAATGTTGGCGTGGTGAACAGAATTATGGGATTTCCTTCACACATAAGAACATACCACCATGTCAATGAGACACACTTGTCCAACAATGCTGCCTACTTAGGCTGCCTCGTCCCAAATAGGATAATTGTAGTGTTCTCAACGGCGATGTGTATGTATGTTGTAGGTTTTTGGATAATTGGTTCCTCTAGGTTTTTTTTTGAGTTAATGGTAGTAATAGACTAAGCTAGTGCAATGAAAGTGTAAAATTGATGAAGCTCCATCTCTATTTTATCAGGAATTGCGTACATAAGGAATAAAACACAATGGGAAGTGCTGTTATAGGAAAATAATCAACGACAGCATGATGTAAAGCCTTTACGATCCCTGAAAGCTGCTGTTACAGAAAATTATTCTCAACAATTCGACAATTCAACAACACTGTGGTGTTAAGTATTTCGATCATTCCTCGATTAAAAGCAGCTACTGTGTTGCTTTAAAACTGAAGAGACTGCCAGACTGTGTCTCCATCATTACTCTGAGCCATGGCCCAACAAACAGACAGATATTTATACTTTTTGAATATGTAACTTGTGAAATTAAGGACTATGCATCACTGTTCTGGTGTCACTAACTGATTTAGGTCCATTGTGGGCAGGAATCAAGACGGAAAGTCAAGCTCAGTCTCCAGGACAGAGCAGCTTCCTCAGTTACAGCTCCAGCTTCTCAACACCGCAGACGGGACAAGCGCCCTACAGCTACCAAATGCAAGGTCGGAGTCTGTTGTTTCTTCTTCTTCTTCTTCTTTTCTCGTTCCCGCCTCAATGGAAAAGAGCTGTGGTTTCTCAATTCAGTCCAAATGTGTCAATTAATCAAATGAAATCGCTTGATTTGGTGTTTGAACACATACATGCAGACAGAAACAGATTCACTCAGGCACACACAGCAATTTTTCCACTTTTTTTTTTCTGACAGGTTTCATTTATCAGCCTTAACTGCATTTTGATCGTCATGTTCAAATATAAAGTCAGGATTCAGTTTATTTATCCCTGTAATTTTTTTTTTTCCAAGCAGTGGAAAGAAAGTAGCACTCTTTCAATGACTCTCACTCATCCAGATGATAACTGTTTCAGTAATCGTGTCTTTCTTCCTTCTTCGTACACGATGTGAGGTCAATTTTGTTTAAAATAAAGTCCATCTGGACTCCATCACACGCTCCCGCGACAAGAAAACAAAACCTCTGCTGCAAAAAAAGAGCAAACGAAGCCGCAATTGAAAAGTCACTGTCTTCTCTTGAGGGAAATATTAAGTGAAGCACAACAAATAAGTGCAGGAGTGTGTAGTTTGGAATGAAGGAGGGTGGGTGGGTGGGTGGGGGGTTTGCGAGGTTTTTGCCCCAGGGAGGGTGGGGTGTTGGGTGACCAGGCCCTTTTCCCCAGCATGAGGCAATTCTTCATGGACAGGAGGGAGTTTAAAACGGCCTTTCATGTGGCTCCACACTCCATCCAGAGTCAACGTCTGTCCCTTTTATGACTTTTTGAACTGTAGGTTTTGCTAATTCAGTGTGCAATGGGAGTCTGAGGAGAAAGTTCACGGTTGGGCTCCTCCCCTCCCCTGCACGCCCCCCCCCCCCCCATTAAGAAAAGGGAGAAAGAAAAATGAAGACTTTGCCACACTTTTATTGAGACGTCTAGCATCTAGTTAGAAATGCAAGCTCTGCTGCAAATCAAGAAATGTTTCCTAAACCCATCAGACCCCAAACCAAGTCAACTAGCTTTTCCCCAGCATGCCTTACATCCTTTCTAAATTTTATTTAGCACTTTCCTTGTTCCTGCTAATTCAGGAGTCTGATGCTCTTTATGTGAAGTCTGCAGCAAAGAAAAATATTTTGTCACGCTTTTATTGAGATGTCTGGTTTGAGATCTCTGCTAAACTTCCCATCAATGACTGAAGGTGATTAAAATTATATGTTTAAATATTCCTTGAATTAAACCCCAGACTGAAGCACTTAATGTACAGATTCTGTTCATACTCTATGTTATTTCTATGGTAATTTGAATAGATTTTTGGTTTAACGTCTAAAATTTTCCATTTAAATGCACTAATGGAATTTGAATTCCATCAATTTGAATTCCATCCGCCAACTTATGATGTCATAACGCCTTTTGCAGCCGAAGCAGACCAATCAGCAGCTTTGTTCTGAAACTTCAAACAGCAGTATTTATTTAAGAAATGTAGCATAGCATGTAGAAAAAACAAGAGGATGAGATGATTTGCACAATTTGCAAAATGGATAAAGGAAAAAGAAGTAAAACACAACAGTGGAAAAAAAAACAGTTTGATCCCTCTGTGGAGTGAATGTTAGATACGACATTTTCAGGCATAATATAAACTAATCACCCTCCAAATGTGCTAAAAAAATTATTTCTATAATTGCTGTGTGCTAAATAGCTAATAAATGTTATGTAGCATTACTGTACCCATTACTTTCCCTATAGTATTGTTCAAGTAGTAACAATGGGCCTCATTTATCAAACTGGATATGAACGGATTTATTCATAAATTGTTCGTAGGATAGGTTATGCAAGAAATTTAGCATTCATGAAAATCCCATAATTTCAGGGAAGAAAAAAAAACCATTCATATCGTACTTCAGCACCTGAGTGTGTGTAAATTTACATGTTCACCTTGTGAACCTTGATTGATTGGCTTCAAATCGTACAATTAGCACGAATTACTGAAAATGCATATACAGATCACGCTGTCAAGTTTAAACAGCTTATTTATTTCAGTTGCACACAAAGTTAGTGATTTAGTGCTTTGAAAGAAAGCAATAAAACAAATCCATAAACTAAAAAGAATAAGACTAGCTTTTCAATTAGGACAAATCATATGCTGCTGTATAAAAGGAGGAAGTTTTAGTGTTTGTTGTAGCTGACGCTCTGCAATGGCTGAGCTGCATTACTGGAATTTAGTTTGTTGTTTTCAGCTCACTTTGAGCTTTGCTTTTTATGGAGTTTTGTGGGTGTCACGAAATGTAAATCAGCTGTGCTGTGAACATGCTTGGTAATTTACGGCTGGTTGATATTTATCAGCATGCACATGTCAGTATGATGAAAATCAGAATTCCCAAAACTTTATTAAGGTCAGTCTAGTGTATGAAAACATCTACTTCAACTTCCTTAAAGATTGATAAATGAGGCATATTATCAGTACGGTTATTGCATATTTCCGTATCATGGTATGCCTTCATAAGGATATATCACCAGGCACTTATAATCCAAACATGGTGTCCTGTGCATAGAGTTAGACAGTCTACGTTTCTTTTGGACGTAAAAGTGGCTATGCTGAACTTGCATTGCCCCTGCTCTACATTTGTTATGCTTTAGAAGTAAAGGGGAATTTCTTTGTTGACCACAATACAAAAGAGTGTGTTTTCTTCAACAAAAGTGCAGTTAAATTGTTATAGAAAAACACAGCAAATGAATCTGTATGGCAGATTGAGAGAGAGAGAGTGGGAGAGAGAGAGTGAGAGAGAGAGGAACAGCTGTTCATTAGCTTAGAGTCTGTTGATATTAGTTAAACTGGCCACAATGGGAACCAACTTCCTGGGAAAATATTTTCACCGTGACACGGTGTTAGAGAGAGTGTTAGAAAGGCATGTTGAAAAGTTTACTCTCACTCTCGCATGTTTTGGTGACATGACTGTTCAGACTGTAACGGCATTTTGATATAAATAGAATGAATATGCATTAAAAAAAAGGAAATCTTAGAATATGAATCTGATCTGAACTATATGATTGTCTGAGTAACACCTGACATAGAGTTCCACACAAATTTCTACCTGAGTGACTGGGAGTCATGTCACATGGGTGTCAATCACGTGTGCTAATTAGAATATTAGGCCACACCTACATCAGTTTCTAGAAAGCATCACAGCAAAAAGATCATTGTTATATGGTAGAGCGAGCATCACATTGAACACACTCTCTCTCTCTCTCAAGTTAAAATCATCTTAAATTTATGCACGCTTTTGGGAAACATCTATTCTTCATTCATCAAAATTTTGCTAGATGTTTAATATAACACACATATCTGGTGTCATGCAGATATTTTTTAGAGTTTACTCTGCGACCTCACGTAATTCAAACATGTAAGCACAAGAATTCGTACACGTTTTCACATGTATTTATTAGGTATAATCTTCAGATTGCCTCTATACAGAGCAATTTAATTAAGTCCTTCCTGGTCCAAGTGAAGTGAAGACAGATTTGTGTATTCATCAGCCTTTCAGTAGTTTACACACAACACTGGGACTGTTTCCACCATTGTGAAGGTGATAATTGATTAAAAAAAAGACCCATCCTCCCATTCAACCCTCCTTCCCTCCTTCACCTCTTTCTTTTCAAACTGCAGCCAATGTAGATAAAACCGCTGATAAGGCAAAGATAAGACATAAAGACACTGTTAGTCATCTCCCTCGTCTCACACAACCCTCACACGCTTCACGCTTTAGTTTTAGCCTAAAGCAATGCGGCTTTCATGCATCAGAGTTTTGTTTTCCTGTGCAAGATGCTATCACATATTTCAGGCAAGGAATCATTTCCTCTTATTTTATTTTTGCTTTTTCGAATTACAAGCATTCATCTATTTGAACTATTGAAATAATTGAAGTGTATTATTTAAAAGTCATAAATGCATATCAGTTATTCTAGCGCCTGGAACTGATGCATGGCAATTTCATCATTTATAACTTTGAATTAAATTACAAATTCATATGCTAATTCTTTTGTGAGTAAATCTCTACTGTTAGAATATCTGAAACTATACATGGAAATAAATGACAGTTTTAGTGTAATGAATGTGGAATTTGAACTCAAAAGTGACTCACAAGCTTAGCGTTAATATTTGGTCATGTGACCGTTTAGGTAGAAAACAGAGCACAATTTAACAGTAACATATTCAAGTACACAGTAAAGAAATGAGGCACTTTATTTGTCTGTGGGATGTGATATCACATGGACAGAGACCTTTAAAGGTGCCATTAGTTTTTTTTTTTTTTTTTGGTAATATTCTGTAATACAGGATTTCCTCACACTCTGACAGATTACATAAGATATCAACTCAAAAGAAAAATTCTGGTCTCCAGACATTCCATGTTCTTTAAACTGGAGACAACCAAATGATGTGGGTCACCAAAATCCATCCAATCAGGATGATGAAGTGCATCTACTTTCCTGGCAATCATGTTTCCTGTCTATTAGGGATGTAACTGAATATTAATACATTATTCTGACTGAACAGATACTGTGTGCTAAACGGATACAAATACAGATATGAATAGGAGGTGCACTATTCATTTATTATTATTATTATTATTATTATTATTATTATTATTATTAAATAATACGTTTCACAGGGCATCTGAGTAAGAATAGGAGTGCATCAGGTTTGGGATCCTGACTCACCCAACAAAAAAGTCACGTGAGCGGGAGGTTTTTTAAAAAAAATAATAACTTTCATGCGGTTTTACACCACGCCCACTGCAGGCTTAAATCCAAATACAGATACGGATATTTGGAGCGCTAAACATATACAGATACAGACAGTAGCATTCTGTTAAACACCTACTGTCCATACCTAATACCAAAAATCATTTTGGTGTTTTATGTTACCAGGTTTTGGAGGGTTTGGCGTAGCTTAAAGTCCTCCTGATGTGCCTTGAAACACATAGCATTATTCAGTGAGTTGACATAATTTCCACTGAAACAGGAAGTCAGGGCGGGACATATCGAGTGGCTTCTCCCCCCTTTCTGAATAGCCAATCGCGTTTAGCTTACCTCACAGCCCGGGCTAAGCTGACATGAGTTCTCTCGCTCAACAACGGCAACTTCGGCAAGTTGATTTTTATAATGTTGGGGGCGGGACACTGCAGAGACACTAGAGAGCAATCGATTTGAAAGGAAATCTGATGAGAAGCTAAAGTGCAGAATGATGCCATCAAAATTGTTGATCCGTATTGGTGGTAGAGAGAGAAATTTTGAATGCATATATCTTCCAAATGCGAATTTTGTCACTGTTTTGGAGCACACTAGCTTATAGATAAACTTACGGCTGACATAATCATACTAAAAGCCACAAAATTTCAATTTTGATTTCATGGGGACTTTAAGGGAAAATATGGGGGGTGGGGGTTGCTGTATTTGTTTTAAAGCTAAGATCCGTCACTGACGATCACTTACTGCAGCTTTAACAGATGACCAATTTTCGACAAATACTGTCAGTGTTAAAGACAAAGTAAAGTGTAGTTTTGCACTGAAATATGAATATAATAAGAAATCAAAAAAGGTTAAAAAATGAAAGTGTTTCATGGTAAGGTTGACACTTGTATGGAAATGCCCAAATCCACGTCAACTATTACATCAGCTGAAACTATAAATGTATTTTACACACACACACACACATACAACAAGTCACGGTTAGGTGTCTTTCTCTTACAGGAGGCAGTTTTACAACGACATCAGGATTGTACGCAGGAAGCAATTCCCTCACAAACTCGACTGGATTTAACAACACACAACAGGTAGCTGTAATCCACTTTCCCTTGCCTCAACTGTTGTAAATGTATTTCCTTTAGCGCTTAGCTTAGCCTATACAAAGCCAGTGCATGTCTGCATATGGAAGCCTTTACAAAACATGTGTACGCTTGCATATTGTCCACATGATATGAGCACAACAGTGCACATCGCACCAGGTAGCCATAGTCACTTTTTACTACTTTCACTGCTGTAAATGGATTTCCTTTATCTTTTAGTATCAACCGTTGCGTGTAGCATAACACAAACTGGATTTCTGGAAACTTTTATAAAACATCTGTACACTTATAAGCTTTTTACAACACTCCAGTCAGCCATAATCCATTTTGTCCAACTTTTTGGCTGCCTCATAAATGATGAAAGAATGGTTGCCATTATTTTGAATCTATAAATTCATTCATGCTAGCAAACACAAACACAGGCAGCTGAAGGAACAGTTTGGCCAAAATGTCCATCTTACCCCAAAACATGTTTCTTGTCTGAAGTTTACTGTTCCTAGCATGTAAATAAAGCTCATATCCTCCCACATATGAGCACAACAGGAGGCTACACAACACACCAAACAGCTTTAGCTTTATTTTTCCATCATAAACAGTGCATATTGACAGCGTATCTTCTTTAAAGGTTAGCTTCAGCTGTTGCAAGTCAACATATGCAAACCGGATTTCTGGAAACCTTTCTAGAACATCTGTATCCTTAAATCTTATCCACATAATAGTAATCACTCCAAAATGTCTAGCCTGCTGCAGACAAGGATTACCTCTGTGATATTCTCACATATGTGTTACGCCGTGAGGGCAAAAAAAGTAGACAAAAGTCAGATCTCTTCCCAGATGTAGCACATGACAGACATGTGTTCACGTTTACATATTTGGGAATCTATGCAAGGAAGTAGCAGTGTTTGTAGAGTGTTTCAATCCTGTATCACGTTACAGCCATGCAGCATGTGTGTGTGTGTGTGTGTGTTCCTCTGCTATAAATACAATGTACATTAATTGATATTTATATATCGTGGCTTGCATATTATATCATTTTCTGTGTAGAAATGATAACAGTCCTATTCCACAGACACAGTGCGAAAGTTTTTTAATAACTGGTTTAAAAGATAAAATACAATGGACCTGTTTTAGATTAGACTTTAAATTGTTTTCAGTTTTGTTCATCAATTCACAAGTAATAGCTCATAACAGTAGCTAATAATAGCTAAGACATACGTATAGTAGCTAGCAGTGGTTAATAGCAGCTTGGAGCAGCTAATAACACTTGGAGCTTACTGATAGCAAACTAACACCTGGGATGTATACTAGCTATATATATATATATATATATATATATATATATAATCACCTGGAGTTTATTGTAGTTTATAGTAGATAATGATAGTTAATAGGAGCTAGCAACTAGAACTTATTGTAGATAACTGTAGTAGTAGCTAACATTTATAACATCTAATTGTAATAGTAGCTAAAGCCTGAAACTTCGTACTTATAGTAGTTAACAGTAATAGTACATAACACTTATAACTTAGTGTAGCTAACAGTAATAGTAGCTAGCACCTGTTCTATCAGTGTCAGTACATTATATATTAATATGCTTATTTTAGCTAATGAACTAGCTATATTATAACATTGGCATTGGTAAATATTATGTATTTATGTATGTATTATGTAATTGAATGTACACATCTTTACGCACACTTGTTTACGTGTTTGTGTGCAGGATTACCCGTCCTACCCTGCATTTGGCCAGGGTCAGTATGCCCAGTATTACAACAGCAGCCCATACACGTCACCCTACATGACCAGCAACAACACGAGTCCCACCACGCCGTCCACCACGGCCACGTACACGCTGCAGGAGCCGCCGTCAGCAATCACCAGCCAGGCTCTAACCGACCAATCAGCAGGTGAGATGCTAACGACAACTGTTTGCTAGCAAATAGCCTCATGGTTTTTAGCTATGGTATTTGCAAGCTGTTTATCAAACAAAAGGGTGGAGAAGCCAAGTAACAATTAGTAAAAGCAATACCTTCATAAGTTACTATTAGCTAATTGCCTCAGATGCTTTAAATAGTGACTACTGAACTGACTCACCCCTTTTTCATTGCTATACTGGCTTATTAATGTCTTAAGATGGCTTTACTGTGTGCGATTTTGTGCTTGATTTTGCTTTTAGGCAACAATCGCACATTGTACAAGAGTTGTTTGGTTGTGAGTTAAAGATTACGATCAAATACAGTTGACGTCAAAGTTCTGGCGGACATTTTGTGTAAAATCTCAGAGTATGACCACTGCTATGACACTTGTCTAAAAGCCACCAATAGGTGCATGGCATAGGATTATGCAATAGCTACAATTACGGTAGTGGTAATGCCGAAACGTAAACAAAACCTGCTAACGAACAGAAAAATGTTACTATTGTTACTAACTCAAGCTAGCTTTGACGAAAGATTCTGTTTATGTGACTCCATTTTATGCACAAGCCCAGATTGATGACATAAGCAGAACAGTAAATTTCTTTAGTCACAGGTCTATCGCCAGAAGATCTTCATCATATAATCTGACCTGGAGAACACACGTTATTATACAGGTCGTTATAGAATTCAAGATTTTATTGTACAGTGTAGACCACCAGAGATGGCTGGTACAGCCATTGAACATCATATGTGTAATATAACAATGACTTTTGCAAATGGTTCCTCACATTAATAACACACTTTTTCTGTGATTCCACTTTTAGTAAAAAGTTCAAAAGAGTCATTCTGACCTGAAGAACAGAACAGACAGGCTGAACCAGGGCACTCCAGACGCTCCCTTATAGCCATTAGTGTTGAATAAACGGTATCAGGGGTGTAAGAGGATCAGATAAATGGATTCAGCCGCACATTGTTCAGGTTTCGAAGGTGAGAGCCTTTTTTTTATTTTCTCTCTTTTGATACACTTTTTTGTGTCTTCCTGCAGGAGAGTACAGTACAATCCACAGTCCATCAACCCCCATTAAAGATTCAGATTCGGATCGATTGCGTCGGGCCTCGGATGGAAAGTCACGTGGAAGAGGAAGAAGGAACAATAATCCGTCTCCACCGCCGGACTCTGACCTTGAGGTACTGCGCAACTTACTTTCTGGTTCCAGTAAATGTAACCAGGAATTTAGATGTTTAACCCGAATTGTTTAGTAGAATGTCATGCATGAGTAACGATTTTCAAAAATTGACAAGAAAACGGAGAGTTTTCTTGTATGATCAATCCAATATTTGTCCTTTGCAATCTATATGCTAAGTATATTATAGCATTAGTGTTAACGTTGCATATTTTTTACACTTTGTATTTTTATATATTTAGCATAAAATTTGATGTTGCATTACATTATTGATCTTGTATCTCATAGCATGTTAACATATCTTCTTAATTAGTTGGTCATTATCGATCATGTTAATGCAAGAACCATTTTTTTTTTGCATTTTCTTGCATGCCGCCTTGTCCCTTGGCCCCTAAACCCTAGCGCCCTATTTATTGACAAGCGTCTCAGTTTGCATGTGTCATTGATTTAGCATTCTCCTTCTCCGTTCCCTTCCAGCGTGTGTTCATTTGGGATTTGGACGAAACGATCATCGTTTTCCATTCCTTGCTCACGGGGTCTTACGCCAACAGATACGGACGGGTGAGTGCTTTGACAATGAATGAAAAAAAAAATCTGTGAATGTTGCAGTGAAAAAATGCACATAAAGATGGAGCAGTTTGAGTATACACAACTGTCAGGGTGTTATGATTAGATGTGTTTATAATAGTCTATAATAGTTATATATTTAATGTTATGCTGTGTAGGAGAAGCTGGAGTCCTGATATCAGAAAATAATTTTCCTCGTTAACTCACTAACTTGCCTTAAAACATAGTTTTTGTGTGGTTGCTTTAGAACTAAATGATACTGAATGAAATTAGCAACACAGTCATTTGTATTTAACAAATGTTCTAGCCCCATAGAACACACACACACCTGACCATTGTTGGATTGTTGCTATGGCTACACCTATGAGGGCAATATATTTCTCCAATGTTGCTTTTTTTAAAAATATAAATCTGATTTATATATGATACATTTTTGAGTAAATCCGTGTCTATTTGTTGTCACTGTCATGTTTACATTGTGACTTTGTTCCATAGTATCATGCGCATTCATTTTGAACTGTGATTCCATTTTTGCCCTATCCACCAATCGGAAACAAGTATTTGTGATGTCACAATACTTGTCAGATGATTGAACGTTTCATTTCGAACTGTGTTAAATTGACTTGATCCACCAATCAGAAACAAGTATTTGTGAGCAAAGCATTTTCTAGAGGTTAGAGAAAAAGCTGTTTCTACATTATTTTGATAAAACACCAAAAAGCACTTTAAAAAACATTCCAGACGTTTCCTTCATTGAATAAGCCTCACACTGCTGCTACAATGCTACACAATATTATATGTTATCCTCTTTAAAAAAAAAAAAAAAAGTGAAGCACTGAATCCCGTCATATTTGGCAAATTTGTTGCATCGTTCCAAGACCGGTTTGACTAATTGTTTCCTTTTTTAATCGGCCCAACGAGGCCTGAGAGGAATGCGATTTGGCCTGCAGCTGTCTGAGATATGTGACCGCAAAACAGTTGCACTGAGAATGTCACTTCACACTTCTTAAGCGTTTTTTTTTTTTTTTTGCTTTCCTGTCCTTCAAAATTACTTCATTGTTAGTTTAATGAAGTGCTTTCCAAACCTTCCGCTCTTAGCGAGATTAGCCTGGTACTTTCCGGGATTCTGAAACAGACAGATGGCTACATGGAGCAGATTTCTGTTATGGTCATGAGAGTGTGTAAAGGTAGAGCCATCATGGAGCTAAAGAATAATGTGCGACGGAAATTACTGAGGCTAATAAATATCTCGTGGTTTCAGCCAGAGAGCTGTTTTTGGTATCCTATAAAACAGCCTTGGCTGAAATCATGGTTTAATATTTAATATTTAATAGAAGCATTGTGAAAAGGAGTTTGAATTATTTGGATTGATTCTCAAGCCTTACTGATGATGCCATGCATTTATTTGACTTGGACTGACATTCATCAATTAGTGTACTGAATGGAATAAAAAAAACAGAACAATGCTTAGTGTGGTATGTCTAATGACAGAGTTGTGTAGCTGCTTTCATTTTCTTTTGTGCTAAGATTCTATGATGGTGTGTGTGTGTGTGTGTGTGTGTTGATGGAGTCGTTTCGCTCTCTTTGTTCCTGCAGTGGGGTGTTTGATGGCTGCGGTGTTTTGTTTTAAGGCCTAGAGAGCTTTGCCCCTCGACCCTTAACTCTGTTTATTTACTTTGTCTTTGCTGTGCATGCTGGGAAAAAAAGTGAGCCTTTGGGCTTCAAACACACACACACACACACACACACACAGACTCCTCTCATGCAGTTCAAAGTAGCTTTATTACCATGACCATACCAAGATACCAAGATACCATTCAGAGATGTAGTATTACCGCATACATGGAGCAAAAAAGGGCCTCAGTGGTCTAGGCACTCTCTCTCTCTCTCTCTCTCTCTCTCTCCTGTATCTCTATGTCTTTCAAATGTGCAACACACTGAGCTGCTCTCAGCTGAATCAATAGGTGTGTGTGTATATATATATATATATATATTTTAAATGAAGTTCTTTGATGCATGTAATTTATTTAGTGTAATTAGTGCTATTCTCTGATTCTTATATTCTCTGAATATAACTAAAAAAAATAAATAAATAAAAAAATTAAAAACCTCACCTGTCACTCAAATAATAATACAAATAAAATATTGCTGTATTGCTATAAAATCTGGTAGTGAGTTGCTATAGATGCTTCACTGCACTGTTCTGGAGTCAGTAGGTCTTAATGTACAGCCACTGTACATAAAGGTTGTCCAAAAAGACAAAAAAAAAAAAAAGACCAGAAGAAATCTGAGAGCCATTGAATGTCCACGAGAAATGTGGGTTTATTAAAACATTGTTATTTTTTTTATATTCAATTAACTCAAAGTAGAAGTAGTGAACAGAACTATAAGATTTTTTTTTTCTTTTTTGGTCTTTGTATTTTTTGTAAATATTTCTAATATTGCAAATTATGAGATGAAGATTTTGGTTAATGGTATACAACATTTTGGAATAACAGAATAACCCAGAGAACCTGAAAGAAACCTCCAGGAAGTGTATGAGCCTTTGATTGCACTCCATAAACGCTGTTGCTTATCAACTTTTCAATGGTTTATTTCTATTAAATATTTCTAGTCATTTAAATAAATAATGCTATGAAATACAATGAGATCAGAAAAGACGTTGCGATATAATGAAGCAAAATGTTTCTGTTGATGAATGGATAAGAAAAATAGTTTTTTTTAACACTGCGTTCAGTTCGGAAATATTGGTTATATTGTATAATTGTGGACATGGCTGTAATTTATATTGTTATAAAGTCTTAATCGAGCTGGAACAGAACTACTATGAGAGCAAGGAGGAAAAGAAACTATTTTTTCCCCCCGTTGAACCCATACTATAAATAGAGCTGTATTGGAAAAGTGCACTGCTGTGGTTATCAGTTATCCTAATTGGCATAAAGGCAGCTCACTTCCATAAAGCTGATGGCCGAGACCAGCTGTGTGACCATCGGGGTTTTAGGGTGTGCCTCTACGTGTGTGTGTGTGTGTGTGTGTGCGGCTGTGTCGGAGGGGGGATTTGGCGCCCTGCTGATGATGGCTGATGGGTAAAAACAGGTGGAGCACTGACAGGAGCAGAGCCTTTTGACCTTTTGGCCTCCTTGTATTCTTAACTCCTCCTGCTGAATGATTGTCTCGATTTAATTGGAGGGGATTCGCCACGCCGCAGAAATGCACTTTACATTCCTCTCAGCACCGAACTCGTTTTTATTAACTGTCGGATGCAAAATGCAGACGTGTGTAATGAGGGCGATGAGTAGCGGGCTCATAAATAGATATTATAGCAGCGTGGATGTGTCCTGACACACTACAATATCATACTGCATGTGTGTGTATATGGTTAGTGTCTGAGCGCATGACCAACAGGGTCTAACAGGTGGTTTAAAGTGAAATATCGGGATTTTCATGACATTTTCAAGCACTAATTTATTTTTTCCAGGACACGAATGATGTAATGATGTAAATGTTACAGTGTTATATGCTTAGATTGAGCTCATTTTATCTCTGCTGTGGAGTTATCTTTGTGATGGACAAATGACAGATGAATAAATATCAGCTTTATTTTATGATACTTTTACTCTTTTTTTTTTATTTTTTTTTTTTATCAAGCTTAAGTACTTCTAAAAAAGAAAACCTCAATCAAACCTCAAACATCTTGTGCAGGCCAAATACAAGGAACTACTTTTATTCAATCAAACACTACTCTGACATTTTCCTAGACTGGTCTTAATTTCACAACACAGTTCTTATGCAGATCTCGGAAGTGTTTAAAAAGCAGACTTAGAAAAGTATGGAAATTCAGACAAATATGTAGGAAAAAGTATGGATACACAGACATCAGAGTAAGCCTTGTGACTCTAAAGTCCTAAATCTATTGTTTTATTGTTCTTATTTTCTTTTTTTTAGTGAAATCTTCATAATTGATATAACTTTTCATATAACTTATTCTTTTTTTTTTTTATAAAGAAGTAGCCAGAAAATAAAAATAAAAGTTTAAAAAATTCTAAAAGGACACACTTAATTAATGAAGAAGAAATGCGGATCCGACTCCGTGTGTGGTTCTTCTGCACTTAAATCATTTTCATTGTTGAGTGTGACACGCAATCAGGAGAAAAGCTCAGGTGATTCTTCAGGTGGCTTTACATTTAATCCCCACTGCTGAACACACTGACTCTCTCTCTCTCTCTCTCACACACACTCACACACACACACACACACACATACATACAGGAACAAATCCTCTCCTTCACCTGCTCTCCTCTCACTCTCTCTCTCTCCTTTAATAAAGAGCTCAGAGATTAGGAACATGAAGCCCCGAGTGAACGATGATTACAAAAAAATACAGTTTAAAAGGAAGTGATTGACTAATGTCTGAATCCGCTTTTAATAAGATTTGTAATGTCTTCAGTGCTCCAGATTTGGGTAAAATTCAATTACCTCAAACAAAACAATTAAACATATATGAATAACCCAATACACACTGATAGAAACAATAAAACACTGAGGTTCAATTATATTATTCTAATGCTATCTTTGCTAGCAATGAGACAGACACATGCTTTTAATTCTGTTCAGTTTAATAATCAAAGTGCATGTAAAAAAACATCGGTAGACATTATTTATTAATATAGATTTTTTGGTATTTTGCCTTTTGATGATATTAGGGAATATTAGGGATATTGAGGAAAAGCTTCAGCATTTGTCTGGGGAAAAAAAGGCTCTTTTTTCCATTTTTCTCAAATCTGCTTATGTCTGAGAGACTCTACAAATGCATCATTCAAGTGCAGATTAAAACTGTGTCCTGTCTGAGGTGGATTGTAAATGGAGGTTTTATGGTTTAACAATGAGAAAATGATGATGCAGAAACTAAAGCATGTGAAGAATAATGTGTTTATGATACCAAAATGAGCTTCAGCACATCTCAATGCACCTTTACAGACTTTTACAGCTTTTGCAGCCCACACAGCAACACTATAAGCCAAACCCAAACAGCAATCATGTTAACTAGGGATGCAACTAGTGATGAGTATCAGTATCACTTTGATATTGGCCTGAAACTCTGTATCAGTACTGAATTGCACATGACACTTTACAATCTGAGCTAGTTAAATCCATGAGTGTGAGTAACTCTGACAGTTTTCTATGAAATATCTCCTATTAGTTGGCTATTTCTGTAGCAGTGTCCTGAGGAAGCGAAAATTTGTGACATAAAATACTCATGAATTTAGCTCGTGTTAGTTGGAAAACGCATGCATAATGAGCTCCTTCTTCTGAATTGAAGACTTTAATATATGGACTTAACGACATACCAGTTCAAAGCCACTCCTATTTCCATATATGGACTCAATGCAACACCACATATCCATATATGGAAATAGGAGTGGCCTTGAGCTGGTGTCTCTTTAAGTTCGTATACTGTATAGATGTGAAAATAACTTCAAAATGACTTGGATTACTTTGGCTATATATATCTATATATCTATATCTATATATATGTTCAATTCAAAAAAAGAAACTCAATTGCATTCATACTATATATATATTCTATAATTCTAGTATATATAGACTTAAAGACATCAGTTAAGGGCCACTCCTGTTTCCATATATGGACACAAAGCCACACCTACTTTTCCAAATATGGACTCGATGTGGCAAATACATTTCCGTCTATGGACTCAGTACGATCTTCATTTCCATAGAAGGACTTGATGCAATCTACATGTATATAGACTATGTACTCAGTGCGACAACTACATTTCCATATATGGACTCAATGTGATAAACTTTGTCTGCGTTGTGATTTGTAGATGGTTTGATCTAAGGTTTGATCAGTCATATTTGGTATTGTACGTAATAATCCATATTTCATGTTTTCCAGGATCCACCGACGTCTGTGTCGTTGGGACTCCGAATGGAGGAGATGATCTTCAATTTAGCAGACACACATTTATTCTTCAATGACTTAGAAGTAAGTGCTCAAGTGTTTTTATTTTTCTGAGCTGGTTTCTTTTGAACTCAGTAATGTGTCTGGCATTCATTCTTATTTTAATAGAAATTTAGAATTTGTTTGTATACCTATAATGGAAACATTCAAAACAAGCCTGTCTGAGGAGGAAAAGTTGTGGTGTGGATACAGAGAACTACTTCTAGCTCCTTTAGAAAAAATTGTTGTTTTTGTATGTTCTTTCAGCTTGTTTAGATGAAATTTGCTTCAACTTGGTGAAACAGTAGAATGGAACCAGCTACTTTGACTTTCTGTGGCAGAAAGTAAATGTTGCTGGCCTCTAAACAAAACATTCCTCAGTATTGTTAGCATAATTTCTTCATCAACTTATGTAAAGCCTAGTCCTGAAGTAAAAGTTGTTATATTAAGAGAGAGTGTTGGTCTAAAGCAACTACTTTTACTTCCTGTCAAGGGAAAATGGGTGGCTAACATTAGCATAAAAAATGTTGTCCGTATATAACAGAACAGTGGCAATATAGTTTGTTCATCATTGGTTGTTTTCCATAGCCTTTTTTTTTTTTTTGCTAAAATATATTGGATTTAATTTGGAATATTTGCTTTAAAACAAGATCTTAGTGGCCCAGAAAACACCATCCACATACTTGCTTTTTCCACCCGCAACCTTGTTCCAAAACTAGCTCAATTTGGTGTAAACCCTGGCAACCTTGTGTTTATGTTACATTACGAGCAAGTGCAGTCCTGGGAGAGTGAAATGGCAGCTTGTTTTCGCCTACCTCACAAAACTCCCCTTAATTCTGCGCTAACGTTAGTGTATTTTCTTTACCATAACATGCAAAGCCCAATCCTGAGATTGAAGATAAGTCACAACAGACTGTATAGATTACATTATGAGCACGACACATTATGAACATACATACGAGAAGTCACAACACAGTGTCTAAGTTACATTATGAAGCTTAGCAGCAACAACCGTTTAATGGCATAAAAGTTCCTAAGCCATGATGTATGACTTCAGAGCCCGAGGGACATGATGAATTTTACATGTCCTGTCAGTCTCACTGCCCCTCCCCAACACTTTTGCCCCCTTTCGCCCCTCCCCCCTCCGGCCAGGGCAATTTGTCAGTGTCTAGTGTTTCTCTGTGTGCTCGGAGTGTCTACGTGTCATGCTGCGATGCTATCCGCCCCTCTTGGTCATGGTTTGGGGCGACCCCCATTCTCCTGATTCATGCAGATCAGTGTAAAATCTGCCCCCAGGGGCGATTACTGCGTGGGTGTCTGTCTGCTTTACTCAATCAGGGGTAAAACTTGGGCTGGCTGGGTCAAATTTGCCTCCAATTTGTAGCATGGTAAGAGTGTTAGCTTGCATCCATGTACTCTTATACTTAAAATGTAGTGCATTGTAATACTTTCTTATCAATTGCATCATTTTTCTTGCCTACGAAAACTTAAAAATCTGTCCTTCGAGTAGATCAGACTGTCACAGAAACACAAATGTTGCTAACTAAAGCTAAGTCACAGGCATGTTTGATACACTGCTTGTGCGTTTTTTTTTGTTTGTTTTTTTTTTGGTCCTTCAACATGGAAAGCTAAACCTATGTCTTGTCGTTCAGGTTGTTAAAGTCATGAGACCACTGTTGCTAGGCAACTGGGAAATATGGACACTGATTATAAGTTAAGTAATGAGGATAATGACTAAGATTAATGAGTTGATGAGCTAGCATGAAACTGTTGAGTGTTTTTTGGACAATGGAAGGGCACAGTGACCGTGTGAACAAGACAAAATTGTCAAAAATATCCACATTTTCCTCAGATATGTTGGTAATTTTTCTAAGAAAATATTCCATATGGCTAAAATCGCACTGTAATTATACTTAGCATCGACTGCTATCCAGACTGGAGAAATAGCCACATTCCATCACAAGTGTTTAACTCAGAGCTATTATAAAATCTTCTACAGTTGTGAATACCTCAAAAGTGGGCTGTTCATGTGAAATATCTTGTAAACACAATGAACACGTGACTCTCTGAATGTAGCATTACATTAGCTAGCTAATGTAATGTACCCTTAGGAATGGGAGGACCTTCTATGACATGATAGCTATGAGACAGTTTGTTTTTCAGACTGTTTTTTTTTTTTTTGGAAAGACTTGTGGCAAATTATGGCATATTGAGTTGCTCCTGTGCTTGTTGAACAGCATCGTGGTAGGCCTATAGCACATAACCGATTATCTACTCACGCTAATCACAGGAGCGTTAAAGCACAGATTAACGTATTGCACAATGCCCACGTCTTGTTCAAAATGTCATTTCTTATTTCTCATTCAAGACTTGTACGAACCCAAACTAACCAAATGCCAGCTCTCTCTCTCTCTCTCTCTCTCTCTCTCTCTATAATCCGACACCGCTGACCCACAAGCTTTTCCTTTACGTCCTGCTCGTGTCTGACCCTGCAAGAGAGGAAATGTTTTGTTTGATACTTAAGTGTGAAGTGAGCTGCCAAGTTTCATTAGTCACCGACCTTTTCGGACGAGGAGGGAAAAAAAAGAAACGAGCGAGTAGAAAGAAAATGTTTGTGCTGCATGAGACAGCCGAGTCACAGTCGTGCGATCAAAGTTAATAGGCGGCAATTGGCTGTTAAATATTCCCGTATGTTTGGCCACATCGGATTGAGGGAACTGCACTTCGCTTTAATAGACGCGGCCGTGCCGATTTCTGAGAAGTACGAAAATGAGGCTGTGACAAAAAGCTTCAATGTGGCTTTAACATCTGTCCCGTATTTTGATTTCTGTTTCATGTGCCCATGGATGAATTGGCAGCTCGAGTGAGGGAGCCTCTTATAAAAACGGTTCGAGTGTGCATAGTTTCCTCTGCTTTATCTCAATGAGGGAATTATTACGGCTCATTTTGACAGGTCGAAAGCCAAGGATGGTTCTGTTAAAACTAGAACAGCATGAGGGCAGATACTCCACAACACAGTTTGACAGCAAAGGAATGATGCATGCACTATTTTCTAATTTTTAGACACTATTTGTATTACGCTGTTCTTTTGCGGCGAGCGCTGCGTGTCTTTGGTTGGCTGGTTCCATTTTTACAGGCTTCATCTAAACACAAGTGAACACACTACTTCAGTGTAAACAACACCACAGCAGGTCTGTATTTATGGCTCTGTCGAAACGCGTATGCTATATCTAATTTAGTCAGAGCCATAAAGGGAAACCCCACTGCTACCACACACACACACACACACACACACACACACACACACACACACACACACACACACACACACGTGTATTACTCAGAATACCCAGAGCATTAAGGATAGGCTGCAGAGGAATATAATATTCCATAACTAATGCACTTTTATGACTTTTTAGAAGTTCCAATATTTTATGTTAACACTGTGTGCCTCTGGTGGATATAAAAAATATTTTTGGTATAAATATATTAACTACTTTAATATGGACAAAATGCCGACCATTCAGTAAAACTTAAAGTTATGATTTCAGGAACAAAATAACTTTTAAAATAGTTTTTACTGATAAAATTAGTGAATAATATTATAATATATGTATTATCCGTTATAATTACCATTATGGATGGGATAAATTTTGTATTAAAAATGCACAAGGTTAGTTATAATGGAACTAAGAATGTAGAATAAACAAGAAAATGAACAAAGTTAAATAGAGACATAAGCAGGAACTTGCAAAGCTGTACTCTTTGTGTTTAATAATGAAGTATTTTATTGGTAATATTATACAGAATGTTTTCTGTAAAGCTCTTTAAAGCTCCCATGGTTTGTTGAAATGCGAAGACACTCCGTCCATATGGCATCACATTCATAAATCTGTAATATGAGGATATATTTTATTTTATGCTTATATATATATATATATAAAACCATGGATATATTCTATATGTCTATAGTTATCTTTCTGTATATCTATCCATACATATATACATAGAGATATAGAGTGCTGATGCTTTGTTGCCTCTAAGTGTGTGTGAGTGTGACTCTGTGTGTGTGTGTGTGTGTGTGTGTGAGAGAGAGAGAGAGAGAGAGAGAGACTGGCCATGGATCCCGCAGTCCCACTTCCTTGTAAAAGTGTATTTGTGTGTGTGTGCGTGTGTGTGTGTAGCTAATGCCAAAGTGACGATGCAGAGGAAAGGAATAAAAAGAAAGAGGGCATGCCGAGCTGGTCAGTGGGGATCAGTTACCCGCACACACACACACACACACACACACACAGGCCACTGAATCAACACAAACCCTCAGTATATTGATCAACAGAATAAGCATTAATGTCACTCCTAGCTATAAGATAATAAAGTGTGCAGAGAAATGGATACTTTTTTCAGCCACTTAATTATTAATATTTTACAAAGACAGGACGAATCCATAAAACACTCATCAGCAACGTGATCTGTGTATTGATTGGATGTGCAATATTCTGTTTTTTTTCTTTTCTGGAAGAAAGATGTTTGGAGGAAATAGATATATCAAGACCAATCCCGGCAATTACTTGGACAATATTGCAGGGTTTGATTTAATAATTATTTTAAAACTGTTATTTCATTTGATTTTATTAATTAAAGATTAGATAATTTATTAGATTGCTAGTTTAACTTAATCTAAGGCCAGAAATTAAATTAGAAAATATGCAGTAAATTATACTAATATATTGGACAATTTAGACAATTCTATCATAAGACAATAATATAATTAACAATAAAACAATCTGTGCAATAATTCGTTAGAAACTGAGCTGAGTATTTGTGCGTCTTGTATTGTATCTCTCATATCACCTTTTTATATACTTACATATACCTGTGCATTTTTGCTACAGTAGATTTAATTGACGTTTCTTAAAAATCTTTATTATTTTCACTATGAATACACAGCATCCCAATTGCACAACGCACAAAAACAAACACAATCTCACTTCTTCCTAACGTCTCGCACTCTATAAATCACCTGGAGTGTCTTGTGAACTACCTGAGAGTGAAGCGTGTGTGTTGGGATGAAAGCATTCCTCTGTGTGTGTGTGTGTGTGTGAGTGTGTGAGTGTGTATGTGGGACGTTGGAGGATGTTAAGTGTGCATCTATTTTGCCTTCCTCACTCTCTGCAGGGGAAGGTTCGAGGGTAAAAATAAGATAAGACCGCCTGTAGGACGGAGTTCCCTGCCTGAGCTGGGCACGGTTTAAATTAGAGACACACACACACACACACACACACACACACGCAGGGGAAGAGAGCGATGACATGGCAAAGCTGTGACTCTTTTATCTTAACACAGCAGTTAAGATAAAGATTATTTAAAATTTGTTGATTGTTACTGTAGTAGAGATGATACATTTTGTATTATTATTATTATTATTATTATTATTATTATTATTATTATTATTATTATTAGGTTTGTCCTAATTATATTTCATTTCACTTGAGTTAGTTACATTAATTCAGTTTCATGGATTAAAAGTCGATAAATGCAATTGATCTACATGAGTAGTGTTTTAAAAATGATTATTATTTCGATTCTTCCTTACTTCCTATTATTATTATTATTATTATTATTATTATTATTATTATTATTATTATTATTGTTTAACTGAACACATTGCTGCTAGTATTTATATCACACTCAAGTTTTTTTTGGATCATTTGTTTATTATATAAAGCTAAGGATGATTATTATTGTCATTTTATTTTATTTTTTCAGCCTCATGTATATGGATTATTTAGTTTTTTCGCAAATTATTGAACCAGTTCCTCTATTTTGTGGCATGAGCTTCTGCACTGATAGATTCAGAACGCTGGTCAACGCATTTCTTTGGTTTTGTCGAACCTCTCCGTGACCTGCGCTGCATCCTAACGTTCCCCCATAATTCCACAAACTCCTCCAAGCTTATCAAAATAGAGGAGCAACTCTTTTGAAAGTGAAATAAGTCATTATCATAACTTTCCCTGCACTCGGTGTGTGTGCGTGTGTGTGTGTGTGTTTAGGCGCTGGATTTGACTCTGTGGATTTTAATGTGTGTTTTTTTGTGTCTAGACACGGCAGCCCTCATGGGTTTGCTGGAAGGACTAAAGAGAGAAAGTCGAGCCTTCAAAAGGCAGCCCTGTCTATCTTCTCTCAACATGCCCCCTCCTCCACACACACACACACACACACACACACACACTACCCGTACCACATCATCACGGCCGGATAACACCACAGGGTCGAGGGGAAAACATTACTAACAGCTCCATGCCAAATGATGGCAAGAAGAAAGTACATGTCTTGTGTGTTTCTCATGTAGCTATTTAACGCCTGCTTGTTTGGGAGAGGTGAAATAAAATACCGATTTGTTTTATACGGGAAGATAGTAATTTAAATTGTAATTAAAAAAGGTCTGATATTGGATTTAGAGGAGAGTTGCATGTGTTTATTTTAGGGTATATTATAACTAGTGTGTTTAATTGCTACACTGTCATTCTGCTTTTATAGCATAGTACTTTCTTAAAGAAATGATGTTTGAACCAATTTTATGATAAGTTGCTAAATAACCTTTAACGCATGTAAAGGCATTTCTGCATTGCCTTGCCTGGGAGACATTTTTTCTCCTTATTTAAGGTGTAAAAATGCTCAATTTTCACGATACCCGTGTTTCCACTGAGTTGTTTTGTGTATATGTACTGGTGTGTGTTTAAATTCCACGACTATTCAAGCACGAATTGTGGATTGGAATGAAGTGGGTCTGAAGAACTTCCTTTGTTCTCTATATCCTGTATCTGACCCACAGGTAAGCTCTCTCACTCTCTTTCTCTCCCTCCCTCATTTTGCCCCCACAGCAGTTGGGGTGGGTGGGGTGATGGGTTAGTGAAGCTAAATTTCGGGGTCACGACCCCCCCTTAGAGATGACAGACTTTGCGAATGGAGTAGCTGCATTGAGAACCTGCGAACCGTGGCTTCGGCTTTTTCACATGGGCCGAGCTTGTAGACTTGGAGGAATGCTGTGATGACGGCCGTAATCGCTCACACTGCGCTTTTGTTACTCAGCTCGCTCACCTGAGTCAGAGAGACAGAATCAGAAGAAGAGCCAGAATCCAAAATTGAATCTATTCAGGTCATGTGACTAAATTGGACAATAAGAAATTGTTAATAGAATGAGAATCTTAAGTAACGTGTACATTACATACATAATACATTGTAGAGACAATCAGAATCACAATCTGAAATGGAGTCTGTAACAATGCAGGATGATATGAATATAGGAATTAGAATCTGAATCAAGATTAGAATCTGAATCAGTAAAAGAATCAACCTCACAAATGGAAACAAAAACTTTTGCATAATTTTAGGAGCATTTTTGCTTACCTGTGAAAACAATCAGAATTAGAGTCAGAGTCAGAATATTTTACAGACAGGACTAAATAAAGATGAAAGAATAAAGTTCAGAATTAATTTAGAATAAAGATCAGAATTTTTTAAAAATCAGGTGAATCAGATACAAATAGAATGAGAAAGATCTGAATCAGAATCTGAATCAGTAGATTTCATAATGAAATACTTCTTTATGTTCTTTATGCTCTTCTTTTATTATGCAGGGATAAATACAATTAGGGTTTCAATAGGAATCAAAAATTGAATTATAAATTAGAAATATGAATCATATTGGATTCAGAATCAGAATCTTTATAAATACACACACACACACACACATAAATATATACATATATAAATATATACATTTATATAGACACTATGATTTCCTTATTCAGGTCACTCAGCTGAATCATAGAACCAGAAACTCGATTCATCAGGTACATAGTGTAAAGAGTGCAAACATAAATTCCAGTCAGAGGAAGAAATAAAGAAAAAATGTGCAGCAAATACACATAATATATTTGAAAAAAAAATATATATATATATACACACTAATTGCTCCTGCTGTATCTTTTTGATGGAAGTGAATTTGAATCAGTGAATCAGATACAGAATCACCCAGATTCTGAATGAGAATCTTCAATTTATACAAACACATACTGAATATCTCTTGGTGCTCTGATCCAAAAGAAATTCCCATCAGATATGGAAAAAGAAATAAAGATACGTGTCACGAGTGGCATGTACTGTTGTGTTTATATAAGACATAAGCATCAGCGGCTTCGGCTAAGACTCTCGTCTGGTTTGGGTCCTTTTCCTCATGTGTGGGGAAGAAAAAAATGAGGAAAAACGGAGGCAGCCAGCGAGAGTAATGCAATACGGATGTTTCTAGGACGAGAGGGAAAAGCCAGGTTTTTGTAGTTTGAAATAATCATTTTCTTCTTTTTTTGACGTACTGCAGCTCTCCTCTGAGCCGTCAGTAGCAAAAGTCCTTCCTCTGGCCAACAGGAAGAATCGGCCTGATTGCTTAATGACAGACGACAGAGGAACAAAGGAGCCTCTGATAGCCACTTCGAAAAAAAAAAAAAAAAAAAGCTTTTTCAGAGGGTAAGCTGAAAGAGGAAAAAAAAAAAAAGAGTGAGAAACAGTGAGAAGGTGATTTTTTTAGGTGTTTATTTTGTAGTTTTGTTGAGTTCCCCGTGTTTAAATGTGTTCTTTTTCATTCCGTCGTCTCTGTCTGTTAGGACAAGGCCTGCCAGACGGTCGAAAATGAACGAGATGAGGGGAAAATGTGATGAATTAAACAGAAAGACAAATTGTTTGCTTAGGAAGTAATTACGTATGGACCGTAGAGGAGGATCTTTGTACAGTCTACAGTAGGAACATGTGGAGCGAGTTAAGGGTGATTGTGGGGTTTGTGAAGATCGCTGCTCAGTGAAGGAAGAGCCGAGGACGCAGCAGAGCAGTGAGAGCAGTGATTCAATTTGCTGTTTTATTGCCTTTGCTATCTCAATGTACATCATCTTCATCAGATTTTTTTTTTAGCTATTTTAGGCTGTGTTCAGAAAGTATACTGCATACTCCACTAGTACATGCTGTGTAGTACACACTATTTCTCATAGTAATATGCAGTAAATGACAACTGTCATTCTTTTTACCAGTATTTAATATTTTTATAGGTTATGTGACCTAAAATGCTTTCCATTTTGGTGATTAAAGCCATAAATGAGGCAGGCAGACAGCATTTAAACCTGTGAAGAAACTCTTAATTTTGGAGCATAAATGTCTGTACAGTAAAGATATAACTAGCGCTAACTCATCATTTTTCTCAAATAACTTGAATAATCACTCTTTACAACCATGGTGAGCAGAAAAGCATCTCAGGATGTACAATACACCAAACCTAGCCACTGGATTTTTTATTTTTTTGCACCATTTTGTGTAAACTCAGAAAAATCCAATCAGCAATTCTGAGTATTTTTGAAATGCTCAACTCACCCAACAACCATGGCACGGTCAAAGTCACTGCGATCACATTAAGCTCTTGACCAGTATCTCCATGATTTTTTTGCATGATTGGCTGATCGGATAACTGCATGAATTAGCCGGTGTACAATAATAAAGAGTATGGTGAGTGTATTAATGTTCATGCAGTGTGTCAAATCTCACATTTAGCCAAGGTTCAGTATTTTGCTAAAAGTTTGCTATTTCTAAAGGAACCATATATAATGAGTTATATGTATAGACATTTTATGGATAATATAATTGGCTGTTTATCCTGTAACATCACACTTTCAAAGTAGCTGTATATTTACTAAAGAGCATTTTCTTCATTTCTTCATTTTACTTCATACACATGACTATAAGTCTTGTAAAACAGCAATACACCTTTACTTAATTAAACAAATAAACAAACAAACAAAACCCCACACATATCAGTTACCTCAGCAACTAGCTAGCATACAGTTAGCATTAAAAAAAACCCTAGCTTCTGGAGAACTACATGAATATACAGTATTGAGTATAAGTATGATTTTGCAACACTTAAATCAGTGACTAATTTTTTTTTAAGTCTTTGAACAAACTCAAAAATATACAAGAGTATATCTTGCTGGTCTTAGCAGTGCCAACTTTAGACAATGCTAAATGGCTAGGATTAGATAGCTACAACTTTGATTAGATGGTGTTACAACATAATGTCAATTGTTATATTATTGACAATAATAATATAACCCCCCCATTTAGTATTATAGCTAATTGTATGTGAAGTTTTTTTCTGTTTATCAGATGACAGTTCCACAAGACTGGTCCCAGTGTACTTCCTCCCACAACTGGCTATGCTCTGAAGTATTATTAAAATGTTAACAAGTGTGTGTGTGGGTGTGTTCAGAATTCCCGTGCCTCCGCTTCAGTACTAAATGTGCACCATGGCCTGTTAAAGCACTTACCGCTCATCCATTCCTGCTCATTTAGGCTTAACAGTGTTTACGAGTGCTTAAGAAGGACGAATAATGAGTCTCGTGAGTTTCTGTAAGACGCTCAGCAGTCAAGTAGTTTATGGGAAATCCCGCTGTGCGTGGTGATTGTCGGAGGTTGCTGCGTTCTTCCTTTTTTCTTTTTGTGGAGTGCTGGCAGTCTGCAATGCAACATTTAATTGTGTGTACTGGTACAGTGAATAAATAAAATAGGCCATGTAAGTATGCAGTGACATCGGCTATTAGAGTAAAACGCATTTTACTGACACTCTTAAATGCATTTTTCAAATTGCTCGGTGTAAGGGACTGTTATTAAACCTATTATCAAAATAAGTCAGCGCAGTGTGCATCACTGCACACTGATGAACATTACTCTAAACTAGCTGGTATGTTGGATACTGGATAGTTGAATTAATATTAAGATAATATAAAAACTTTTTGCTTGTTTCCCTAATTTTAGCCTCAGATGAAGCCTGATTTAAAGAATATCCTACTTGGATATTCTAGCTCTTCATGCTATGTGTGAACAAGCACTAGACATTTTTTTTTCCCTGTAATGATTTTAGCCTGTCCAAAGCTGCCGCTTCTCCCAATGACAAATTGGTACTTCACAAGTATTAAGGATCCATTGCTGAAACAGATTACACAAACAGCTTGAGCAGCTCTAGTAGGCAGTCCATCTTCTGGACCCATAATGCTCCGAAATCTCCATGTGAGGTCACCCCTCCCTCCTTCACTCCCTTGCTCCCTCCATCTACCGGCCCTCCTCCCCTTATCTGAGTCCGCGGAGCCCTAGAGAGGAGCAGAAGGCCACTGGGTCAAAGTCTTTTCCTCTTTGGATCTGGAGACTCGCTGGGAGAGAAGGCCTGCATTAGAGCAAAGGTTTTCGGGGTCAAGATTTTAATTCTGTTAAAGAACAGCTGGTTTGAGTTTCTGCGCACGTCGCCCCCCCACAAATCCAGGGAGATGAAAAATTTGTTCAGAGGGGAACCAGTAAAATAAAAAAGGTTTACGGTCTAAAGCCCCTTTTACCCTTAGCCTGCTCTAGCATTAGCCAGGAATGCAATAACGTCAGCATTTGGCCAGGTTTGGATTGAGTTAAAACAAGGAAGTCCTTTTGTTCATGTGTTCTTTGGTGTCTTAACAGATGAAACTTAATTGAACATCTTAAAGGAAATTTCAGAAAAGGAATTTACGAACCTCCAACAAAATAGTAATAAACTGTTACTCACGTTCAGCTGACCACTGAAAGAAGTCATTATCGAGCATTGAACAAGAATATAAAAGTTAGCCTGGCCTCAATTTAGCTCACATATTCATTTTAGCTTCTCCATTTTCATCCTCTAATGCAGCTGAATGTTGCAATCCTGTCTTTCCATCCCATCTGAAATTTGTTGGATCCTAATGTCCAGGCAGAACTCCCAAACATTCATTGCTCTTCCAAGTGGAGGAGTGGGTGGGTTGGCTGGTGGTGGTGGGGGGTGGAAGGGGGGGTTGGGGACGCCTATAAATGGAAAACTAATAACAGATTTTCAGTCTGCACTCTGCACAAAAACGCCTCGGGCCATGCTGGTGTGTGGCTCGGCAGCAATCAGAGGTCATAATTTCATTGGCGGTTAGCATCAGGTTCAATTTTTCTAGTATGTTACATTTAGCAGAAGGTCTGGTTTGCGTTAGCGTCAGTTTGGAGCTGAGGAACTCGCCGGCCTCTCCAAGAAAACGAAAGGAGCACGGATGCGCTCATTATCCCGCGGATACCTCTTCATTTAGGAAGTAGCCTGCAACAAAGCAAGCGTTTTCGTCCTTGTCCTTTTACACAGACACGTTAAACATTTATTACAAAATTTGACCTTCCCATGCAATACAGAACTTAAAGTTAAATTTGGTCATCTAATCACAAACTTTATCATGTGACCACATCACAGACCCGTATTTTCCCTTCTTAGTCTGAGATAATCCTTTAGGAAGCTGGTTAGCTTAGCTAATGTTACTGAATTAGTATATTGTATATATTAAAGCCTGTATTTTAGTGATTCCACTCTTTTTGTTTTTTTATGGTGTCTGTTCAGGCCATGCATCTTAAAGAAGCTTGTAAACTGTTTTTTTTAATAAAGAGGTACCAATGGATGGTTATTCTTCCATTTGCACATGTCCTGTTGTTTCTAATCCATCTTTTTGTCTAGGTCTCATCACTGATTTTTTAAAAAATAATTTAATAAATGTCGCATCATTTTTATAGGAAATCAAAAGATGCCCCAACAAACATTACAGCTAATGCAGAAACTGGAAGTCACCCAGTGACTTGCGTAATATGACTGGTTTAAAGCAGTGCTCATTATCAGAGCCGAGAAGAATTCCACGAGCAGATACGTGGCAAACATCGGCAGCTTATATTGGTGTTTTTGAAGCCCCAACGATCTCGTCCCAGCTGATGTTTATCTAACAACAGATGAAAAAGCATTAAGCTCTTCTCTCTAGTATAGTGCCCAAGTGGCTACACCCTTGGTCCCCTGATGATTGTGTTTATTTTTATTAAGATCGAGCAGGTGGGGGGGATTGAGCCTGGAAGTGGTTTTAGGCCATGATTTCTGCTTTCCGCCCTGAGCTCTAGGCTTCAAAATGGGAATTCCACAGTTGTTGACATTACTCACTTCACATGGATCTGAGCTGCCAAATCACACCCAGTTTCACACGTGTAAGCCATTAATCAAATCGGCCTACTTTAATTCAGATTGTCTTTTGTTTTTTTTCTGTTCTTCTTCTACAGGAGTGTGATCAAGTCCACATTGACGACGTTTCTTCTGATGACAATGGTCAAGATCTGAGGTAAAGCTAGCATGGCGTTCAGAAGGTCAAATATGACATTGACACAGCTTCTCCTTTGAGCTAAATGTAGTCGCTCAGACAATACATTTGGTTTCTGAAGATTGTTTCTCTAGTTTGGAAGTATTGTAAGTCACCAAAAATCTTTTCCATAAACGTCCAGCTCTTTAGTAATGCCACATCAGACACCACATGTCAATGCTGATCAACAACATTTGATGCAAGTTGTAAATTTGTGCAAATGCAATGGTATTCTCTATTCACCACTACAGTCTGAAACTAATTTGTCTCTTTTTTTAGCACGTATAACTTCAGTACAGACGGCTTCCATGCTGCTGCCACCAGTGCCAACCTGTGTTTGGCAACCGGTGTGAGAGGAGGAGTGGACTGGATGAGAAAGCTGGCCTTCCGCTACAGACGAGTAAAAGAAATTTACACCACCTACAAAAACAACGTCGGAGGTAATTCCGCAATAAAAATGCTCGGGGCAAATTGCTGGGTTGGAAGGAGGGAAAGGGGAATGGAAATGTGTGTCAACAAAAACACTCTGAGGTTTTTCCACCAAGCCTACAACTTGGGTTGGGGTTAAATTTTGAAATTTCTGGAGTTGTTTGCAAAAACGGGCCAACTCAAACAAGGCTTTCTGTTGGTTTTCAGGACTGCTGGGTCCGGCCAAAAGGGAGGCCTGGCTGCAACTGCGAGCAGAAATTGAAGCTTTGACAGATTCCTGGTTAACACTGGCACTGAAAGCACTAACATTAATCCACTCAAGGTAAGGAAAATTATTTAGAGAGCAGATACATAAATCTAAAAATTACAGAAGAGTGCTTCAGTCTATACGTTCCAAAACTCAGGAATTTGGCACTCATTATATTGTTTGCAAACAGTTATAGAGTCACTAATGGTGACAAGATTAGCTAGCAGGCAGATTTCCTGCCAGAATCTAAGAAAATCATACTTTGTCTTTTCTACCTTAATTCCAGGTCAAATTGCGTGAACATCTTAGTGACCACGACACAGCTCATACCCGCCCTCGCAAAAGTGCTGCTCTACGGACTGGGAATAGTTTTTCCAATCGAGAATATTTATAGCGCTACGAAAATAGGTGAGTGATAGCTCCTCTACCTGCGGGTTCCTGTGGGCAGAACAATCAGGATATTATGTTATTATGTGTAAACATCAGGAGGCGCATGGCGCAGGATTGGTTTAGGCTGCAGAAGGGGGCGGACACACGAGAGGTTTGATGTCGGTTTCTAAGGAAAAGGCCTAATCAGGCTAGGATTATTTTCTTGGAGCTCGGCCTGAGCTGGGCCTCTCCTTTTTTTTTTCAGGCCTGCATATGAAACCACTTCGGCAAATTTATGTCATTCCACACGGACATTTTTGCCCCCTCACCCCCTCCACTCCTGCCTCCGCTTCTTCAAATGCAAAATAAACTCTAAGCATGGACTCCATGGTTTTTTGGGCCATCGCTGAGCAGAGAGACGGTTCTGGTTGCGGGCTGCATGCCTCCCTAAACTCTGGCATTAGCATGTGAGGCTGATTTAGCTCGTTAAACTCCATTTGTCCCAGGTTTAGGGAGGAGAAAGACACACTTAATGCTTTTCAGGCCACTTTTATCTGGGCATTGATCTTATCGAATCCCCCAAGCTACGGCTAAGTGTTTACACTGGGTAATTTTGTGTAACTTATTGCGTATTTAGAGAGCTCTCACAAAAGGCTGGCTCTTGGACGCGTTTGGAAGCACTAAACCTGTTTCTGTTCTCCGCAGGCAAAGAGAGCTGCTTCGAGCGAGTAATTCAGAGATTCGGGAGGAAAGTTGTTTACGTGGTGGTGGGAGACGGAGTAGAAGAGGAGCAGAGCTCCAAAAAGGTAAATGAGAAACCCTTCACTCGACCCTGCTCGACTGCCCCCCCCCCCCCCCCCACTTTTGTCCATTTACTCCCAAAAAGCCCATTGGCGAAACGAGAAAATAGCTTCCACAATTGAATCAGCACTGACAGCTCAAGTGTAAAAAGGGGGCGAGATGGCATAATTATACATTGCTGAGCTGAGCTGAAGCAGCATGAATGCGTGTAACGCTAGACAAGTCCTTTCAGGCATGATCGAGAGACCGGCCCATAAACAGAGCACGCGTTTAAGAAGCTTACATCTTTGTTTGATGAAATGTGGGATGTTTTTCTTCTGTGGGTTGAAGATGAGGGAACGGCTTGGCTGCCAAAGCCTTTTGATGTGTTGTACGACACGGCGCAGTAGCAGCCGGGTCTTGTAGTTGCTCTCGTCTGTACTGTTCAAAGGAGGATTTGAAGGATTTATGTTACCTGCTGACTGTCTAAAAGCCCTTTGTGTGCTGAGTTTCTGCCAAGTTTTTCATGTAAACTCAATGCTCTAACCATAAACCGCAAAAGATGAAGATATTCATTAGCTAATTAATTACCTGGGGGAACAAACACATTTCCCTGACAGGTAAGAAACAGATCCAGAAGGTGAAGCTGCATGTTGACACACTTCTTTATTATATCCTGCCAAGTATTCAGTTGCATGTTGTCAATTAGAGATGCATGGAATGTAGACGTTAACACAGCTTCACATATTAGTTTTTGACAGTCCCGTACACCTGTGGTAATCTAGTGCGAATTATTCTGTCTCCATTTGCAATCAGAATAGCATTAGATTATAGATGGATGTCAGCGTTTTGTCGTTATTTCTCCCCTCTTTTGTCCCTTAAAGAATCCCCAAACCAGTCCCCCTCTGCTTAATAACCCAGCTGAGGTGAAGAAGAGATAGCATCTCTGGCTTTTAAAACTTAAAAGCAGAAGACAATTTACAAAACAAAAAAAAGGGGGAAAAAAAAGAAAAAGAGTCTTTTAAGGGTCAGCGCAAGCTCCTCTAAGCGGAACATATGCCTGAGAGAAGCTATACCGTTGATAAGAGGCAGTAATGGAAGCACTGAAGACTCCTGACAAGCTTCTTTCATTCTCGCAGACTCATATTTCTCCCAGCGTCTCTCAGAGAACAAAGCCTCATTCGCAATGTCGTGTTCAGGGAAGTTTGGGCCGTACAGTGCATTCATACTTATTTTCCCAGTAGGGCTTTAAAAAAAAAAGAAGAAAAAAAAGAGAGACCTTGAGAGTGCTACAAATGTCTTTTTGTAATTTCTCTACTTTACTAATGAGGTGATTGAAGCCATTGAAAAGAAATGCACCTAACAATTAAGGGTAGAAAAGTTTGCTAACAAACCAATTTTTTTTCTTAATTGCACTAAAATATTTCAAATTCAAATACCAAGTCATTCAAAGTTGGAATAAACAGCTTCACAGTTGTATAACATGAAGTATTCTTAAAATGGTTGCTAACATTGTTGTTGTTTTTGTTTTATCTGTAAGCTTTTAAGATTTTTCAATTGTTAGTTATGAAAAATATTAACTGAGAGAAAGAATGAACTAAAGCACTAGTTGTAAAAACGTTTTTAAATGATTGCTACCATTCTGTTAGCTAGCGTTAGCTAGAAAATATCTATTGCTAGCTTTCTAAATACCTGTAACTAACTAATTGGACCTCCATTTAATGGCAGTAAAAATATTCAAATGGCAAGTAATTAAATGGCAAAGCTTTTATGAGGAGAAGAAAAGGGATCTTTTCCTCTAAAGGGAACGTTTGCTAGTATTGGTGTTCATAGCTAGCTAGAACATTTCTAGCAGTACAAACAGCTTATTAGGTAAGTTCTAGAAATTTCAATTCCATGGCACTACAAATCATTCATCAATGTGAAATAAAGTTCTTATCGTCGCTAGTATGACAGAAAGAGTTTTAACATGTTTAGTAGTTAGCTATAAGAATATTCATTTAACATATATTCACATGTACACATGCTAACTCACTGTTTTTTCTTAACTATCACAATGTGAATTTACTATCCTTATACACCAAATTGGAGTAAAAGATACTGTTGTGTGCAAATTATACCATGATTCACATTTACACTACACACACATCTAGTATTCAATATACTGCATGTTGCTAGTATAGTGCAGACTTTTCTCAGTGATAAATTTATATGTCACAGTAATTGCCTGTCTTATTGTAACAATATGTATAAAATCGTGCTGTTCTATTAAAAATTAGTAATAATTTTTAATGCTCTTTTTGCTGGTCAGCATTTCATTCAGGTCTTCACTTCTAGCTTCTTGTCCACTTTCAATTGTCTACAATGAATTGCTAGATAGAAAAGATTAGCTAGATGGAAACATGGCTAGCATTACTCCTGGGAGCTAGCTAATAGTCATATATTTGCTTGAACAATAGATGAAGAATATATTTAGAAATATTTGGTTAGAAATATTTCAATGGAAGCATAACCCTAACCCTAGCATTACTCCTGGGAGCTAGCTAATGTTCTGGTATTTGCTTGAACACTAGACGAAGTACATATTTAGAAATGTGTGGCTATAATACAAGATATCCAGAGCAAGCTGACCAACATAGCTAGCTAAATAGCTAGATAGCTAAATAGCTAACTGGAGAGTTACAGATGTTGTATCGGAGGTTATTGTGCTAGTTAGATAGATGACCTCCTCTATAATGGACAGAGAGGTACAGTTTTTTGGAAAATATTGTGTTGAATATCATGCCTTGTTGCTTAGATGATACGTAAAGAATAAAACAAACTTTGTGTTATGTCATCCCATTGTGGATTATTTTCCTTTAACAGCATGCCTTGAAGTGTTTAATTCCTCTTATACTACAGCAATTTGCTAACAATTACATTTTTTTTATTTAATTTCTTAATGAATGATATTTCATGCTTTGTATTCATTTATAGTTACAATTATTGTTGTGGAATGTCTATGCATAATTTAGTTCCTGTTAGCACTTAGGTTATAGGAAAAAGAAAGAAAAAAAAAAAAAAAAAAGAGCACAGCTTGTCATGTTACTGAGAAACCGGAGTTATCTGTCCTGAAGATTCTCCCACTGTGGAAAACTTACTGACTGGAGACTCCTGACACTGGAGACTCCTTCTAAACATGTCCTTACAGAAAACGTCACCATATCAGTGATTAAATGGTTTTCTTTGTTAATGTTTTTTTTTAATTCATTTAAGTTCAGCGTCCACCGTACAAGTCCCTGTGAAGTCCCAGCCTCTGAGTTGTTACTATAGAAACGTGTTAGAACAAGCACATTAATATAAACCTGTGATCTGAATTACAACTATCACTATTGTCAAAGCTGCTGTTATAGAAAATTAATCAGCGGATCAGCTTTCTGACCAATCAGAGTCGAGAATTCAGCAGCACTGGGTGATATGTAACATTTATGTGACAATGTTCTGCCAATTTTTTTTTTTCCCAGTCATGTGCTCATTGGTGTTATTTCTCTCTTTCTTTCTCTCTCTAGCACAACATGCCCTTCTGGAGGATCTCCAGTCATTCGGACCTCATGGCTCTTCATCACGCGCTGGACTTGGAGTATTTGTAGCACTGTGACATCCTCATCTCTCCACTTTTACTCAGCACGGACCGACAATAGAACGTTAACACACTTCACAGGGGAAAACAAACGTTAACACACAGGTTATAAGTGCAAATCGGTCCGCGACTCGTCTTAACCCTAAACCTCGGCCCTCGGTGGAGCGGTCGAATGGAGGATTGCGAATTTTTACGACGTTGCAGCTGGGGGTTACTGTGAATTGACTCGGCTTCTTTCTGAAAAAGCCGTCAGAACGTTTTACGGATTTTTTTTTTCTGGAAAAAAAAAAAAAAAAAACTCTGCGAAGGTTCACACCTGTGAGGAAACCAGAGCTACCGATGTCGCTTTTGGCTCTTAGCGAGACTCCGATTCCATTGAGATTCAGCGTGATTTCCCCTCTTTTTATTTCTCGGGTTCGCTTGAAACCACTGCGCCGGATGTCCTACGCTTCTAATTTATAATCAGAGACTTTGTTGAGCGCTGCCGTCGCCCTGCGAGAGACTTGTTGCCTTTTTTGTTTTGTGTGTTTCTCGCCATTCAAAGTACTTTGATTCCAAGAAGACGTTTATGGAGAAGAAGACGGATTTTCTAATAATTTAAGGAAAAGAAAAACTTTATCTGCATTTGCTCAGACAATCAAACGTGTACAGAATATGGCGGTTTTTGTGTGTGTATATTTTTAATCACTGGACTATTCCTTCCTGTTTTGCTTTAGCTACAGTTCATGCTATTCAGTGCTTTTTTTTTGTGGAAGTACACTAAGGCAGGAGTGCAACAAAAAAACAAAAAAAACGTGTGCGGGGCCTAAAAGTGTTGCTTAATGGTTTAAGTGTAGATTTGAAAGATTTCTTGAGAATTTTCGTCATGACCAAAAGCATGGATGTCAAGTGTCAATGATTTCGTATTTTGTTTACGGATTTATTGATTTTTTTTTTTTCCCCCCCCTCCCTTGCTAGTCAAAGTTTCTGTATTTATTTACAGAACCTCAGTAGCATTTTATTTTTTAAAAATACTTGTATTTATGGGATTACACACATCAGAAAAGAAAGTAATAATCAAAATGAATGTCAAGTTTTGAGTTGAGCGTCTGTACGCTCACCACTGACTCTTTTCTGTTTAATGTTTAAAAGCAGTTAGACCTCAAACTCCACAATATTTCAAGGTTTTGTTATCTTTTGTACTGGCACTAAAAGCAGAAACTCTTGTACATTAAGTGTAATTTTTGTATGAAGTAGTCTTTTTAATTTTGATTTTTTGGAAATGTCGCTGTAGAAATTCTTCATAGTGCTTAGATAAATAAGACTGTGGACTTGGGAAACTTTAAAGCTCTAAGGACTGTAAGAAAGCCACTACACACACACACATACACACACACACACACAATGATGCAAAGGGGTCAAGAACACACATGCGCAACCGACTGTGAATTTCCTCAGCAGGAATTGAATCTGTGTGTGAGTTTCTGACCGGTTTCTTCTCCGTCGTCAGTGTTGCTTCATTCCTGCAGGTGAAGTGTTCTACTGCCCCTTTTACCCCCTTCCCCTTCTACTTACCCCTAACCACCCACCACCCTCCCAATCTAATATATGCTTCTTTAACCCACAATACCCAAAGTCTACTCCACCTAACATCCCCCTATATAATATCTGCCCATTTAATCTGCCCCATAACCCCACTCCACCTAAATTCTGCCCCTTTCACACCACCACAACTTTTTTGCCCCCTTCTTTCCCCCCTCTCCCATATAAAATCTACCCATTTACTATGCTCCTTCCTCCCGTCCCCCAGGGTAACACATATTGCTGCTAGTTCATGGTCATATTAGGTGGGAGATGTTTTATACAGTAAGCTTTTTTTAATAATAAATATTGCAATCATAATGCAAACTGGAAAAACATTGACGTGGGCCTCGTCGTGAACACACAAACATTTCTTGTGTCTGGAAAAAAAAAAAAAAGATATGTACAGATGTTTTTTTGACATTATTATTTGATTGTGTTTAAATTAATAAAACATTGATTTGTGAACTGGTACACACACACACCGTCCTCTGTGTACATTTATTTATTGTGTGATGGATCAATTCTGGTTTGTGAGCACTGAGATTTCAATCTGGTGTACAGAGCTAATGGTTTATACATGTTTATTACCAAAGTGCATTCAAGTATCGTTTAATAAGTTTAACAAGTAAGGAATTACACACAGTGTGGTGTGCAGTTATAGGCAAATAATCAACGACAGGGTGGTGTCATGTGACCTGACAAGACACTGAGTAACTGCTTCTACCCCGAACTCCACAGTATTTCACAGTTTTATTATCTTTTGTACTGGCACTAAAAGCAGAATAAAACCCCGAAGGTTTTATTTTCCTGTAGAAGAAGTTACAAATGATTACAATTTTATTTACGAGGGTGAGTCAAATGAAAACCTTCAAACTATGACAAATTTTTAAAAATTGTCTAGAGGAATCCTGACACTTGAGCACTTACATTAAACAAAATTATGTTACGATAATGTTAAAAAAAAAACTTCTGTGACATCTATTTACAATAAACGATGCAAAATAAATTAAGGTTTTCATTTGAATCAGCTTTGTATTACAGAATGGCATGTCACACTTTTTATCCATTTCTAGCTATGCAGAACATGCTAGTTCCTGTTATCGTTTATGCTATACAGCTGTTCCCTCACCAGACTGTCTTTTTTTTTTCCCCCTAATTTGAAGTTAATAAGAAAAAATATTGCTGCTTGTCACATTAGTGCCTTCATCCTGAAGACTTTCCCATGTCGGAAAACTTAAACAAAATGTTGTCACTGCTGACACTGGAGACTCCTTCCAAAAATGCTAAATAAACATCTCCTTACAGAAAACAACAATTAACGTGCGCTTTTTACATACAACTCTGTGTAAGCTGTGTAAGCAACCGTGTATACAGGAATATTCCGATGCCTGTATGCATAATAACATCGTATTCGGAATATGGCTGCAACCAGAATCTAGACCTTAAATGGAATTTGATGTGTGTGTAAATGTAGTCACTGAAACACACTGACAAAATTTTGGTCAGCTACAATTCCAGCTACAGATGATGATTTTATTAAGGTTGTTACACCAGCTGACCAATTAGCATCTTCGCTTAGGCTGCTTTCACACTTGGCATTGTTTCCTCAACTCCAGTACACACTGTAGATGTAATCCTACGAGAAGAAATGTGGGTGGAGTGCGGCTGCTTTTAAAAAGTGCTTCTGTGGGTTACTTTTTGGTCACAAAGTTGAAAAAAACTTTTCAGAAATGCACTGAGTGAAGCCAAGCACCAATCAGGTCACAAGCTGGGGGGCAATTGAGAAAAACCAATATGGAGGACAGAGTGGCAGTGACAAATTAGTCTTGCTAGTGAGCCAATATGAGGAGATGTATGACATGTTGAAAACATTTCTTTGCCAATATTCCAACATTGCAATGTAACTAAAAAGAACAACTTTTTTTTTTTTTGCTACATTCACCGCTATGTGATTTGACGTCCCACTTTAACTGAGGCTGTGTACAGTCAAGTCGCACAAGCAGCTCCACTTCTTTTGTTGTTTTTTTGTTCTCTCTTCTTTAATTTTCATTTTCAGCACAAAAAGCAGTCCAGACAGTGTTCTCATTGAATTAAACCTCAGAATAAGATACAACTGCTTTCAGTGAAACTATTCTTAATCGTTATTAACTGATTATATTACATCTAATTTATATTACTTATATTACATCTAATATCTATAATAACTCCATTACTTCATGTTACATGCATACACAGTATTTACTTATTGATATCTTTTGTATACTTTTCTGGCCACAAGCTTCAGTATCTTGAGGAAGACAGAATTACTGTATAAAATGTTTGCATAATCCATTTTTAGTTTGTTTATTTCAATTATTTTCTAGTAGCTCACTTATTTCACTTTCCCGCTCAGTGTCTATCATATACAGTAGACCTCGGAAAATAAATAATAAGCTTCTCTTAGTTTGTTCTCATACTTGTAAGGATAAAACTAAAGAAGTGAACCTTAGACACCAGACATATTTTTGCTGATTGATTGCATTAGGAGTAAAAAAAAATGATATACATTTAAATTTTGGCTGATTTGTTCTTATAAAATAAACACATCAAAAGCACTATATACAATAAAAAGAAAGAAATATACATACTACACGAACCTATGCACAGTTTCAGATTAGCCCATCTATTAGTTTAGTTTATTTCAGTTATGAAAAATTGGTTCATAAATTGTCACACTAAATTTGATCTGTTTTGACGTAGAAAACTGCGTCTCCCATTAGCAATTCTCCCTTTTCCGGACGCCGGTTTGGAAATCTTTTGTTATTTTTAAGGAGGTTTGAAAGCCAACTATGCTGCTAATTGAAATTTCTCTTTACACCATGGCCAAGTTTCTCTGCACAGACCCCTGAGCTTCTTTGTGTATTCCTAAAAACACTAAAACCCCACTTTGCCCGCGTTCGTTTAAATAACACATGAGAAATATTTATGAGCCTGATTGTATTTATTTTATGAGGCGGTCATGGCGTAGACTGGCTGAGGAAGAAAGGATTTTTCGGCAGCAGTGGAATTTTGTTTTGACCTTTTCATTCTTTAATAACATCAATTATATTTTCAGATTTAGTCTGCCAGGAGAAGCCGTTCAGACTGTTATCATTGGAATACAACTGAAGAAAGACCTTACAATGTGCTTTTCCACTTCCGAATAGCTGAAAGACAAAGGCTGCGTTCTGTACTGTTTTTAGCACATCCTCTTCCACTTTCCTTTGGTTGAAAAGGACTGTTATTTCATTAAACCTTCCATGAAGGTGATTGGATGGGTGTTAGATGAGGGATAGTGTTGACATTATTGTAGGATTCAAGAGAGGACCTCAGTATAGATAATGCGGAGACGATGCTTACAAGCGTGCATACTCTCTGCGGTTTTGTTTTGGCTGTCGCATGCGAGTGCTCCAGTACTGCAGGTGGCGCTATTAAAATTTCATGAGTTTCCATAACTACCAGAAGCATATTGCTGCTCTTCAGTGTCATATACACTATATACATAAAAAATTGCGGCCGCCTGACCATCACACCCATATGTGGTTCTTCCCTGAACTGGTACCACAAATTTGGAAGCACACAACTGTATAGAATGACTTTGTAGGCTATGACATTACAATTTCCCTTCACTGGAACTAAGGGGCTCAAACCTGTTCCATGACAATGCCCCTGTGCACATTGTCATTATCACTTGAAGACATGTTTTGCCAAGGTTGGAGTGGTAGAACTCGAGTGGCCTGTACAGAGCCCTGACCTCAACCCCACTGAA
>CM075024.1:13982303-14007559 GCA_037576675.1 Pangasius sanitwongsei
GAATGGGATGTTCAACAAGCACATGCTGTATGAATGTTATGGTCAGGTGTCCACAAACTTTTGGCCATATAGTGTATTTTGGAATGAATTGGGCTGGGCAGACCTCGCTTGTAATGAAAAACGTTTGATTACGTAGCGTGTTTGTCGCGTGACATGACGAACAAAGCCACCACACGATAGTCGTTTGTTTCACAATCATGTCATATTTTTCATGGAAGCAAACCAATCATTATCTCTTCATAAAGTGTACTAAGGGCTTTCTTTTCCCAGAAACTATTTCTGCAATCTGGTACAGTTTCTTTTTTTAAATGGTTAACAACGCAATGCAGACAATACAGAGAGTACAGTTATTATAACTATTTTTTCAATTAAGTTAATTAGCACACTGAAATGAGTTTGTACAAATAGACTGTGCACCTCTAAGAAAATTTCCTCAGCTACTTTTATCTCGACACAACGTCAAACATGAAATATTCGCTTCCCTAAGTGCTGGAAGTGTAAAGTCCACCCCAGTGTGTATTTGATACACACTCAAAAGCATGTACTTGTTCTTCACAAAAAGAGTACATACTTTTAGTGCATAGTATAAATAGGTGAATTGAGACGCAGCAAGTCTTTCTGAATGAAATAGCTAATCAGAAAAAAATTTAAAGCATTGTATCAATTTCTGTTATTTGGACTTCAATCAAAGCATTTGTGTTATCATGTTCGATTCCTGTCACTTACACGTACCCATCCTTAGTATATACTATACATATCAGATCATCTTGTAGCAATGCTCACTGCCGTCCAGACTGTGTCTCATTTACTGATGTCTTTATACAATGAGCTGCAATTATTACTGTCCCCAGTGTTTTTTTCTGCCTTTGCATGTGTTACACAGCACTCTATCCAAGTCACCATGTTCAGCTGTCCAGGTTTTTGTCCTTTGCAGCTCTGTTTGGACTGTGATTATGGATTTGCCTGTATTAACCCTGTCTGCCTGTGGGTTTGATCAACCTGCCATACACTCACCCTCTGTCTGTGTCCCATGAAAGAGAAATACAAAATAAAAGAATGGCTTGATGATTTAGTGTTTGGGTCCAGACAGCGATTTCATGCGGATTTGTGCAGCAGTGAAGATTATATTACACACATATCACAAAGTCCATGACCTGCCTGAGTTACTTTACAACAAGACCGGCTATTAATAGGACCTTTCCCCCAAGAATGTTATAACTAATAAAGCTACATCCTCTCCATGGGAAGCAAATGGCAATAGCACTATTCAGATAGGATAAGATTGATTAATAATGTCAGTTAAGTAATGTTTTTGTAATTATGATCGATTCGCACAGGATCTCAGGTCATCAAAACTGGGCAGTTGAAAATTTGGAAAAACATTGCCTGGTCTGTCCATGTGGTTTGATGCCTCACTGTTGTGCATTCTGAGATGCTTTTCTGCTCACCATGGTTGTAAAGAGTAGTTATTTGACTTACCACAGCCTTCCTGTCAGTTTGAACCAGTTTGACCATTCTCCTCTTTTCAACAAGACATTCCTGCCCACATAACTCCCCCTCACTGGATGTTTCTGATTTTCGCACTATTACAAACATAAAAAGTGACTCACATGCAGAAAACAATTCAGTTCACATAGGCTTATGATATTTGTGCTTCCATTCAGCTTTTGAACGAAGTAAAAACTGGCATTAAACAATGAAATGGGATAAAAAAAAATGACTGTATTACCTGTATTTTTCATCTTCCTTCATCCTTCACGTGCTCAGAATCTGCCTGATACAGTGTGAGTAGTAAATCGCTAACATCACCCTCATATTCACAAACATGAGCCATATTTTTTAATTAAAACCTTTTTTCGTTTACCTTCTTACACTCAGGATCAAATAGAACAGAAATATTCTATTGTAAGTAAAAATGAAGTTACGTACCATGTTTGAAAAATCGTTTTTAATCCATTTCACTTAAAATGGTTCACTTTAACCAGAACAGAACAGAAGGCTTAATGGCCGCTGTTATGTCGAGGTCATGAGAGTTTAACACTCGCACTGAGAGACTGAAGGAGACGCCTGCAGTTTAACTTCTCTATTTACAGCCTGTGATGATTCTGACTCTAGTCCATTAATATATCGTATTATACCACATACATCTTCAGGACTACACAGAGTTTATGATGTAGATTTATGACGTCTGTGTTAAACCTGTTAAAGGCGTGAAACCGTGGAAAGTTTATCTGCCAAACTGTAACTGTAACTGGATTGGACTAGAGGTCCACCTACCTCCTTCTTCTCCATGCACGGCTATGAGGTGTGCTCGGGCTGTAGAGCTCCAAATTAGACGGCTAGATAGCTGATAGAGTCAATACACAGTGACATGAAGCACCTTGGCCACCACACTGGCGCTTTCTTTCTGTGCTGTAAAATGAATGAGTATCTATGGATGTAATGTAAACATTCCTAAATCATGCAGATGGAACAAATATGTTTTTCCTCTGACAATTCTCAATTCAATGTATTGCATGGTGCAATGTTAATAAGCATTGCTGCCTCACAGCTCTGGGTTCCTGGTTTGATCCTGACCTTGGGCTACTGTTTGTCCCGGTGTCCATGTGGGTTTCTTCCAGGTTCTTTGGTTTTCTCCAACATCCCAGAAAGATGCCAGGTGGTGGATTGGTTACTAAAGTGGCCCTAGGTGTGAATGTGGCACCGTTCACACATGGCATTAACACGTGTCCTGGGTGATCGGACAGCCGACACGCATAGCCGTTCACACCTGGCATTATGAATGCGTCTCCTATGATTGGATTTCACACATCATTTCCATTGGAGAAAGACTGTCACGCATGTTTATTACACCAGTCTTCAGCTGCTTTTATTTTCAGGCGGAATTATCCCACAAATCCTATCTCGTGTACCTGTATGCACTGTTTCAAATGTTTTAATCACGTGGTCTTTTAACAAAACTTATAAATGAATGAGAGATGAGATGAACAATGCTATGAAAGGATGTTGGTTTCATCTCTGCTGTTATAGTGTCACCTCTATTCATTAGCCTAGCAGCAGGGAGCTCTACCGTTCAGCACGAGTTCCAAAAAGTCGATTAGACGGTCCTACGTGGATGTCTGGGACGCATTTGACCCCATTCACACCTGTACTTAGCGCTGACCCCTTGTGATCTGATCACCCAGGATGCATGTTACTGGCAGGTGTGAACAGGGTCTGTGTCTGTGTGTGTGTTTGATACCCTGGCATCCCATCTTGGGTGTGTTCCCACTTGAAGATTACTCAAAGAATCATTAGCTAATCAGAAGCTAATTATCATTAGCTTCAAGCATTAGCTATCTACACTAGCTTTATAATTGAAACTGTATATTTGAAGTAATTTAATCATTCTGTCCACTCTAATCCATTATTTTATTGAGGAGCTAACTGTGGAATTGATGTTGATGTGGCTGATTTATTTTTCCCTCACAGCGCTAGTTAATGTCATCTCTGACTAGCAGCTTTTTGGAGTATCCTTGTTGACCCTTGACGACTCACTCGCGCAAACACACACAAACAATGTGTAACAAGAAACTAAAGGTCATACAAAAGAATATACTATATTAAGAAAAATACGATTCTTTGCAGAAAACAAAAAAAAAGGTTTTGGTTTTGTGACAATCAAAACACTGGTGTAATGATAGATAAAAGGCAATGCAAGTGTACAGGAGTGGGTGGTGGTGGGGGCCATTAATTCCTGGGATACGTCCTGCAGTTTTGTCAACTGTATTACACACTCTGTCACCTGTCTAGACCTCTAATTTGTATATTTACATATGGTTTGGGCTCACCACACCGATCCCTGACTAGCTTTTAGTGGATATGTGTGTGTGTTTGTGTGTGTGTTAGGCCTACTTGTTAAAGAGGTAAAAATCTGGAATCTTTCTAATATATGGTTCTAATAAACTACTGAAAACTAACAGTGGTCTTCTTAATAAGTTCATTTTAAAAAATAAAAAAAAAAATAATAAAAACTTTTAAAAAGTTTCCCTCACTGAATAACTGACCCTTGAGTTGCTACGGCGCAGTTATAAGGCATTTTACGTCGCCTTCTTGGTGAATGGGAAGTCAGTACAGCAATGCACTGAAAATCGTGTTGCTATGTTGGCCGGTTATCAAATCGGTAATTTATCACATTATCACACCTCTAGGTTTGACCAGCTTTACAATCCTAAGAGGAAACACAGGATACAGAGCCCAAGTGACCCCTTTTTTTGGGACGTTATTTCCAAACCCTTCTGCTGTGTAAACACAAAATGAGAACTTTACAACGGGAGCTCGACAGTCAATGTCGTTAATGATGGCAGTTATTACTCAAAAGTCGGAGAGGGCGAACTGGATCGACTTTCCATGTTTTTTTTTCTTTTCCCGCAAAATCTCCACCTGCATTTGCGGTCACACAACGCACTCAGCAAGAGTTCGGAGCAGTGAGTGGCAGTGAGTTATATGTTATATAGTCGTCCAGGGTCGTTTTTTTGGCAGTGCTGAGCTTATGAGACGTGATTTTCTGCTCCCCGTGGGACTTAATTTGAGTTCGGACCTCCCTGCCTGGTGTTAATTGGTCTGAATTTCTCCCGTTATGACTCGTTAAGGCTTTGCTCAGCTGGCCCTGTTTCCAGCCTCTCCACCAGTTTAATAAACTTTACGTCGTCCGGTTAATAAAACAGCGCTCGAGCCCACCTCGGCTTGTTTCTATGCAAAAAGTCAAGACTTTTTCTTCCCTTTCTCACTTCTGCTTCTTTTTTCTTTTCTTCTTTTTTGTCCTTATTCTGTTCTATCACCTTATTCTTTTATTTCACCGAGCACTTTGACTATTGCTATACATCAAGACTAGCTTTATGGGAGCTGGCAAGATCATATCGACTGATACGTCTGGGAAGGATGTAGTCAGACTGGACAGCCAGATGACAGACTCCCCTTACTCACTCTAAAGTAGTGCACACTTCAATAGGATGATATGTTTCCCATGCCCTTGCAACAGAGTGGGTGAAGCACACCTGTCCCACATCGCAGTGTTATTATCTCCAAAATCAGCCATGCTGTCAGAGTCCATAGACTCGTGAGTTTATTTTCATAAGAATTCTCTCTCTCTCTCTCTCTCTGTCTGTCTCTCTGTCTGCCTCTCTTTTGGTGGAATGTTAATGTCCTGTTCCAGTTGGATGGAAATGGAAATGGAAATGGACTTCCAAAAAAAAAAAAACCTATTTGAGCTAGCTGACTTCTCCCACCCCCACCAAACCCCTTCCCCCAGCTAGGGGATTACAAAGGCTTTAAACTAGCGGATGGAGAAAAGAAAGGTGGTAAGTGACATTTCTGGTCTGGGAATATAGCATTCAACAGTGTGGAGAGCTGCCAAAAACGCTAAAAAGACTTCGACAGAGTGTAAACAAACGCCGTGTTGTGATGTGGGGCTGAAGAACGAGTGAAAAAGGTAAGGGGGGTTGCGAGCGGTGGTGCTGGACGGCAGATCTGTTAGCCATCAGCGGACTCGTTTCATCTAGCCTCGGCTGCCTGAACGATGTGAACGGAGGCTTTGTGTACCTGTGCTAGGACAGGAGCTGGGAATGAAACGAAGCCGGAAACCACAATCCGACTTCCCCCTCCTCTTCTCTTTCTCCTTCCTCCCTCCATCCCTCCATCCTTCTCTCCCCAAGGCCCTGAAATACAGTGTATACAGTCTGGCATTCTGCACTTAGCCTGGTTAAGAAGAACAGGAAGCTGGCAAGAGTCATTGCCAGGTCGGAGGTCACAGGGGACAAGAGGACACAGAATAGCAGCCATGCATATTTAATCACTTTAGGCAATGGGGAGTGTGCGACGTGTGCAGAGTCAGTTTATAATTCATACCAGTCATTAGTTAGAAATGCTATAACTTACCCTTGACTTTATGGCAGTCTAATGACTTATTCATTGATATGGTTATTTTCCACTTGAGGCATTTAGAGGTAATGGTACATATTATTTTTATTTATTGTTAGTGATTTATCCCTGGTTATGGTAGCTAGTCATTTTCCCTCCATCTAGGGATAATAATATTTGAACATCTGCTAGAAAAAAAACTGAAATAGAAAGTGCATCCATGTGGATTGCATTCATTTGTTTCTTGTTAAAAAAAAAAAGTGAGTAATCAACTTTTTATTTCATTTTTGTTTTGGCACACACTAAAATAGGAAAGTTATTTATTTTTGATCATTATTATTATTATTTAAATAATATATTGATTTTTTTTTTTATTGTTTCTACGTTTCACCACTAAAAATCAAATATTCACAAATTCTCAAATATGAAAACATGCCCACTACAGTACATTCAGCTTGAACAGAGTCGACCTGGAAGTACAAGTATGCTATTCTAAAAGTTTTTCTCTAGTTAAGACTTTGGAAACTTCTTCTGTTTTCATAAGAGATATGATAAAGATGGGAGCAACATAGACTCACTGAGCACTTTATTAGGAACACCTGTACACCTACACATTCATGCAATTATCTAATCAGCCAATCGTATGGCAGCAGTGCAATGCATAAAATCATGCAGATATGGGCCAGCAGCTTCGAGTAATGCTCACATCAACCATCAGAATGGGGAAAAATGTGATCTCAGTGACTTTGACTGTGGCATGATTGTTGGTGCCAGACGGGCTGGTTTGAGTATTTCTATTACTGCTGATCTCCTTGGATTTTCACGACAGTCTCTAGAGTTTACTCAGAATAGTGCAATAAAGAAAAAACATCCAGTGAGAGGCAGTTCTGCAGCTGGAAACACCTTGTTGATGAGAGAGGTCAATGGAGAATGGCCAGACTGGTTTGAGCTGACAGAAAGGCTACAGTAACTCAGATAACCACTCTGTACAACTGTGGTGAGCAGAAAAGCATCTCAGAATGCACAACACATCAAACTTTTAGGGGGATAGCTACAACAGCAGAAGACCACATCGGGTTCCACTTCTGTCAGCCAAGAACACAAAGCTGAGGATTCAGTGGGCACAGGTTCACCAAAACTGGATAGTGAAGACTGGAAAAATGTAGCCTGGTCTGATGAATCTCGATTTCTGCTGAGGCACACAGATGGTAAGGTCAGAATTTGGCACCAACAGAATGAATCCATGGACCCAACCTGTCTTGTGTCAACAATCCACTCTGGTAGAGCTAGTGTAATGGTGTGGGGAATGTTTTCCTGGCACACTTTGGGCCTGTTAATATCAATCAATCATTGCTTGAATGCCACAGCATATTTGAGTATTGTTGCTGACTGTGTCATGGTAGAATGGGAGATTCGCAGCATGAAAGTACGCCTGAAAAATCTGCAGGAATTGTGTGATGCAATCATGTAAACATGGACCAGAATCTCAAAGGATTTTTTTCCAAAATCTTGTGGAATCCAAGCCCTGAAGAATTGAGGCTGTTTTGAGAGCGAAGGAAGGCCCTACCCAGTATTAGTGTAGTGTTCCTAATAAAGTGATTGGTGACGATATACAAGAACAAAATTTGGGTTTTGAAAATATTCACAAATTGCAGCACCTGGAAAATCTTGTGATGTTCTTCCATCTCATCTAACCTTACTGCCACTCTTGGTATTTAAAAAATATTTTTTTAGAAAAGGAAACATGAAGGTACACAATGTAATTGTACACAGACCAACGTGTACCAATATTTATGATCAATTTCCAAATTGATCTTTAATGTAAAGCAATTTATTTATGATTTACTTACAGAGTTTACTGTGGAAATGAATAGCCATTTTAGCTCTGAAGTGAAAGCTATACCTCGAATGTTGTGTCCATTTTATAAGTTATGCTAGGAAAAGTTTGAAAAGATAATGGTTCTTTGGTTGTACCTCTAAACTGGTTGGACTAAAAACTCTTAATTATGCAAAAACAAACCCTTCTTTCTAAGAGCATAATCACACCATTAGCATGCATCCCATAACACAGTGATTTTCAATAACAGCAGCGCTGGCAGTAGTTCTAGCTACAAGGCAAATCATATGTTTATATTAATATGCTAGTTCTAACACATTGTCTTTTCTATAGTAACAGCTTACACAGGTACATGTATGGCAGACGCTCCATATAAACAAAAAAAGGGTGTAATTGTTGGTAGGATGGGACATTTTCCGTGAGGAGATATTAATTTAGCATTTTTGGAAGGAGTCTCCAGTGTCAGCATTTTTTAACAGTCTGAGGTAAAGCTGTAAGATTTCCGACACAGTAAACCTCTTCCTTTTCTCAGTAACATGACAAGCTGCATTGCTTTATCTTAATAACTTCAAGAGAGATAGAGAAAGTAAGGCTGGTTAAGGAACGACTGTTTATAGCTGTTATAACGTAAGTGATAACTTGTTTCGTGGATGTTCCACAACATTAAACATAACAAGACATGTTGTTATTTAATAAATAAAACCTGTAATCTTTGGCTATTGCTGTGGTATAAGAGCAATAAAACACTTTGGGATGTGCTCTTACTGGAAAAGAATCCTCTGAGTCATTGATTATTTTGCTATAACAGCATTTCCCTGACTATTTTATTCCTTTTTTTTTTTAATTGCATTTTATTTATTGATATATGACAATATTTAGTGCATTCAGAACAACAGCTGAAGGAGAAAATAAGATATAAAGTAAGATTGTAGGAATAAGAAGGAAGTAGCTAACTCCGCCCTTCAACATAACCCTGCCCACTTCCTTAACCTTTACTATTTAGGAGAGTTTGGAGCCGGAATGACTTCTGTAAAACACACACATACACGCACACACACACACACACAGAGGAATTTTCTGTCTGTCACTCTCTTTGTAGACTATGTAAAAGTGTGATGCCAAAAATCCCCCAGTCTTCCTATTTCCAATGAGCGCAACGAGTGTGTCAAGCTGCCATCCAACATCTGACAGGATGACGAGGGTAAGCAAGAGAGAGAGAGAGCCAGTGCAGGAAATTAAGAAATAGGATCACACCAAACTATGCATCATCAATCTCCTCGACTCACCTCTTCACACATGAGCAAAAAAGGAAGCAAAACTTATTACTTTGTCTTAACACGCCAGTGATATTTCCTGATCTATGATGCTTTTTTTTTCCATAGGTGTTCCTGACTTGAGCTTCCTGCTGGGAGCCATGGTTTCTATGGTAACTCCTAGCTAGTGCAATGCTAATATTTACAAGCAAGGCTACACTGGTGTTCACAAGCACCCTTTTTCAATATTCTTTTAAAATTGTCTATTTATCGCTTGAAGTGTGAAACACTTCCGTCACAAAAGTGGCCATTTGCATAACAATGTGACACAAATAGGAACGCACTTGTCCTCGGTGGTAAGCTTAAACACGCACGAAGCGATTTTCTCAGTGATTTGTTTTCTGTGTCTTCGTATTACCTTAAAAAAACAATTAAAATGTTAACATACTGTATATACCACATAAAAACATAGCTTGCTAAGTAGCTAGGAAAGAAAATGCAGTTATGTTACAGCTGATCCAGTTTGAAAGTAGCAAATTAAATGGCATATTTTACAATATCAATTCTTTCAAAGTGTTATGCTTTTATTGCTTAGGTTTACACTTACACACACAGCATTATCCACCATATTTTGTTTTCGAAATCAGAAATGAATCAGATTGCAATGATTTCTGGGTAAGTCCTGTTACATCTTTATTGATTGCTTCCTTTGCCCCTCTAAGGGGTCATCCAGCAAACTTCACTCGCGCTAATATAGAGTAATGGAACGGCCCTTAAGATGGCTTCGGGCAAGTTGTCCATCTTGATGATGAACCAATATCCCAATGAGGATTCAGAAAAGATGATTGTAGTTCACATTGCAAAATAATAAGCACCCTGAGCACACCCTTGCTGGCTGTTACCACTTCACTTTGCTTCCCATTTGCATAAAGCATGGCTTTTTTGCATCACGCAGCTCTACCGTCTTCACATTGCCTACAGCCACTCTGCTTCGTAAAGTAGTATTGGAAGTAGGGTTGAAAAAAAACATGAGGGAAAATAAACACTGTTACAGAAAAGCACAAACAAGGTGGTGTGATGAAGCAGATTTACTGATATCTCTCCAAAGTTGATTATTTTCCTATAACAGCATGTCCTGAAGTGTTTATTTCTCTTATACCACAGCAATTTGCCAAGACTAACAACGTGTATTTATTAAAGAATGACGCTGTACTTTTTGTCTGTTTGTTGTTACATTTAATGTTGTGGAATGTCCGGGAAACAAGTTAGCTCCTGTTATCACTCATGTTATAGCAGCTATAAACAGTTATTCTGTCACCAGTCTCTACTTTTTTTTTCATTCTCTTCCATTCACTGTAATAAGACAAAAATCTTGACCTGAAGACTCTTACAAAATGCTGACACCGGAGACTCCTTCCATAATGTTAAATAAATGTTTCTTTACACAAAACATCACCATAACAATGACTGTATGTTTTTCTTCGTTAAATAACAGCATGTTTTTTAAAGCAATTATTATTAAGCTACACAAGTACCTTTAAACCTGGGATTTGCCTGCCTGGGTTGTCAGATTTATTTACTAAGCAGGTACTTAGGAAAGCAAACTACATTATATCTGACACATCTCATCCCCTTCATGATGCATTCCAGACTTTGCCTTCAGGGTCTTTGTATAGAGTCCCTTTAGCTAAAACAAACAGATTTAAATTTTCTTTTGTACCATATGCTATCTCTTTGCTTAACTCAAATAGGAAAAGGTAGTTTTTAAAGTTGTTTTGATGTTTTTTGGTGATCCTTTCTTTTAATATTTATTATATGATTAATGTATAATTGGTGTATTTGTATTTGCTTGTCTTTGTACTTTGTGAATTACATTGCTGCAAAGCAAATTGCCCCCAAGGAGAACAATAAAAGGTTAAGTAAGTTACAGAAAACTAATCAACACCTTCTGGCCAATCAGATTCGAGAATTCAACAGCACTGTGCTATAATGTGACATACAGTTTTGCAGCATGTGAATTGTATTTATCTCTCATTTTTCATGTCCAGCAAATACGGTATATATTGTTTGTTTTTTTTCTTGGAAGAATTTTGGTTGGACTTTTACGCACTTTGAGTTTGAGTAATGTCACTATAAATCTTGAGTCATTTCAAAACACTGGCCACGAACATATACACTGGTGCTATGTGGTGTGTGTGTGTGCATGATGGAGTAATCAGGGCACGTTTTGCGGCTTCCCGCTGTTTTAAAAGTCTGACAACAAACACATTGTTTTACACCCTGGCAACGAATCAAACATGCCTATATTGAAAACACGCACCACACACTCATATACACTAATTAAATTAGAATGTGTAACTCCGCCATGACCTGGACACGTTGCATTTTTAGCATCAGTCTAAGGTATAGAGATTAGTACATGATATTAAAGCTATGTACGTAAGGACTTCATGAGTGCTGTATAAGCACTGAATAATATTCAGATAATAATGCACGTATATTGAATATCTCTCCTGCTCCATCACTTTGACTCCAAATCCATTGTTTTTGTGTATCAAGCAAAGTGTCTGATTTTTGCTGAACCTGATATTATTTTTGTCCTCTGAATAATAGATGAGATTGTTAACAATTATTGTAAAGTCAACCATCATCTAACCTCTGTATGTGGGCACACTATTTGAGTAGTAGTTGCACACTCCCTAATTAAATCCTACACCATTCAGAATGTGGCATTCCTCTGAGCTTATTATTATGGTATAATTTGAGGACTGAATTGCTGGATCCTTCTCAGTGAAGGCAATCACATAATTCTAGATTAGACAAACATGGCGGGCTAAAATGTCACTCTGAGCGAGGATTATGTTTACATACATTATGTAAGTGACTTGCTTATCTCTTATACCACAGTGCTGCGGAATTCTCCATTCTGATTGGTCATAGTAATGTGCTCCTTCTAATACATTATCATTTGTATAATAACAGTTCATTCAGATGGACTCCACATGAACGGATTTAAAAAGAAATACATAATCACTGATATGGTTACGTTTTCCCAGGGGCAGGGTGGCTTAGTGGTTAGCACAGTTGCCTCACACCCCTGGGGTTGGGTGTTTGAGTCCTGCCTCCACCCTGTATGCACAGAACTTGCATGTTCTCCCCGTGCTTCAGGGGTTTCCTCTGAGTACTCTGGTTTCCTCCCCCAGTCCAAGACATGCACTGTAGGCTGATTGGCATTTCCAGATTGTCCATGGTGTGTGAGTGTGCCCGGGAATGGGTGGGCACCCTGGAACGGCAGGTTTTGACTACTAATAGAGTGCTGCTATAGTTTTTGAGGAGAGGGTGTGAAACATTTTAGACAATATTCAAATTGACATACAGTGCTTATTTCTGCTCAGAAAAAGAATAATGCACACGTACACACACACCTTTATCTGACGCTGTAATCGTCTTCATCATGCAGATGAGACACCGGTTTTACTGAATCTTTCACACACACACACTGATGTTCATTCCAGGAAACTGTAATAAGAAAGGATGAGGATAGGGGATGAGGGTTATGATGCTTCATAATATCATTATAAAATGGAGTAAATATCCATCACTTGAGCATCAGACCTGTTAACTCCAGACACCAGAGCGTCTCAGACTGAGTTACAAACATGAAGAATGGTGTACACAAGTTATATAGTATAAATATTAGCTGTGTATTATTAAATAATGACTGCTGAGTCACATGATCAGCATCATGACATTTTTTTTTGCCGCTACATGTACATTTACTGCATAAAACTACATGTACATTTACTGCATAAAACATCTGCCATTCTTGAATAAATGGCAGATGTTTATTTATTTATTCACTTCTTATGAGTGTGTTCTGAAGCCCTTAATTTCCCTCATGTAAAAAGAGGACTAATTCATTTGTAAAACCTGTAAATACTACTCAGTGATTATGTATGCGTGTGAGGTGAAGCACTAAATCACATCTCCAAAGAAGCTGGGTTCTGCATCTTAATGTCGTATTTTAACCTTGTAATGGCTTTTGACACGTAATGGAAGAGAATTTCAGAGTCTTCAATCCGTTTTTCTAGCTTTTAACTCTTTTCCAAAGAGGCCTCAATCTCATAAAACCTTGTAAAGACGGAGTGATGTAATGTGCTCTCGGCGTCAGAGAAAAGAACGCAGCTGTGATTTAGTGAACGGAGAGGGAAGACATGACAGAGACTAATTGCACTCGTTTATCACATTTTTTTTCCCTGGGTATGTAAACTAATTGAAATCCTCTTACCTGTCAGCCAGCCAGCTATTGTGGAGTTTCACTGCCTGGGTGGGTGGATAAAGAGATGGACAATGAGAAAAGACGGAGAGACAGGGAGGGAGAGGAAATGAAGCCTTAACTCCAAATAAACCATGCCTTTGTCTAGACAAATCTCTGCCGAATGGTAATGCTCTCTAAAAATGTGTTAATGTCATGTAAAGTCTCGCAGCACAGCGCCAAAAGCCTGGCTCGCCGAGAAAAAAGGAGGCTTTTCTCTTCCGCCATAAAACACAAAATCAAATTATTCAGGAGTGAAGCAGCTGCTGTGGCCTTTAGAGAGAGAAGAGGTTCAGCCTTAATATCCCTGTGTGGCAGGAAGCGTTAAAAAGGCCTTAAAGCAGAGCAACAGAGATATCAACACAACTCTACACTCCTGGGCAAAAAAAGCCCAAAATGGCAAATATTAAGCTTTTAATGGTCTTAAGAACAAATCATTGGTCAGGAAATGAGCAAGAATTAAACAAATGCACTCCTGAGAGCTCCTGTGCCACCATTTGCTCATTTACTTTTGCTGCACTGAACTGTTTGGGGAAAAGCTAGAAACCTAAAATATTAGTTGTAAGAAGACTATACAAGCTTAATTAAAAGCTAGAAACAAGGAAATTCACTTATATAGTCTTCTTGTACGCAAAGGTAAAATCATGATTAAAATGTTTCATGTAAAATTTAAACTAACACATGTATGGGTGCACAAAATTTTCCAAAAATATCTTCTGGGATGTTTTTTTTTCTTAAAAGATCTTTATTAAAAGGTCATTATTTGGTTATCTGCCACACCTGATGCAGCACATCAAGGGCCACAAGGCTTAAACATTTAAAGAAATCAGAGGGGAAGCAAAAAAAGCTTCACATTTTGGGCTTGGCAGATTTTTTTGCCCAGGAGTGTACTGTAATCCACTGCAATCATTAATAAACCACTAATACAATAAGTTTTCAGCATTCTCACTATTACAGTGAGTTCTTATAGACTGTAAGCAGTAGTGCATAAAATATACTGTATTCATATGCTATTGGAATGATTGTAAATTCAAGTGCTGGGACTAAAATATGCCATAAATAGAGGAAGCTTGAGAAATAATTTAGATACTTGAGTTTTCCTTTTAATCATGGTGACAAAAAAGACAGTTTCACTGGTCAGTGGTAAGTACATTATTTTTCTTAAATACAGCCCTTACAGAAATTATGTCACATGCTGTGTTCTGAAATTGCACATTCAAGTAAACAGTGACAACATGTGAATAACATGGGCTTACGTGAAAATAAATGAATCACGTGAGTAAATAAAAACACATGCACTATATATGAAAAACGAACAACAAAAAATAAATGAATCATGGAAGAAAATCACCTGTATAAATAAACGAATCAAATAAATGACAAATGAAGAAATATATCACAATCAATTATATCACAATACAAAAAAACACATACACTACTTGAACATTTGAAGTGCCTAAAAACCACATGTGCAAATTTCACATGCAAAGCACATGCGCAGTGACTTTTCTGTAAGTAGGCTTAATGCCCTTGTGCATCAAGATGAATGTGTTTTATTTGTTTAAATCAAAGGCCAACTTGCTGTGCATCTTCTTTTTGGAAAAACAACAATGTCATGGATCCTTTAAAATTGCAGAAGCCTGCTTTAATGTTAGAAAGTCAGAGAGAAGGAAAACAACATATTTCATTTACATTACATTAACATTTTCAGCATTTAGAAAACATTCTTATTACGAGTGGCTTACAGAAGCAACCTTATATATACTAAGAAAAAAAATTCTTTTGACCCACCCAAACCAAAACTCCAACAGTCATAAGAAAGACTCCTCATTTGCATTTTTGAATCCTTTAAAAAATCCTTGCTGTATGCTGATTCACATCATTTTAGCCTTTGTTTTTATTATAAACACAATAACCCTGTTTTATATCATCTTTAATTGAAGATCTTGTGATCTATCGTGACTAGCTATTGTTAGTCATTTCTAGTTTGTTTTTTTTTCCTGCCATTGCAGAATAAAAAGTTTCAGGCCTCAACAATCGACCCTGTGTTACATTTTGCAAAAGATAAAGTGTACGGGAGAGTCAGATTCCTATAAACAGCTAAACACTGGTGTGTGTAGTGTTAAATTGCATATCCGTCAATAATAATGAGGACAAAGCAGTTTAAAATGATAAAAAGTTTAAAATGAATTCTTCAACAATAACGATCAGCTCAGAAGCATGCTGAATTACTGAATTACGAGGAAATCAAACAGTCCAACCTGTAATACTATGCAGTTTCTGAATTTTAGAATGAAGTGAACACCCCCACCCCCCCCACCCCAAAAAAGGAGAAATGAATGAACGAATAAATAAATAAATCAACTAGAAGCACTGAGGAATGAGATTTAAAAAATGTTAATCCCATTCCACCTGCTATGTCATCCATCAAAGCACTTTTTGTTTTCTGGCCAACACTGTAATTACACTAAATGGGTAGGTACATGCTGGAGTGAAAGAGAGGGGAGGAGAGAGAGAGGGTGGTGGGAGAAAAGAGAGAGAGATTGTGATGAGGATTTAATTTTACCCTTCTAAACACCGTGAAAAATTCCTCACCCAGTTAGATTAACCCTCCTGTAGTGTTCACTGCTTAGCAAGGTTCCATCCCATCATGCCAGCCGGCTTTTCAGATTTCATAGCAATACACTATAATAAACTGTAAAGTTTATTATAAAACCTCCAATCTATTTCTGCTTCAATATAAACAGGGAACAGGACGCCACTAACATCACCATTCCAAATTACATTTATAAACACCAACTATTTTTAATGAACACTTATTTCTATTCTTTTATTGTAACACAATGCCATTATCTGTATCTGTATATGTTTAGTGCTTTCAATACTCATGTCTATATCTGTATACGGATTTACACTGAAAGTGGGTGTGGTCTAGACCGTTAGAGTTTTTTTTGTTTGTTTTTTGTTTTGTTTTTTGGTGAACCCAACCACTGTCCCAGGAAAGAATGATGACAACAAGAAGTCTTTTTTTTTTTCATTCACAAACCACAAATAACAATTTGCAGAACGTAACTATTATGTTGTACAATAATAAACTATATAACTCCTGACAGTTCCTCAGCTACATCACTCAAGTTGATCATTTGTCTCAACCAGATACTCTGTGGAACTTTCTGGAAAGCTTTCTATCTAATCTCACTGAGTAAGCTAGGGAAATATCTTTTTCCACAATCAAAGAACTGTTGTTTACAGTTGACAGCAATATCCAGCTAATAACATGTTATCAGATTTTGTTTTTGGGTTTGTAACATTCCAGAAAGATCAGAACGGTTCGCTAGACACGCTATCAGAATCCACTACGAAGCTGGGATGCAGTGCTGCTATGAGTCAAACATTACGGGTATTACAATATAATACCTATATGGTTTTTCAAGCAGATTTTCTTTAATAATGATGAAGAACATTCTTTTAAAAATGACAAAAAGCATTTTATTGTTTTTGGAAACCCCAGCAGAGAGATGCTGCCCTCTGCATAGTGCATGGATTGTGTGAGCTATGAACCAGTGGTGCTATTAATATCTTTCAGGCCAGTTTGTACAGTTTGTATAGAAAGATGGCTTTATTTTGGATCACCGTAAGGCAATATTTAGATCCACCTACTGGCGGAGGCATAAAAAGAAATGCGCCTTCTATTCGCAAATGAATACTGGCTTTGACCCACAAGCTTCACACTTTTGAAGTATGAACGTAAAAAATCTCTCATTCCTGCAACATGTTTGCTGCCCAATGCACACCTCTAGCCTCAACTAGAAACAAAAAAGTCTCCAAAAAAAAGAAAAGAAATACCTACTATTCGTATCTGTATTTGTATTCATTTAGAACGCATTATCTGTTCAGTCTGAATAATATATTCATATTCAGTTATATTCTTAATGTCTATAATATAAACAGGATCCATAAATTTCGAACCCAGTGTGATACTCAGCTGTTCTAGAATGTTCCAGTAATTACAACATGACACCTGAGCTATCAATACTAAACTCATTCTAGAACCATTCTAGAACTATAAGTAACCATAAGTAACATGTCCTACTTTCGTGTGTGCATTGTAATCAAGGCTATGTTGAAACGTAATTAGCTAAACCTAGTAAAAAAATATTGCAAAAGCATCTTAATTGCATATGAAATGCTGGGATTTGATTCCATATGATAACTGAGATACTTCCTTTTGAAATAGGAAGTCAGGGAAGGAGAATGTCAAAGAGTTTGATTTCCACAACAGCCAATAGCATTTAAGATACGCCACATCTCCTGTCAAATCTAAACAGACTTAACTGTAGCTTAGCAAAGCGAATAAATAAGCAGCCAAGGCCATGAAACAAGCGTTCTGCACAACTTACATACACACACTCGTTAACGTGCCTTGATATCTGTGACTGTCATACCCAGACATGCTAGCTGTATGCTAACTGCAAGCATGATAGTAAGCCAAACAATAGTAACCCTTGCTTGCAAAATAATGATAAAAAGGAAATTGTGGGTGCCAGATTGGGGTTAAAATTATATATTTTTTAAGAAGTTATCTCAGCTAGGGCTCCAGTGTGGGGAATAGTGAGCAGGGTGGCATTTGGAACACAGCCTGGGAAACAGAGACAGAGGAGAAACAGCATATAGCTGCAGATTATACAGAATCCACACACACTTTTATTTCCCTGTGTTAACATAAGCCTCAGAATGACTGAACTTCCTCTCTGTAATAGCAACATGATTTTAAAATTTATATTCTTTGGCTAAATTAATTTGAGGGCATGAATTTAATTTACTACTTTGCCACTTTTAGTGAAAGTAAGGCTTAGTCGTAGAGGTGGTTGTTTTTTTTAGAGGAGATGTAGGGGACAAATTCAGGAGTGATTGCTGTGTGAGAAGAAAAGCCTCCTGCCTCAAGAGTGTAGATCAAGTTACGAGGTCAGAGACAATTAGAGAAAGAGGATGGGACCTGGCTGCTGTTGTCATGGAGCCTTGACACACACACACACTCACACACATACACGCACAGTCTCCCACTACCTTCCTCTCACCTTTCTCTCAGAGTTGAAAAGGCCTCAGGCTCTGAGAGTGAATATTTCTGGCAAGGTGTGAATGGAGTTTTAGTTTATTATGAGTGATCACTGCTTCCTGAGCATCGAGTCTTCTAATATGCTGTGTTTTCCATGTTATTATTACAGTTTTAATCCTACAAGGTTATTAGTTATCTTTTAATTTAGGGTCATTACATCATCACTATTGTACAGAAATAAAACATAACTGTCTTTCTGTCCATCTATCTAGCTACATAGAGTTCTTAGTATGGGTATCTTCTAAAGATGTTGTACTTTTCAGTGAAACCTTTTTCTAATTGGGTTCTACATTTCCTCCAGATAGGAAACCGAAGAGCACTCGTTGTCTATCGAGCTGTCTGTCTTTCTGTCTGTTTGTCCAAACAATGGGAACTCGTTTATCTTTAGAAGTGAGAAGTCATAAGATAAAGTCAGAAAAAACCCTTGCCCTTAACCTTAGTACCTAACTATCTGTCTATCTGTCTATCTATCTATCTATCTATCTATCTATCTATCTATCTATCTATCTATCTATCGTGCTACACTCACCAACCACTTTAATAGGAACACTTGTACTCCTGCTCATATCATGGCAGCAGCGCAATGCATAAAATCGTGCAGATACAGGTCGAGCTTCCATTAATGTTTACATCAAGCATCAGAATACAGGAAAATGTGGTCTCAGTGAGTTTGACTGTGGTGTGATTGCTGATGCCAGATGGGTAAGTTTGAGTATTTCAGAAACAGCTGATCTCTTGGTATTTTCACACATAACAGTCTGCAGACTGTATGGTGCAAATGGTGCAAAAAAACAAAACACATCCAGGAAGCAGCAGTTCTGTGGGCCATCTACATGATTGGATAAATGCATGCATGGGCAAGGGGTACAGGTGTTCCTATTAAAGTGGCCAGTGCGTGTATCTATCTGTTTATCTTTCTAGTATCCAAGTTTGCTAGCTATGCTACTCCATATGATCAAATGTAATTTCCACTCTTGTTGACCCATATATAATGTGTATGCTTGTGAGTGCACTGTGTATTGCGTATATTTGAAACATGGCCAAGAAATTATAGAATGTGAGACACTGAAAAAGGATGTGCATGATTATAAGATGTATGTTTGTAAAACACAGAAGAGAAATGCTACAATGTGAGAGAGAAGTTATATCGGCTTATAAAAGTAAATGGCAGAAAAATAAAGTATATATTTTTATGTATTTATTCTGGGCTTCCTGTTTCTCTGCAAGGTTTGTGTACTAGGGCTAATCATCACCCCATTTATGATTATTACTGAAAAACGCTGTAGTTACTTTCTGTAATATTCTTTAGCTATTCAGATTTATATAGTGAATTTAGAGTGATTTCTGGACACATTGTATAAAAAATGTAGAATGTAAATATATAATGTATACAATGTAAATATGCGCCAAGGACTAAAAATGATGCAAAGTGAGAGAAAGTGAGAGAGTGTGATTTCAGTCAAAGCATCGCGCTGCAGCGAGCCAGAAACTTCGACTCGCGTCGTTTCATTCACTTCCTGACGGAGTGTAAATGGACGCTCACTTGTCAAACTTCTTGTCCTGTTGCGGGTTGTGTGTTTTTTTTTCCTTCTTCTTCTCATTTCTAAGAGCACAGCGTTCACACAACCTGCAGAAAAAAAACAAGTCCAGGCCTGAAACTGGAGAAATGCTGAGGGCCGGCATGACGCAGGGAAAAAACCCACATACACTTTCTCTCCCTGTCTTTCACTCTTGCTCTCTCTCTCTCTCTCTCTCTTGCTCTCTTTGTCTTCAGGCCAGCACCTAAGTGTTCAAAGCTTTGTCAGCCTCCAACACTTTGATATTCTCCCCTTCTTCCCAGGCTTCAAAAGAAAAAAAGGAACAATGGCCTTGTGACTCCGAGCTACACAAACCGAGCCAAAGCTCTACGAGTTATCAAATTTTCCTCGTGAGGTGAAGGTGGCACATTTCGGAAATAAGCCTGGCATTTTTGTGGTTTCTCAGACACAGCATTCACTCTTCAGAGCCCGAGGCTCTGATAGTTGGAACATTTCCTGCATCTTTAATACAGGTAAAGGTGAGGGCAAACCTGAGTCAGGTGGTCTGAACTTTGTAATTTTTTTATGTCTAAGTTCCAGGATGAAAAAGAGAGTCTGGAACGGAGGCTCAGTGTGTTTATGCATGTCCTCATTTTGCTGAGTGACAGTCATCCTGGGGTCAGCAAGGGTGGTGCTTAAGTTCAATTTAGTCAGCCACTCACAAAGTTGATTATATGACAGCACCAGTACCTTTTTTATGATTTTTAATTTTCTTTGGCCTTGATGTAGTTCTTAAAATAAAATGGTGACCTATAATTACACAATAATAGTTTCACAACATACAAAGTATATCTAACCATTTTATAGCACAGCGCTGTCAAATTCTCGAATCACAGGTTTATATTAATGTGCTTGGTCTAATATGTTATTGTTTCTATAGTAACAGGGACTAGCGGGTATGTGACACTCACATTCTGGCTCACATAACAAATAAGACAGGATTCTGTGCTTTGTGGTTTCTCACTAATATGACGTTGTCTTATTAATGTCTAGAAGACAGAGAAAAGAGAGACGAGTGAGGGAACCACTGTTTATAGCTGCTATAACCTAAATGATAACAGGACCTTCAGTGTAAGACTTATGAGAAAAAGGGTATGCTGTGTTGTTCTTTAATAAGTTAAAAAATATAATATTGGGCTCTGTTATAAGAGGAATTAACCTGAGTGTCCATCTTTAGATTTCTTTTTTTAATGGAGTATATTTAAAAATACAGTGGTGAGCCTGTACTTGCATAACTTACCCTTAAGAAAAGAAATATAACTTATGAAACAAGGACTTCACTTCAGAAATGTGGAGTAGCCATCATTTTCAATGTGCTTAGCATAAATAACAAAAAGCATGGCTATTAAAACCAATGAAAATCTCCATAAAGACGTATCCTGCTCTTGTCTAAACTTGAACCGAGTCAGGCAGGGATTAAATAACTTCCTCTAAAATCTCCTGCTGGACGCAAACAAGCTGGTATTTTTAATTTTGTGCCTCAAACGAGACATTCAGTCTAAACGGGGAAAAAAAGAAAGAAAAATCTCACCTTCCGTTGGGAGCACTGCTCTCTGGCAGCAAGTTCAAAAGGTAGAGAGAGAGAGAGAGAGAGAGAGAGAGAGAGAAGGAGGAGGAGGAGGAGGGAGGAAGTGCACAGGAGCGAAGTTCACTCCGCCAACAGATGGAAATGATGGTTGTCGTGATTTTGGCTGCAAACTGAACTCAGAAACAATTAGACACCAACAGATGGAAGTCTTCATCTTCAAAATCTCAACAACCCTCTTTAAAAAAAATCTGAGTAGAACGTCTGGAGGCAAAAAAATTAAAAAATTAAAAAAATCAATGATGGCACACAGGAATAATTATATGTACATATACACAATAAGGTTCAAAAGTTTGGAATTGCCTGTTATATTTTATTCAACACTCTTTATTTAATTCAATAAAAACTTTTACAGTGTAGATGTAAACAATATAAAGCCAGAAACTAACTGTGCTTTACTTTATTTAGTGTTTCAAGTATAACACAAGAAGACTAAATGATAAATTATACATTATTTGTGTATGTGCATCAAAACACTCAATTACTGCTTTCTGAATATTAATGTTATTAAAACATCAAACAAAAATGTGTTTAAACTGGCAGAAAGGTCTATTAAACTAAGAAGTGTGACTAAATATCTTCAGGAATTAGTGACAGCTAGACATATTTAAGAGGTTATGCATTATGACCAGGATAAGAATAGTACTGAATGGAAGAAACTAGCATTTAGAAGTTCTTGACTACTTCATATTGAAGTACTCATGGGACACACTTTTTTCTCCTAGAATTCAAATTCATCCTACAGGAGCCTGGAGAACGATATGGTCATTATGAGACCATTACACTTTGACTTGACTTCATTTCAAAATAAAATGTTGCAAACCCCAAGAAATGTTTGTTTCCTTAGTTTTGTATTGAAGTAACATGGCTAATGTTAGTAACAAGGTAATGTATGTAGGTAAAAATAACGAAAGCTTATTGTCTTTAGTTTATCACTGTGCGAACTGTGCGATCAAAGTCTGACGGTCAGTTGTAAATTAGAAGTGATTCGGATAGTAAAATATATTCATTTTTTAAAAAATAAATATAGACCTAATGTCCATTCATGCAGATATGATATTACTAAGCCAAACTACATTTTCAAGGTGAGTGTGTGTTAGGGGTTTCATGAGCTCGGATTTAGGCACGGAATTTGCCCAGTGCTAAACTAAAAGCTATAAGCTTCCCTTTAGCTACATTAGCTTCAGTTTAAAATTTACGAACCGCATTTCATACACCAAATGTGTCTTCAATAACAGACTACATTTGAAGTGAAATCTTTAGCCAAACCGTGCTATATACATAACGAGCTTACAAAAGTTGTTATATTCATTCATACTGATATTTATATGTCATCTTGATAGTATGTAACTTTTATTACAAATATTATGATATATAATTCATATGAATTAGTATTAAGTAAAAAATAGACAAGAAGAACCATGCCATGCATCATTACTACATCTAATGTATGTCAGCAATGATATTTCGTTTGCTCAAGGACCCCATCTCTCATGACTTCATTGTAAAAAAAAAAAGCGTGTTTTTTTCATTTTTATTTGTTGTGCCTTAACATTCAGCATCATCCTATCCATCAGCCTCTTCCTCTCTTTCACTGTGCGATCGGATTTCCAAAAAACACACTAAAACAAAGTAAATAATGCCTCCAGACAGGTCTACAGTTGTTACATTTCCCTTTGAAGGACGATCAGAACCTGTAAAGAGCATTACAGGCTCAGACGCTGCTTCACAGCAGATTCTCTCCCAAATCCGAAACAATATTTTGTAAAATGGCGCGTGACGCTGTGCCAGCACAAGAATGAAACTCTACAACCACCCACTCCTCTTTTCTCTCCTGCTGCCTCTCGGAGGAGGCCCAGACAGGACAGTGATACTCTCTGTCTGTCTGTGTGTCTGAGTGTGTGTTTAACTTTTCTTGGGGACCAAATGTCCCCGTGATGACAGATATACATGATAATATTGATAGTTTTAGCTGGTCCTCATGAGGAAAAGTCCTTAAACTTAAAATAAACTTTATGTAGGCATGCGGTTATTTACCTACATTAATACACAATGGGTGTTTGTTCACTTTATGCTGTTAGGATTAGAAAATTATAAACTCTACATTCTTATCAGCAACATTTTATGAAAAAAGCGTAACACATCGGCATATTGATGCATATTACTTTAATTATTGAAAATCCCATGTGTGTGTGTTGTTTTATTTTCTTATGATTTGACATTAAGTGTTCCTACAATGACAGGAACCTGAAAAGGTGTGACATTGTGGATACATTTTATTGGAGCAGTAGTATTTTGCTACACTTATACATAATTTAATGGAAAGTCACCCGAATTATGTGCATATTTGTGTGTGTTTGTTTCTCTGTATGAATGTGTGTTTACTTTGATTTATTCTCTTATAAACATTTATAAAATGTGAACATTCTGAGATCATGGGGATGTTTATAAAAGTGTAAAGTAATACATGAATTAATGGAGAGCCTCAGTAAAGAGGTGTGTGTTTGTGTGTGTGTGTGTGTGTGTGTGTGTGTGTGTGTGGGTGGGTGTGAGCGAGACATGTTTTCTTTATGGGGACCAAATGTCCCCATAATGATAAGAATATCTGACATTTTTAACCTTGTGTGGACATTTGGCTGGTTTCCATGAGGAAAATTGCTTTAAAAAAAAAAGAAAAGAAAAAAGAACCCAAGCCCAAATATTTCCTTTTGGTTACTGAGGTTAAGGTTAGGGGTCGGCACAGGTGTGAGCATAGCATTATTTGGCTACAGTAAAAAACAAGTCACTGGAAATATCCCACAAAGATAGAATTAATAACGTGTGTACTTTGGTTCCTACTTTTATGAAAAAAAAGAACATGCTGACACTTGAGGGACATTTTACTGGAAAATAACAAAAGGGCTACAGTACAGATTTACTGTGATGATTTAAAGTAAATCCCCAATATACACAGAAATGTGTTTGTGTGAATTGTGTGTATGGTGGTATATTTGTGGATTTGGTTTTATTTTCCTGGGAGAGGATATAAAATGGTCCAATAATAATAAAACCTGAAAAGTTCTGACATTGTGAGGACATTTTATTGGTATAGCTGCATTTACAGGAATACATTGTTTAAGGGAAAACCCCAGTAGAGATATGTGTGTGTGTGTGTGTATGTTCGTGTGTGTTCACCGTCTGTTCCCTGGACAGAGGTGACCGGCCATATGCTGTCATTCCTCAGACTCGTTCAGCCTTGACGCTGAATGAATTTATTATCTATTTTCGTGTGTGTGTGTTTTCACCACTGCCTAAAAAGCCTTTTCAGGCTTGTTACACACACACACACACACACACACACACACAGACTGATGTATTCTTTTTTTTCCTCCCCCTGTCGCCGAGCTTTATGATGAAAACTGATACACAACTCTGTGATAGAGTTTCGGGATAAATTATTCACGCTTTCTTGGAGGACATCCATTTTACAAATCCACCCCCACCCCTAGCCTCTCCTTTTACAAACCCACAATCCTTTTAATTGATCTGTTCCTCCACGGGCCATTTTCCAAAACCTATATATCTATATATGTATATTTTAACATCTCGAAAATGACATCACAAAAATATGGCATTTACCATTTAGGAATTACAGCCATTTTCAACAAAGTACCTCCATTTTCAGGGGCTCAAAGG
>CM075024.1:14007659-14030709 GCA_037576675.1 Pangasius sanitwongsei
GTTTTATTTCAAATCCATTGTGGTGGTGTATGAAGGCAAAATCACAAAAACTCTGTCATTGTCCAAATACTTCCGGACCTGACTGTACATGATTATCTCGCACCTGGCTGGCTAATAACATCTCAAAACACTAATGTTTCCCAATCATTTTTACACATTAACTACGTATAGTGGTCCTTGTGTCTCCTTCCACCTCCAAACTCCATGATGGAAACACATGCACCTGAAATATTCAGCATTTTTTAGAGACTTGTTTAAAGGATGACTACGTCAGGCAGCACTAAATACACAACGATATATTGTTCGAACCAGCTGCGTGATCACCATGAACTCAGCTAATGCCAGATCCAGCTGCTTGGATGGATCTTTAATTGAAAAAAAAAATCTTGGCCCATGCAGAATTTGTTGGACAGAAGTCGCTCATCTCCCCGAGGGAAATAAGTAATGAAAAGAAAATAGCTTCTCTCCTCCTTTAATACCTGTTGAAGCCATAAAGACTAGCAGGAGGTGGGAAAATAATGGACTGAGCCACGGCGAGTGGGCAGATAACTTTCATATTACATCGTACATCTGCTAAGAAGGTTTTCTTGCAATTGGATTAAATGTTATTGCCATTCAGCTCTCGGAGAAGCATACGGTGGCAGCTCATATAGCATTTTTTTTTCTCGTCAGATTTATTTGGAGATGAAAGATGTATTTTTATGTGCAAGTTGCACCCACTTTGGATAAGAAAAAAGCCCATAACTGGAGTTTTTCTTGGTTAAAATAAACAGTGAAAGGTAGAGCAGACACTCTGGAGACTGGAGAAGATAACTGATGAGTCTAGCAGCATAGAAAGAGAAATAAAAGAGCTTTTCTGTAATGTGCTTGTGCTGCGAGACAAGCTGATCCCACTCGAGTCAAAAAGTCGCAAAAATCACAAAACTGCTTGCTGATTATCTAAAACATTCCACCACGGTTGTGCTAGAAATATAACTCGGTCTGAAGTTGTAATTAAGCTACTGTAACATCATCGTAGCCCCATTATTTACTCAAACCCCATCACTCATACTACTTCCACCTAGGTAGTTTGCTAATTAGCTTCAACCAGAGGAAGAACTGGAACAGATTCACAGTATAAGAAATATACCTTCTAAATTTCCTTCAAACTATGTACATACCAGAGTTATACTGACTAGCTAGCTTGCAATCCTGCTAACTGGTCAAACATGGAAGACAGTTTGATTATAGAAAGTGAGGAATACACAACTTGCTGGCTAAATTACGTAATATAGTAAAAAGAGCCAATCAGAGCAACACTAGCCAATCATGAGCAGCTGTGAGCTCAGGTATGTGGAAGAGGGTTGATAGAGGTGCTTTCTTCTGAGTGTATTGTGCTGCCCTGTGATACAGCATGAGCAGTGGTTCAAAAAGATCTGTCTTGGAGGAAGTGTGTGGTAGTCTTCACCTGCCCTGATTGGTAGCTGTCGGGTAGAAAAAGGTAAAATGACCAAATCTGAAAAAAAAAAGGGTGAAAATTTTTTTTTAGCCAACCACCTTGTTGTTGTTATGTTGAAACATGCATGTGAAGTAGCCAGAGCAACCTTAAAAAAATAATTATTATAATAATTGTTTTTAATCAGATTTTAACAGCCATGTTCTTTACATATACAAGTAGATTAGCCTGGTCTTGTATGGGATTGTTGCCAAGATGGCTGCCAAGTGGACTGACTACACATCTTATCAGCTTGCCCTCTATCTATTTGATAACTGGTAGCTAGTTAGGTGTCATGTACAGATGGAAAACGTAGCCATGTGTTCCTGAAATATTAGACATTTTATTTCTACTTTGACTTGCACCAGTTTGCTAACTACATCATTTTCTAGCTACACTGAAAAAAAAAGCTTGCTGAATTTACTTAATCCAAATGTGTACATCGGTTCTATGTGATTGAATTGAGTTACATTAACCCATTTTGTTTTTGTACATCCAACATGATTTGATCATGTATTTCAAACAAAGGATCAAGCCACATTATCACTGCACTATTCTAACACACGTTTTAATTGTGTTAATTTAATACTATAGTTCTAGTTCCCATCTGTGCCAAGATCCTCGAAAGATTTCATAACGTAATTGGTTTACGTTAACACTACGTGAATTGGTCATGCTCACTCTACATAATTTCATAATAATCCACAGAAACTTGTTTAAATTATGTTTAGTATAAGCAATGAAATCATGTTTTGATGAGAAACTTAATATTTTTTATGTCAACTATGCGTAATGTGTTACATAAATCTGACCAACCACATTTTCCTTTTTTAAAGTGTAGTTAGCAGAGTAATTAAATTATGTTACCTGTGTACAGATGTACTATGTACAGATGGCTAAATAAAGAAAAACTTGACTAAATAAAAACTACTTTTAACACAGAATAGCATACTTTTCAAAAAAATTAAACATTTTATTGCTTATTTTTCTTTTTTTTTGTCAACTACATAAGTATATCATCTGCTTTCTAACTAGCTAGCTACTAACAAAGCTCTCAGGTATAGAAGAAATACTTGGCCTCATAAAAACAATTTAAATGTCACAAATCAAATGCTACAGTTTTAAAATATGAAGTATTTTCTCCATGGCTAGTGATAGCACAATGATTTTTGTGGCAGATGGTTGTTATGTTTGGTGATTGGCGGGTGTGTTGAGATTAGCGAGCCTCCCATGTGCAAGTTTCGGGCCTCTGCTGTGTGTTTTGGCATGCGTGGCTCGGAATAAGTGTTGTTTCAGCACAGCACGCTTGTTTTTTTTCCCACAAACTCCCCACACACACACACTCTGAGAGATGGAAAATGGTTTATGGTTGTTTTCTCTTTCTCTTGATTTTAACCTTGCTGCAGTGTTCACTACTTAGCAAGGTTCCGTCCCATTGCCCCAGGCCTTCTTTTTGTGTTTTATAGCACTACAAATGAAACATTGATTTTAAAATCACATGTTCAACTCAGTGATGTTTTATGTAGGCAGACCTGATAGAAATGAAGCTTCAAAGTTCCTTCACATGCTTGGGCATCCTACTGATGGGTGGTGTGTGTGTGTACAGGTGGGACTTGAAATAATGGATGAAGGGAATGGGACAGACACTATGCTTTTAATAGCTTTTAATTTCACATTGTTACTCTCAACTCAAAAAAAAAATCTATAACGTAAATAAGCATGGAGAATAAGTAAGGAATGAAACATAATTGGGCATGCTGTTATAGGAAAATCATCAAAGATGGGGTGGTGTAATGTGGTCTGACATGAAGCTGAATTACTGTTACCACCCAGAAGCTGATTATTTTCCTATAACGGCACATCCTGAAGTGTTTTATTCCTTTTATACCATAGCGATCTTACAACAGTTGCAATTTTTATTTATTAATAAACAACACCTTGTAGTTTTTATCCATTTATAGTGTTTAATGTTAAGGAACATCGGCAAAACAAGTTATGTCCTGTCATCCCTCACATTATAGCAGAATTATAGGTCTTTCCCTCACTAACCTCTCTTTATTGTCTCTCCTGAAGTTAGATTACCTGTTACTACAGAAAAAAGGGCATTAATACAAACCTAAGATTTGTCTTGCAGCTGATATTATTGTCAGAGCTGCTGTCGTAGAAAATGAATCAACACCTTCTGATCATCCGGATTTGAGAATTCAACAGTAATAGAAAAATAGTAAGTCATAATACTCAAAGGCATTTTCAAAATACACAATACACACCACAATATCGATAAAGAATTAATTTTAAAAACCCATAATACTCTCAGAAAAGTACCATTCTCTGCGATATCAATATCAAGTTGTCATATTGCACAGTCGTAAATATAAATATGATTTTTAAAAATGATTTGTTGGAAAAACGGAGCCAAGCACATAAAATTTCACATTGGAAAAAAAAAAAATCATTGTTCCCTATCTTGAGCCAAAAAGAACATAAGAGTTAAATCCATTCATTTTCTTTCTTCTCTTTCTCTCTCACTCTCTCTCTCACTCTCTGTCTCTCTCTTCACACCATGGCTTCAGTAACAAGGCCACAAGAAATGATGCGGTTCAGCGGGAGACAAGCAGACCTGGCGAGACGCAGGAATTCCCTGAACACATTCATCATTCCCTTGCTCTCTCTCTTTTTCCAAAAACATGCTGGCGTCACTTCAAAAAGCCCCGAGCAGTCCAAGTCAGCTCGCATAAAAGCCATGTCCTCTTCATGTTCTCCGTCTCCGGATCTTAAAAACGACTGAACAAATAACCATTAATTTTTTTTCTTACTGAGCTTTTCTTGCAGACAGAAGTACTTCATTTCTTACTCTGTCACTGGAACTTTATTAGAGAGTTATTTAGTTTCTCTCTCTCTCTACGTGTGTGTGTGTGTGTGTTCAGATTGTGTATACTTTCTTCTGCCAGTTACAGATTTTATGGAAGGCATTTTTCTTGACTCATGGCTACAGTGGTTTTTGCACATAAATAAATACTCATCAGTGCTGATTCGCTCTGTATATTACCCGAAGGTATTTGAAAACAAGTTTAACTTCAGTTTATAATTACAGACTACATCAAATCTGGCAAAAATCAAAATGACTTTTGGACATATTTAGCATTTCAACCAGCCTATAAGTGTTACCGTTCAGTGGAAACGCAATTTGGAAATAAAAAAAATTGTCTAATTAGGACTACGATGATATATTGCTATGACTGTGTGTAGCTTAATCAGGAAAGTGGAAATGGTTATATCACTAGTTTTATGATTGTCTTTGCTCTATTCTTAGTAGCACCATCCCTTAGAAGTCCTCGTCTCATTTAACCGAAAAGGAAAACCTGTCACTATCATTACAAGTTGCTGCGTAGCATGCTATTTATTCACTATCTCTTGCTAAAGTTTTTCACGAGGATGGATTCCCAACTAACAGCAGCTACTTTCCTACTCTTTTCTTACTAAACACAACTGTTCACTGAGTAACATGGCTAACAGTCTTGCTACCTAGCTAATTAGCAAGATTTCAGATGAGCTGTAATATGGCATTATGTTAGCATGTTAAACATAGAATAACTTCTAATATCTAGAGTGTTAACTAAAAGACAAATAATTCACTTACAATTCATAAATGTACACCCAGACCTGCCTACACATTTTGTGTAGGACCGCAACATTTTAATATTGTAGTATGCTAGTAGTCTTGTTTTCTCCTAAATATAAATGGAAGATGAACCAATCGATAAGTAAATCTGGAATGATTGCCAGTTGTGTAAATGTTTTGAACTCTTCAGTATCAACTGAAAGACCCTGGACATGACATCCTCACTTTCTGTCCTGGTAAACGAAAAAGGTTTTGAGTTCATTAATATGAAATAAAATCTATCAATGTATGTTTCACTTAGCTAGCATTAGACAAGTTTATAGTTAACATTAATTAACTATATTCATTAGGAACGCCACAGAAAATTTTCTGTTGAAAAGGGAAGATGGTCAAAACCTATGCTTTACATGTCATTTTAAAGGTAACGATAATTAGAGGATGATCAAAAGCGCTCAGATGCGTTCAAACAGTTTGAGTGGCAGATCAACGGTGAAAAATGTCGGCTGTGTGGAAACTTTTCACATCTTCTTTGAGGGACATTAGACAAGCAATTTGTAAAAGGACTATATCAGAAATGTTTTGTGTAATGTTTTTTCCTGTGTACTGCATTTTACTCCTCCCCACCTCCAGCACAAATATGCACTATTATTATTATTATTATTATTATTATTATTATTATTATTATTATTATTATTATTATTATTATAGCTTGCTGAGAATTATGGGCTTGCCCTTCACTGAGAAAGTCATGATTCAGTCCTTAAATTTGCTCAAAAACAGAACTTTAGGGATAGACTTTAGCTCAGGAGCAAAAAAAAAACAAAAACAAAAACAAAAAAAAAAAACAACTGATCACAAAGCTGACTTGTTTTATACATTCGGCAAAATGTGTTTAATAATTACAAGAATTCGAATTAAAATTGCCATAAAAATTCTTAAAGATTCACTAATTGTTTGTATAAATTTGTAGCGAATCTTTTCCTAGCTATATAACTGTGTACCAGTGCCTCTGTGAATGTTCTGAAACACCAAAATGGGTTACGACTCTTCTAGCAGCTCCCACTTGCCTCTAAATAAGCACAGGTGGGTTTTTTCTGTTCACACACACTTAAGTGCTGCAGAGACCAACAGTGCATGTCCACACACACACACACACAGCACATAAACCTTGCTCGACCTTCCCCATTCCAGTTAGCACTGTTCCCATATGAGTAACAAAAAAGTGAAGCAAAACACACTAAACTTTCTCCATTTCCTCAGCATTGTTATAGTAATTATGTGCAATTAAACATATGAGATCTCATTAGATAGATAGATAGATAGATAGATAGATAGATAGATAGAGACATAAAATCAACAGGTGATATGAAAATTTCCCTAATACATTAAATTAACTATGGAGCTGCTTGGATAATAAGTCTTGCTGTGGGAGCTCATCTAGATTGTAGCCTTTATTCTCCACACACACACATACACACCACTCCAGCTGGCACTGCAGCCTGGCATGACAGAATGTGACAGAGAATCCAGAGACAAGGGACTCTGGGAATCCCGTAACAATAATGTGGCTGGCCCAGATGAATAAAGCCCGGATTAAATCAGAGCCACCACCCACCTGCCAATACAACATTATATGAAATTTATATGTTTAACTGTTGTGTGTAACAGTATGATAAATTCACAATACAATCCAATATGGCGGTTTTCCGTCCAGCATGGTATCTGTTTACAGTGTTTCAAGAGGATGACATTAAATGCTATATAACCCTGCAGCGGTAGCAGAAAGGTCAATTACTTGGTGAGGGAACCTGCTAGAAACACAGATTTCTAACATTTCTGAAATATAAAAATCTATTCTAAAAATAAATCAAGTTCTTTTAACTTAATCCTATAATGAAACATTTCTATCCTAATGGGAGTGGTTTCTTTCAGGATGACCCCACCTACATTCACAGTTATTAGTGTTTAGTACTGTTGCCTCATCCCTCCGGGGGTTCTTCGGGGGCTTCCTCTGGGTACTCTAGCTTCCTTCCATAGTCCAAAGACATGGAAATTGTCCGTAGTGTGTGAATGGGTGTGTGTGCGATGGGGTGTCCCCCGCCTTGTGCTCCAACTACACACCCACAGGTGACAAAACTACAATCAACACTAATAATGCGCTCAAGGTGTAGTTGCAACTTGTAATTCCCCACCTAAAACCAGTTAAAGCTGCCGAAAACAGCCCCTCAACTTGAAATTTCAACTCTTCAACTTGGGTAGTCTTATAAACTACCTGTTCCTTCCCTGTTTAAGGAGTGATGTCAAATCAACATGGCCACGCACACTCTGAACAGTTCCCCTTCTCTACTTATAAATAGAGTTTATAGCAGTATTAGCTTTAGATCAGTTAATATATGGACACAATACTTGGTTGAATCTATAACACTGACCATACTAATCGCTGTCTCAAGAAGGTAATCATCAACATTAGAGTTATCATTATCTGCATTAGCTGGTGTGGATTTTTTTTTTATTATTTTGTTATTTGATTTTCCTTGACTTTCTCTTATACTTAAAATCTGTTTCATTCTCTTTATGCTGGTTGTTACTATTTGTGAGTGTATTCTGTACCAGGGTCTATTATGTCTCCCCATAAGATAAGTGGATGGAATGTATATAAGGGATAGATAAGTGGTACACGTTGTCAAGTGAAGACCATTTTATCATAAACTTCTCTGAATATGTTATCACATAAATGTCTTAAAAACTTATATATAGGGTAGGCTTTCACACACTTAGTTAGAAAGGAAGGGACACAAGTTGCGTGACAAGGCTGAAACAGAACTCCGACTACACTCCTGCATTTCTCCATCTGAAGACCTTTTGCAAATAAAATCCATCTACTGTAAAGATCCTTTCTCCAGATTTATCCTCTCACCCTTTGCATTTGACTGAAGCATTACTCTGGTGTGAAAGCCAACACTGGCTAGCTTGTTGCTAATGCTACTCGCTATTGTCCACTGGCTCGCTTGTTGCTAACACTACTCGGTATTGTCTGCTGTTGTTGCCGTGCTGCAATTTCACTCCAAAATATTGCATAAATGTACAAAGTTCACTATAGTAGTACATTACCAATAGCCACTCAGGCCTGTAACTGTAAATATGCGGTTAAAGTAGCCTTTTATAAGCTTCCTGTGCTCTGACAGAGCAAACAAAACAAGCGCTTTCATTGAGGCGTCAGTGTTTTTTTTTTTTCCACTTCGCACATTGAACATTCTGAGGTGGGAAATGACGTCTTTACAGCTTGCAAAGTACTACTTACAAGGCACCAGAAGCACAGCATAATGACTTGTTGCTTGCTAGCGTGAACATAAGGATTGCTTACTTGCTACTTTGCTTGCCTATACTCTTAGAAACCGGACTTTCCTTGTTGCTGGGGTGGTACCATTATCCTTTATACCTTTAATATGCATTTGTGACCTGGATCCATCCATCAATGTGTATGTAGTGTACCTTTGAAAATTAAAGGTGCATGATTGGACCATAATTACCCTTTAGAGTAATACATTTAGGCATACACTTCCTGTACAAAAGATGTATGATTTATTGAGGGTACCACTCAAGTGACAAGGAATGGTACAGTTTAGTGCCCTTCTTACTGAAATTGTAGGGTAACATTAACATTACCCAAGGTAACTAGTACAGTGCTGTGTTTAGCTAGCTGCCTGAAGGTCATAACATGTAATTTCCAATGTCCCACTAGGACAAATCCAAAGAAAACTCCCTCACGTCAGAATTCCTACTGAACCCTGAATTCAACAAGTGAAAAGAAATCAGCATAGCTGCCTACAGCGCCAAAAACAAAAACAGCAAAAAAAAAAAAAAAAGTAGCTCCTCTTACCTTTATACGAGTTATAACTATATTTATTAGTATTTGCTGTAGCTCAATCAACATACAGCTCTATCTAGGGTTACACTATTATACATATTTGTCTAATATAATTATTAATGCTAATAAATTGAAGTGATCCAACTTGCTGATCAAATTGAACTTGCATTTAACGGAATGGGACTTTAACACCAACTTGTACAAACTCCCTACTGCAAACTCTTTGACAAATAGTGCAACAGTTTTATGGGTCTTCTAAGCAGAAACCTTAATCCTTTCATCATAATTTGAGACTCATATGGGAAATTACAGAGCACCTTGAAAGAAGGAATATCAGAAGCTTCACTGATGTAGCATGAAAGGATTCAACCCTGTGATTAGCAATGAGCTATCAGACGCTTTTCTTTAAATATCATTTCTCTCATTTATGCTTTGGCATGATTTCCATGCCTGTAAATGACACAATTCAGGGAGCGAATGCATCTTTTCATGTTTAAATTACCCACCCAGATGCAGGCAGCCCCATCACGAGCTAACGCTAAACGCCAGAGCCGCTGTGCACCATGTCTGAGTCGTCTAAACGAGGTTTGTTGAGATTTACGATGATTACGACGATGGTTTGTGTCATATTGCAGTAATCAGACAGAGGAAAAGCTTTCGAGTGTCAGGACTGAGCGGTGATTTCTGGATGATTTTAGCCAGAACTCTTGTACTTCTGTGGCCAAACGTGCTCTGCAAACGGGCACAATCAAAAAGACCAGCTCCTAAACCAATCACACTCAAGGATTTATTGTTTAGACAGAGAGGCCTGGGGTCAAGGTTCGCTTCCAGAGTTATTTTTCCAATCACTATCCTCTAAATACTTGCTTAATTTTATTTAGTTTTAATGATAATTGTCCAGCCACATATGATGTGATCACATATGATCTTCGCTGCATCTGTTTACAGCTTCTCATTTTCAAAGGGGACGACGTTAAACTCTATAAAATACTACAGCAATGACATGAGTGTTCAGTTTTGTTTTTCAGGGAAACTTCTAGAATATTGTTTATGTTGTTAAGGGGACCGATGTTCGCTTTCAGTAGTTTATCAGAACAATGTAGAAACACCCATTTCCCTGATTTTCTCTTTGTTAAAAAATGTTTTATTTATTTATTTTAATTTTGAAGCAGATTTTTTAAGCAAACTGCAGCATCTGGAAAATGGTATTGTTGTGACATTGTTATCTATACTACTAAAGTATAACACTACTGAGATTATATATAGGACCAACAAAACTAGGCTTGCTGGAAGTACTAAAAATCTGGGAATCTATGGAATCTATTGGTCTAGGGAATCTAGGTGACTAGGAAATCTCGGCTTTCATAGGATATAGGAATATTCATATAGGAATACTATAATACTAAAATAGGAGTATAGGAAATATATGCTTCCTAGGGTCAAGGGACAGCTTGTCACGGGGTTAAGGATATCAAGAGGTTGGGAAATATAGGTTTTTTTGGTCTTGGTCTAGAAAATCAAGATATCAAGGAACTCTAGGCTTTCTTTATTTAAGTGTTCAAGGCTGGACTTGCTGAACATGGTGAAAATCTTCCTGGAAGTGCTAAAAAGTAGATGGCTAAGGAAGGAATCTAGGTGTCTAAGACAACTAAGGGTCTAGGGAATCTAGGCAACTAGAAAATCTAGGAATTCTGGAAGTGATGTATAACTAGGTTTTAGAGATTTTAGGAACCTATGCATTTATGGGAAGTTAGAGGTCTGGAAAATACAGGCTTCATGGAAAGTATGAAAATCTAGAGGCTTAGGATATCTAGGCTCTCTGGAAGTGATCTATGAAGGCTTTAGAGAAGCTAGGGGTCTAGGAACCATAGGGGTCTGGAGAATCTTGATTTTCAGTAGGTGATGGAAATCGGGAAATCTAGGTTTATTGGAAGTGATAATCTTGGTGTCTAAGACATCTAGATCTCTAGGGAATCTAGGCAACTAGTTAGTCTAGGCATTCTGGAAGTGGAATGTACTTCTAGGATCTAGACAATCTGGGTGTCTAGGTAGTCTATATGTCAATGAAATCCAAGGGTCTAAAAAGTGTAGGCTTTCTCGAAGTTACAGATACAGTATCCATGTTCAGAAAATATAGGTTTCTTGGAAGATATGGAAATCTACAGACAATCTAAGTCTCTAGAGAATCTATATGTCTAGAAAATCTAGACTGTCTAGAGGTGAAAATCTAAGCCCTGGGGAATATATATAAATTTTAGGGCTTTAAGAAAACTGTCTTTCAGGAAGTGATGGAAATATAGGGAATCTAGGAGTCTAGGAAATTTGGAAGTGATAAAAATCTAGGGTCTATAGGGAATCTGTGCTCTCTAACTATATGAAGTCTTATATACATTCAGTAGAAGTAGGTCCTGGATAGCTGTAAGTAATAAACTGGTAACTCAGTGTACACATTTGAGTTCACCTGATAGATTGATTTTTACGAGTCCTGCAATATTTATATGTTTATGATCATAATTTCCATCTGGAGCAATCAGCTGCACTCAGAAAGAAGAAAAAGAAAAAAGTGGATTGATGTAGGTTGAGCTCAACTTGTGTTTCATGATTGGAGGCTGTTTCTGATTATGTGCTGCTCAGGGAGGGGGAAAAAAAACACGTTTTGCTTTGCTCTGTGGCCTTGTTGCTGTGATACCCTTCAAAATTCCCCAGTTTTCCACTGTCATTTCAAAATGGCACACACACACATACACACACACACAAACATGTACTCGATGTGCCAGCTGAGACTGTTCACACATGCCCTCCAGCAAAGTGTGTCTAAATCTAATATTCGTCCATGCGTGGAGTGCACTAAACAGCAAAAATGGATAATCTTGTATTGCGTGTGATGACTTTGGGCATCAAAGAAACAAACCTACAAATTTTTTGTACATTTTCTGAATTTCATGTTGCAGATGAGTGCTATTTATAAGCCTAAAAGTCACTTTAAAGTGAATTCTTGGTGCTCTCCAAGACATTAATGGAGTTTCTGTGAGAATAGTGACATTTTATGGTTTTAGAGATGGACTGTGTTCAGTTAAAGAGGGGAATGTTGGGCTTTTACTGCTTTTCCTCACTTCACTTTTGCATGCAAACTGTTATGCCACCAATGTACTATCACCAGTAATGATGCACACAGACTGTGTTGCTGCTGTTGTAAGACAGTAGCAGTGAAGAAATTAAAAGTGCATCTGAATGCAATCTGGAGTCTAAGACTGAAATGACAAAACAAGACCAGATACTTTCTTAGTATATAGATTTCACCCCCTACAGCCTTAGAAGCTCATTGCTTACACAGTAGCTGAAGGTCTTCTGACTGAACCATTCTAGGCTTTCAGTTTTCCTACATCTGCTACTATACTTAGTATAGTATAGTATAGTATAGTATAGTATAGTATAGTATAGTATAGTATAGTATATTGTATTAACTGTTATAATCCATATACTATAGTATAGCAGTGTGTACTGTACAACCTATTATACCCCATGTAGTATTTACTGATAAAGTACATTTGATTAAAATAAACCTTTTCTCTGAAAACTTTGCATGCTATGATAAATTGTCACTACTGATACTACTACTATACTTAGTATAGTATAGTAATGTGTATGTAGGAACCATTTTATCCTGCATAGTATGGAGTGTTATATACTGTATAGTATAGTATAGTATAGTATAGTATAGTATAGTATAGTATGTGAACTATATGACTTATTATATATTGTGTAGTACAATATATAATGATGGACATGAAATCAGCTATTTCTCTGAAAATTTTGCTTAATTTTCAATCTACCACTGTACTTAGTATAGTATAGTACAATATAGTATGGTATAGTATATACCAGTATAGTATAGTATAGCAGTGTGTACTGTATGAAGTGTTATATCTCATATAGTATAGTATAGTAGTGGGTACTTTATGACATGATCATGTAGTACAGTATATAATGATGAAGGACTTTTGTCTGAAATCACCTGTTTCTGTGAAAATTTGTATTATACTTAATTTTCACTACATCTACCACTATACATACAGTACAATACAGTATGGTATAGTATATAATAGTATAGTATAGCAGTGTGTACTGTATGAAGTGTTATATCCCATATAGTATAGTATAGTACAGAATAGTAAAGTATAGTAGTGTGTACTGTATGAACAGTTATATCCCATATAGTATGCTATAACGTAGAATAGAATAGTATAGTAGTGTGTACTGTATGAACAGTTATATCCCATATAGTATGCTATAATGTAGAATAGAATAGTATAGCAGTGTGTACTGTATGAACTGTTATATCCCTGTAATATTAGGAAAATGACAAAAAGAAAAAGGATTGAAAAAGAAAGATAGCAGACAGCAGAATGTAACATAAAACTTACACTACTATTCTGTTTAGTACTAAAACACAAATATTAAGTCCAGAAACGCAGAGCACAAACACACACACACACACAAACATGGAAGCATCTTGGTGTAACTTCATATCTCATGCACAAGTAGCTGAAAGTCATAACGTGGGTTGCGTGTGTGGTGTGTGAGTCAGAGCAGAAATGCGGTGTGGTTTGTTTTTCTCCGTAAGGCCTCGGAGGTCTCAGGGGTCTGCAGGAATGATATTGATGGCGTGGAGGATGAAAGGGTGGAGGGATGAAAGGAGAGCCGCGCTCCCTGAAGGTGGAGGTGCAGACGGCAGGGCGACGGGTCTGCAGCGGAAGCGAAGCTGTTCCCCTGACGATTCGCTTTTCCTGCAAAAATAAAGAAATCGTTAGGAAGATGACGGCGCCTCAGAGAGTGCTCATACAGTGGAAAGTACACACACACACACACACACACACACTGCACTCTTCTGTCTCTCTCTCTCACCATCTCTTTTCCTTTTTTCTGTCTGTCAATCTCAGTTTCTCAGTCTGCCTTTATTTTCCTCTCTCTCACATATCTATCTCTCCATCGGCTTCTCTCTCTTTTTACCTGTTTTCTAGCTCTTTCTGTCTCTCTGTCTGTATCTTCCTCCATCTCCCCCACGTCATCGCCTTTCTATGAACATATTTCATTCTTTAACTCTTTCTGCCTCTCTCTCTTTCTCTTTCCTTTTCTTTCTCCCACCTACAGTATGCAGTGTCACTCTGTCTTTCTTGACATCTGAAACCCTAAACAATTATGTAAATAATTGTGGGGCCTCAGTGTCGCTGACCCCTAAAGATTGTGGGACTCTGTGTTTTTCCTGTCAGCCTCCGTCCAGTCGAACACAAATCATCTCTCTGTTCAGCCAGACGAGACAAAGATGGAAAGACAGTGCACTTTTTAACAGCCTCAAATTGGATTTTGAGTTTAGCCATCCTGTAGTGTTCACTACTTAGCAATTACCCCAGGCTGGCTCTTTGCATTTTACAACAGTGCAGTTAGAGCTCAGTGATATAACCATAGTTTATCACTACAACCACAACCACCACAGACTTTTCTGGGTACATGTTTGACGAAATTGTCCTCCACCAGTAAAGTTACTGTGAGATATCACTTTCCAAAATAACCAAAATTATATCTCTGCCCGGATCACATCAACTTTTCAGGATTCACTTTGACAGAAATACTCAATCTGGTGGTGTGGCAGGGAATCTGAACTGGACCAAGGTGACGTTCCCAGACGCGGCAATTTGTACCAACGCAAGCTATAGTAGGTGAGACAATTTCAGACAACACTACTCTTCATGCCATCTGTAATGCTTTCTAGGTTCTGATGATAGTGGTGTTAAAATTTCCATTATACCATACATAAGGAATATAACACAAGAAGGCATGATGTCATAGAAAAATAATATCAGACAGGTGTGATTAGGACCGAGGTTGAATCTATAACAGCATGTCCCAAAGTGTTTCATTCCTCTTATACCAAAGCAATTTGCCAATATATCATAGCTATCATAGCTATCATAAATATCAAGAACAATATATCATACTTTTATCTTTTATCATACATCAATTTATAATTAGATTTAATGTTGTGAAATGTTGTTGTGGAAGTGTCATGTTATCGCTTACATTATAGCAGCTATAAACATTCGTCCCTTCCCCATCCTCTCTTTTTTCTTTCTCTCAATGTTAATAAAAAAAACAATTTGTCATGTTACAGAGGTGTCCTGTTTTTATTGGCGGAAAACTTCTGACACTTGGGACTCCTTCCATAAATGTATAATAAACCAATGATTATGCAAGGAGTAAGACACATAAAACTGTACTGTTATACAAAAATAATGCACACCGGAGGGGTGTAATGCGGCGACGTGTAAGTGGAGTGCCCCCTGAAGTGCATTATTTTCATATAACAGCATGGTCTGGAATGTGTTATTCCACTTATATCACAGCAATTTGCCAGTGATTACAATTTTTAATGTATTAATGTATGAAACGTTGTGAATTTTAACAGTTTATAGTTAGATTTACTGTTGCGGAACATCCGAGAGACAAGTTAGTTCCTGTTCTCACTTACGTTATAGCCACAATAAAAAAAAATCATTCCCTCACTAGCCTTGCTCTTCTCTCTCTGTCAATAATACAGCTTGTCATTTTGCTGAGAAACCAGTGTAAACTCCACTGTCCTGAAGACTTTCCTGTGCTGAAAATCTTCGCAAAGCACTGTGACTGTTACAAAACACTGACTATCAAGATTCCTTCCTTAAAATGTTAAATAAATGTCTCCTAACAAAAAACATCACCACATCAATGATTATAGGTTTTACTTTGTTAAACAACACATCTTTTAAATCTGTTTATTATTAGTCTTAGATTACGTTGAGCATCTGCCATACAAGTCCCTGTGTATGAGCTGTTACTATAGAAACAATAATGTATTAGTATGAGCGCATTGATATTAACCTATCATTCATGTTACAGGCGGAACTACATTCCGAGCTGTGCTGTTATATGAAAATTATGTACACCTTCTGACCAGTTTGAGCATTCAACCATGCTGTGGTATAGATGTTTTTATATGTCAAATAACAGTTTTTTAACTGTGTATTCTTAGTCTTAGAATATGTGGAACATGCCTATGAATAAGCTGTCATTGTAGAAACAATAACATTAGATCAACACCTAGAACCCAACACCTTTTGACCAATCAGATTTTAGAATTCAGCAGTGCCGTGATCTAGGTAAGAAATAACACAACAATGAAGTTTTTAAATACAGTGCAGTCATTATCCCTACATTCCATTTGTGAAGAGATAAAGTCTGGCCAATTCGGAAGGTAACATAAAGACAGCTGTCTTCCCGTATTTTGAGAAAATTTAAAGAAACATAGTGTATTTTTCTTGGCAAAGACTATCTCATCATTCTGTTCACCACACAAGACTGAACACAAATGTGTGCTGGACAGAACTGTCACTCAGGGTGATATTTTGGAGAGACAAAAGCAGAAAAGCACCAGGTGTCATCTGTGTGTGGGTGTCTGTTTCTGTGTATGTGTGTATGTGTGTGTGTGTGTGTGTGTGGGTCCAATGTCCAGGTGTGGAGACTCTGTTGTCATGTGATTAAGACGAGACAGCAAGTCCCACCTGCTGCTCCGCACTCACACAAATTAACATGAGCAACACAAATGCTGTCCATTCAAATGGAGACTGATAAAAGACAGACTCCATCTCCATCACAGACACATACACACACACACACATACGGATGCAGCAGCCAGGAGGTCTCTAATGCTGTAAGTGCTTCCATGTGTAGCTGCGTTTACACGTCTGCATCAATTAATGCTTGTTCACTCACTCAGCTACTGATGGGCTGCTGCCGCACAGCACATGAGATTTTTCTTCATTTGAATTTTAAAAATTGAAAAAAAATTGTTAGTTTTTCCATCATTACTAAACTGAAAGGGTTATAATCTTTAGATTAGTGAATAAAGCACAATAGTTTTTCCACATACTTCTTATTACCCCTAACTAGCTAATGAACGCTCAAAATGTCACTAGAAATCACCAGTTGACATCATAGACTAATTTGCATATTCATTGAATCATCATGGTCATTTGAATCACAAAATGTGTTACATGACAAATGAAGATCTTCTGAAGCCACTTAGAATAAAACAGAATAGAATAGAGATATTTATGAGAATAGAAAATAATAATAACATTAATTATGGAAAAAGATGTTGGCACCACAAATTATTTAGATATTAATAGTACTGATAGTAGATAGTGAATAGTTGGGTAGTGAATAGTTGGGAAATAAACATGATGGAAATGGTTACAGATGGAATAACTCATTTTTATTACTTGTAAATATAGCCAAGAACAGAGTTTTAAACAAAGAAAAAATAATTGCTGGTGGAACTAAAATGGTAAGCAGTGATTGGTCATTTGGAACAATGGTGATCAATGAAATGGTGATCAGTGATTTGGGAACAATGGTGATAAGTGATTGGTCATTGGGAACAATGGAGATCAGTGATTGTTGGGAACAGTGGTGATCAGTGATTGGTCATTGGGAACAATGGAGATCAGTGATTGTTGGGAACAATGATGATCAGTAATTGGTTGCTGGGAACAATGGTGATCAGTGATTGGTCATTAGGAACAATGATGATCAGTAATTGTTTGTTGGGAGGATTGCCTTGCGCAAGCGCAACTCAGTCAGGTTTTACACACCGGTGGTGATTCGACTGTAATGTGAGCTCGAGAGGACACTTGCTAACATCTGCTCAAAAAGTCATTTGATTGGTCTCTCTTTTTTAAAATTTGTAAAAAGTGTGTCTGTCATTCAAGATTAAGTGTGTGTGTGTGTGTTTGTGTGCATGTATGTGCATATGTGTGTGTATATATGCGTGTGCATGCATTACCCCCTCCCCAATCCCACAGCAGGTCTGTGAGGCGTTTGTTTGCCATTTAAATGCACTAAAACAACAGTACGCTTTGGTTCGTTTTGTATATTTTCATGCTCGTGACTTTGTGCCGTGTTTTCATGTCTGTAGATGAAACTGATTTACAAAAATGCAAATGGGATGCTCTCTCTCTCTTTCTCTCTCTCTCGATGTTAGGAGAATGTAGGACAAAAGAATCCATCATACACATGATATGTACATCTTTATTACAATGAGGATATTCTACATCCTGTTTCATCAGTTTATTTGCATTAGACACATACTGTATAGATTATCTCAGGTTAAATAATGCACTGAGCTGTTGTCTTTTAACGTGATCATTCAGCCAAAAAATAATCTCAAAAAATATATTCTCAGTTGTAGTGTTATATATAGAACTTTTAATGTTTCCCTCAGAGGAACAACAAACAAACCCTTAAGTATTTTTAATTTCTTTGGGACTCATTACAGTGTATGGCTTACCTGAAAGCAGGAAGCAACAAGGCAGATGCAAAATCATAAAATCCACTAATGGAGAAAATTATTACTCATCTTTAAGTCATAATTGAGCAGGGTTTTGTGGAACAGAAACTGTAAAGTAGCTTGAGTTTAAAATTGGATTACCTCATGTCATCTATAGCCTACTTAATTTGAGGTGAGTTTGATTTCGTTGTGGTACACTACTTGTACTTATCAGTATGATCGCAGTTTTAGTTTTTATTTTGGCAAAGGGGCTAATGAAATGACTCATCTGTGGCTATCCATCTGTGAATGGAAAATGACAAAAATATCTCCACTCACTGCAACACATTCATATCAGCATTTCAGTTTGAGTAAAGACACATTGAGCTTGTGATGTGTCCCAAATGCCTGTTTTGTTAACTGTTGGTCCACTCTTTGGTAATGTCAGCACTTGGAGGAAGACTGTCGGCCTTCTGGCACCATTTGGTACAGGGACAGACCACTGGTATGAGATTCGGGCCAAAGTTTGAAGATGGAATTGTATTATTGATGTGCCATTCGTGCATGAGTGGCTCACAGCCGCCTCACACATACAGTATGACACCTTTTTTTAGATGTTGCTGTGTATTCTTTCCCATTTTCTCTCCAATTTGGTCACCATTCCCACCTACCAGCCAACCCCCCTATCATATGACAGCTACCAACCACTCCCTCTGAGACATATGAAGCCAGCCAACTGCTTTTTATACTGCTGATCTATCTGCTCTTTTCCACATACATAAGTTCACAGACTCCCAATCTCTTGGCATTAGGGTGAACACTTTTCTCTTGAGTCTTGATTTTCCAGTTATTTCAATAGATTTTTTAAAATGCAATGTAACATTAATTTGTTAATGAGAAAGTAAAGAAGATTTCATGGAACAATTTCAGCCATAATTAAGCAAAGAACCACAATCACTAGTGACAATATTGCAACTCTTATTGGTGAGCTGAGTCAAATGAATTGACTCATTAAAGTGATCTGGATGATTATACAGTTCAGTTTTATATATGAACTTTTATAAACTGCTTATGTACAGATGTTGTTACAGAGGCAAACATGCGAGTGTGTGATTTAGGGTACTGGTAAGTATGAGCCTGCTTCATACAGTAAGTAACTTCCAGTGCAAAAATAAAAAAGAGCAAAATTTAGACCCTAAACATGTTTTCAGTACGAAACTGAAATCTATCTGAACATTCTGATCACTTTTTCTTTAGTACATTGAGTCAGAGGGAACACACAGCATTGGACTTTTTTTAGTGTAGAATGATGTTTGAGAAATGAGAAATAGAATTTGACATCAAATACATCAGCGCTTGATAACTGATGATGATGGAACTTGATTCATACATTTGGACCTTTCTACAACTGTATTACACACACACACACACACACACACACACACACACACATCTGGCCCTAATCACTCACATGGTCTCATTTATTTGGCTTGTTAGAGATGCACAACTAATCTGCTGTCTTTTTTCCAATAGCAATTGCTATGCACTATTAGAAAGAATTCGCTGGGTAGTTTCTGCTCATTGCAGTGTTTACAGGACTGTTAATGATTGCTATTTGGAAGAAAATGGCTCTGTGGATCTGCATAAACACATGAGGGAGAGGCAGAAAAACGCAGAGAAAAGAAGAAACATACCAAAATTTGGGCCACAAATCAAACTCTCAATCATCCATTTCTCCACTACATGGTAAGTCCAATAAAACAGAAAACGACAAACAGGAAGTAAAATTTGACCAAGCAGCTAATGTCAAATTATGCTTGATGTCCAACCACAGAACATATAATCAGAGTCATGAAATGATGCTGTTAGTGTGATCAAAAGGAAAATGACAACAATAATAGAAAGAAATCCCAGTGATGACATATTTCTATGATTTCCCATAGTTCCTATAACTTTGAATGACGTGTACATCAGTTAGGGTTCCAGTACAATCAATGTGCATGATCTGTCCATAATTCATCTTAAATCTAAAATTGTAGCTAATATTCCCTCTTAAACCAAACATATTTGATCAGCCAAGACATGGTTTGTTTTGCACTGGAGATAACAAATTTCATTATTAAATTTCATTATTAAAACATCACACACTCACCTCCTGACCTCAATCTGCTTTGTCCAGTTGTTCAGTGTCTCAAATAGATCTGGATATGTGGGTTCTGACACTGTATACACATAATTGTCTATAAAAATGGAGCTAAACACAGTCATCGCTCGCCATCTTGAATCTGGAGTTCTTCTCAGCACTCAGTTTGGTACCAACCACATGAGTCAGTCTCAGGTATGAGGCTTGGCTTTCTGATTTCAATTCAGTTTTAAAAGTTTTAAAAGTTTCACTTTTAACAACCGACATTGTCACAAAGCAGGTTCACAGAAATTAAGATATAGATTTAGTTCTCTGACGAACAAGCCAGAGATGACAGTGGAGAGGAAAAAACTCTCTGAGACAGTATGAGGAAGAAACCTTGAAAGGAACTAGACTCCAAATGGAGCCCATCCTCTTCTGAGTAACAACAGATTAACAGTGCGATTATAAATCCTTACAGCATACAGGTGTAGATGAATATAGACAAACAATACTAAGTGTGTTGAAAGGATGTTCAGTATGAACATATTGTGAATAAGAGACCTGGGATGAGCCCAGGACAAACTTTATTATTACAGCAGCAGTTCTTAATACAAATCCACAGTATATATAAATGTGAGATTATCCAATGAAGTAAGAGTAATATGAGTCTGACATATATGGATGATGATGATATAGTCAGCTTATACGTAGTACAGAATTATATAGGTATTTTGAGGTAAATGTGTGAGGTTTAGGCATTAAATTCACACCACACTAACCTGCTGGCTATAACTTTCCCTTACTTATTTAGCTTCATTAGCCTCAGAACTCCAGAGTAAAGCTAAAGCAGCAAACTTCAGACACCAAACACATCATGGCTGATCACCTATACTGAGGTGAATGGTAATTGGACTTATGTACATTTTATTTTTTAAATAACTGACGTTGATTAAGTATGCTTGTATAAGTTTTGCATTACCATCTCTACATGTTTCAGCCAAAAAGAATACTCTGTTTCTGGACTTCGGGACGCTTTCGTGAATGGAGATGTCCTTCAATATGTGTTTTTGCTTGTGTTGCCACGCAAATGTCACACCACACAATACATAATACGCTTATTCTTCATCTTCTCTATTCTTTTCTATTTGAGCCATCTTTCAGACCGCACAATCAGCATCTTCCCAAAAGATACTCGTAGTCACATTTCATAACAGACAGTGTGAGGGTAAAGTTGCCCGATGGAAATTGGGACGCCATATTTTACAGGTATAAGAATAGCGATTGGGCGTCTCGTGGAAACATCCCCCAGGGAAAAAGGTGGAGAAATGCTGCGAAACAAAGCAAAAGTGACACCAGAGAGTGCTGTGAATATCAGAGTCTCTGCTTTCAGTGTCAGAAAGGCTTTTTTAGGTCTTTTGTGAATGAAGGTGGAGCAACTGACCTTTAAACACAATGGCTTCTCATATAAGGAGCGACTAGGATGAGCTTTTAGCTTCAGGCTATGAATACAGATCACATTGTTAATGTTCACTAACAGCTCCATCCATTAATAAATATATACAGTGGGGACCAAAAGTCTGAGACCACTAGTGAAAATGCTTCTATTTTGCATTCTTTTCTCATTTAATACAACAATTTTCATTACAAATTATATTATTTACAACAACTTGAGTGAAAAGTAGAATCTTTTAAATATTTACATGAATTTCAAAGTTTCTCAGTATTTGGTATAATTCACTTTTTTGCTCTAATGACAGTGTGCACTCGAGCTGGCATGGAATCCGCAAGTTTGTGCAAAACCTTATGACCCATTTTAGATCAAATCCCTCGGAGTGTCTTCTGAACACATGCTTCAATAGATTAGGCATGAGGAAAATCTGACCTTTTGTACAAAGCAGTTAACATGGTCAATATCACACATTTGCTTACATTTAAATATAGTGAACTAGAAATAGTGCAGAATCTTGAAAATTAAATATGCAAGATATTGAACTTTTATTTTCTTTGTTCTTTGTTTTCTTTTTAAATTCTAAAACCTTCTGGTTATTTCCAGTTTTACATGAAAAATAAAAACCCAGATGTGGCCTCAGACTTTTGGACCCCACTGTATGTATTAAGCATTAAACCCATTTAACTGGGTTACAACCTCAAAAAAACTGGTGGCAATGGTAGCAGTTCTTCTTTACATTGTTCGATTTCATTACATGACTCAAGAGAATAGCAGAGAGAAGGTCAAGAGTACAGATTTGTGCAGCTGATTTGGATTAATGCATACAGTTTATCACATAGAAAACAAATGAGTCTGCATTCTGAGTTTTGGAGTCAGAAACCAGTGCTAGTTTGAGATCCTTTGGGCCACATCTACTACACAGTGTCTGAGTAATCCTAGTTCTTGCTAGTGATTCTGAATCGAGACAGAGCTAATGGTGTTACTGCTGTGCGACTATTACAAATATATATATATATATTTCAATTTCAATTTTATTTGTATAGCGCTTTTAACAATGGACATTGTCTCAAAGCAGTTTTACAGAACATAAGAAACAGAAAAACATGCAAACAAACAAAACATGCAACAGTCCTAGATGTTAGACAAAATTATC
>CM075024.1:14030809-14129785 GCA_037576675.1 Pangasius sanitwongsei
GTATGTATTAAGTGTATGCTTGGCTAAAGATATATGTCTTTAATCTATGCTTGAACTGGGAGACTGTGTCTGAGCCCTGAACACTGTCAGGAAGGCTATTCCAAAGTTTAGGAGCTAAATACGAAAACGATATATATATATATTTCCTATATATAGTGTGTAGTGAGTAGTGTGTATTCTGTGAAAGTAAGCATCCTCCACAGAATTGCATGGATTTTATTCTATTCATAGAATTACATGGATTTTGACATATGTGTGGTGGTCTGGGAAAACCATCAGAATTCTGGCAAACTGCCAAAAGATACATAAAAATAAGGTTTTGGACCAAATTAGGTTTTTCTGCCTATAACATATTTGACACTTTAACTTATAAATACAGTGGCTTGCAAAAGTATTCAGTGGAAATTATCCCTGATATTTATCAGATTTGTCTGAATAACAAATGATATATACAGAAAATAAAATAAAATAAAAAGGGTGTAAAATTCTATATATATTGGACATCCTAGTAAGTACTGTTGGTCAAAAGTGAGGAAGTGGAAGTTGCATCACACTACCCAAGCGCTACCTAGCCAAGGCCATCCCTCAAAACTCAGTGCGAAAACAAGTCAGAGAATGGTGATGGGAGCCACAGCGAGGCCAACAGTCACTCTGAAGGTCATTTTCAAGAGCTCCCATTTCAGCAAAAGGTGGTTCTACCAAGTTCTAGTCTGAAAGGGTTGAATACTTATGCTAGCAGCAGTGTTCAGTTTAAAAAAAATTAAAGATCTGCATAAGTGTCATTTGTAAACCAGATGGAAAGGGGTTGAATATTTTTGCAAGGCACTGGATATTTCACCATTTCAAATTATGTGTAATTGTTTTTATTTACCTTTTAGTCTTGCCTACACTATTTTCCTGCAAAGATCATGTTGTGTAAAAAGCCAGTTTAACAAACACAGTGGTGAAATCAGTCTGCCTAAATTGTCTAAAACCCTCCTTGCTAAGTGTGATTTCCTTGCACAATGAAAGTCGTGCCTTGGTCAAGTTGCTGGATAGTTACATGTCTTACTGAAAGAGAAATCTAATCAATTCAGTTGTAATTAGATACTGGCTTTCAAAATGTCCATGATGCTCCTTTGCTGTAATTGGAAGGAAAACTTTAAATACAATTTTCTTCCTTTTTACTCTAGGGTTAACCAGGTTTTAAAAAGCTACACCTTAATTTCTGGTTGAGATACTGTACATGAAAAAGAGAAACAGGCTTCAGGAAAGCCTGTAGTTTTCAGAAATATACGGTATATATTAGATATCAATAATACACCATGACCTGTAGTTTCCTATGGTACCAAAGCCAACAGACTAGTCAAATACATCATTAGCTAAAAGTGTGTTCTATGTGAGAATTATGGTTGCGCTTTGGCTAAATTTGACACAATAACACAGTTTACACAGTTAAATTAATGACATATCAGATCAGGGAAACCTGAATAATGAACTGAACAAGCTAACCCAGCTAGCTAATACTGGCAGAGTAACTTGGCTAGCTAACACATGTAACTAATTTTTCTTCACTATTGTAAAAGCGGACAGTTTCTGGTCAAGCTAGTGTTAATGATTATCATCAGGAAGTTTTAAAGTGATGGAATTAAACATTTCACAGAAATGTATGTATGAGATGTTTTGTTACAACAGTGAAACTAGTTGGTACTGAGGCACACTAGCATTTTCATTCAATCTATATTGATTGCGAATATGTTAAGAGGAAAATGAGAGGAAGGGATTTAAAAAAAATTTTCCAGATCAAAACAGGACCAGAGAAGCAAAGAATTACAGGAGAGCTGAATGTACTGTTACCAATTCCTCTCGCCTAAAAACCTTAGAAAGACATACACACATACAGGCACACACACACACACACATACGCGCACACACACACACACACACACATACACACACACACACACACACACACACACACACACACACCCCAAGCTAAATTTGAATCTCTGCCTGAAGAACAGGTGATGTTTTACCCTTCCCTTCTGAGGTAGTGCATGAATGCAGCGACAACATAGCTTTCCAAAATAAAAATGGCTGACGTATTGTGTTATGATATCTGAGTTACTGTGCTCCCATGGTGGCTGTAGTACTGTTATTCTTCAGACATGTTCTTCTTATAGAGCTGAACAGTGTTATGTCCACATTTTCATGGCCTTGATTCCATCAGTTTCTCCCCATTCATGAGCTTCATAGACATTACAGAAAATTCTTAAATAGAGTTTAAAGCAGCCAACCTTTTATGAATTATATCTCTTTTATTAATTATATCACTTTGTATTATTACTACACATAACATAACTGCATATTTTGTACATTACTATTTTTGCACATTCCTGTACCAACATTTCTTATTTCTTATTATTTCTTATTCATTTCATATTTTTAATTTAGTTATTTAAATGCACAGTCTAAGGAGGAGTAAGCCAGGTTTTCATTTCACTGCAAGTTATGCACTGTATATAACTGTGTATGTGACAAATAAAAATCTTGAATCTTAAATCATCAAATCAGTTCCCTTTCATGCTCAGCCTTCTATGCTATTTTTTCCAGCGTTAGCATTTTCTATTGTAGATACTGTAGTATTATTTACTTATGCTGTTTTATGTCAATGTTCTAGTTTTGTTGTTCTTCTTGTTCGTTCAAGCTACTGCTTTAGCCTGGTTGTTAGCTAGCTAGCTAACGAACAAGAAAGCCACACCATCATTTCAGGAATGGAGGCAAAACTGCAAAAGTATCTTGTATTTATGAGGAAGCCAGTAATATGTCATTATTAATAATAAGATTTCTTATACCACAGCATTGTTAAATTGTCAAATCTGATTGGTTAGACAGTGTTGATTAATTTTATTTTTACCACAGACATGGTCAAATGCTTGAATCTGATTGGTCAGAAGGCATGCATTATTCTCATAAAACAGCATAGGTAGTTCTAGCTGTAACATGAACGTTAATATTAATGCCCTTGATCTAATATGTTATTGTTTCTATAGTAACGGTTCATACACCGGGCCTTGTATGGCGGACGCTCCACATAATCTAACTCTAATCTAGTCTAATATAATCTAAAATAGTCTTCAGGTTCATCATGTATTATTGCTTACCTACTACATAACATGAAGGTTATTTCAGGAAACTTACTATTCACTTCTATTATTCTTTGTCTTTGTCTTTTTTATGAGCCTGGAGTGCTTAATGTACATGCATATTAGTGTGTCGATTTCTGGTTTTTTTTTTTTTTATAAACTTCACACATTTTGTTAAGATTTTTTTAAATTAAACTGTGAGAGTTTTCTCTTTCAAACACATTCACAGAGCATTGATCGATTTGAATTTCAACTGCCAGATGTTGATGCCATAATGGCCGTTACAGCAACTCACTAATCAGCAGCTTTGCCTAAACATATACACTGCACACTGATTAAAATCCTAACACACACTCATTAAAATATTTGTCACTTTTTTCCATTTATAAAGTGTGCATCTAATTAATGTGGAGCAATACAACATGAAGCGCTCCTGGACAATTTAATAGTAATAGTATACTATACAGTATATTACAAAGATGATGTCCAAGAGAATTAATAGGAATAAAAATGTTCATTGAAATAATCCGGTGCTTGTAAATGTGAATCAGGAAGATGGTGCTAGTGATATCCTGTTTTCTCCATCTCTTATTTCCATTTCCACCTGTGCACACACTCCTGCCATCAGGAGAATCCCCAGCATGTGCAGAGGCTCTGTTTCCCTCATTATTGCTTATTGCTCATCACTAAGCTGAGAAGTAAAATTGGGGGATTTTATTGTAAATGTTATAGTATTGTGTCTTGCCAAAAAATCAAAAGGGACGGCCTGGGGCAATGAAACGGACCATTGCCAAGCAGCGCTACACACGAATTAGTTTTGCCTTCAGCACTTTGATATGCAGCATTTCATCTTTTGTTTCTGTTTGTGAAACATCAGAGACAGCCGGCGCGCAGTGCAAGATCATTACGGCAAAGTTGTTTAATTTGTGGCCACATTGCGTATGGCTGACTGAATGCAAAGCTGTCCGTCTCGGGTGGGTGACGCTGTTGAAAAACGCATGAAGGACTTGTAAATTATCCACTTAAATTAGGCAAATCCTTCCGACCCTCCCGCTGTTTCCACTCGCTAACCGGAACGTGGTACTGCTTAGGAAAGAACGGCGTAAAAAGTCTGATTTTATTGATTAGAATGAAGGAAATATAAACACACTGGGAATTTCTTCCCCACCACACAAACACACACTTGACTATTTTTTTTTCCTAGGCATGAATAGGGCACCTGGGAGGCAGACGTCTTTGTTCAGCATTCACATAAGAGTCCATTTACATGCCATGTCCATTACTATTCAAATGAACACAAACATTAAGCAAACAAAAAGTCCCATGAAAAACACACCGCACGCCTCGTTTGGACTGTCATTTGTTTATATTTGGTGAATGTAGATGAAGAAATGGAACGAAACCAATGATGTTACTAAATAGATGGTGTTAGAATGCAGGAAATTAATATAAAATTCAATTCCCTTTTCCCCCCAAAAAGCAAAATATCAGTATTATATTAAAAAATCATTTACATATAAAATATCACTTAGAAGTAAACATAAATAATCTGTATATGACTGTTGGCTGTATTCTTTAGGGATCCATTGACCTATACGTGATCTTAAGGGGTAAACATAGTAATTATTTATTTAAATATACCACAATATTGTAAATTGTCATAAAAGCTGCTAATTAAATATTTTAAGTTATTAACTCTGCATTATTATTATTATTATTATTATTATTACTGTTTACTAGTGATTTACATAAATGTTAAAATACATGCATTTTATCTGAAATTATTCATCTTTTTTCAGATATCATATATATCATAATCATATAAACACTTATTCTGTAAATCCATATGAATTAATATAATTAGCTATCTAGCTAACAATTTAGCAATTAATATGCACTACATTACTGGTTGTTTATTATTATTATTATTATTATTATTATTATTATTATTATTATTATTGGTGCTTTATATAAATGTGAGTAAGTTTTTTTTCTCACAGTTGCTTGAGCACTGAGCAGATTTGGTGGTCAGAATCGGAACAAAGCTCTCTCTCAGCTCGTCTCTCTCCAGCCCAGCGATTCCTGCAACGCTCCACGGATGTTATTGACCTCCGGGTTAACTCATGTCAGGTAAGCCTACGAGATAATAGACAAAAGCGCATTTTCTTTTCTTTTTTTTTTTCCCCCCTTCTTTACAGGTGGAATGACGGGGCATATCCTCCAGCAGCACTGACAGATTTTCTAATTCACTGCAGATTCTCATAAAACTGGGTGGCCTCCTGAAACAGAGGCCTCATTCATTCATTCACGGGTGGGATGGAAATTAACTAGGATTAATTTAAAACGGCACACGAGGCTCTTCACAAATTCAAATAAAATGAAGATCAATAAATTAAATGTTAAGGGGGGGGGGGGTCAGGATGTCAAGTTTGCCACTGATGAGCGACTGAGAAGAGGAAAAGAGGCTTTACTTAATGACTTTATTCCACAGAATAAGCACTTCAGCTCTCCTCACACGCATGAGCTGCTTTCCTCTAAACACATCCATGCTGAAGTAGACTGCTCATTATACTACTTGCTCAGAGACAGAGTGCCTTCGAATATTTTCATCATGGTAAAGACGCTGTGTTTCAGGAGGGTCCAGCTGTCTAAGTGCATGACCGAGAACTGACTTTATTCCCTCAGGTATCAAACACTAATCCTGTTTTTAACCCCAGGTGATCCTTATTATTCAGGAATCCATCATTTAAAACTGTATGGAAACATATACAGGACTACTGAAAAGTTTGAAATCCATTTAAAATCCACATGCACATGCACTGTAGATGAGTGCAAAAGTTTTCGTACCTATCGTATAGATCACACATGCTTGGTTTCACAGATGTTCCTTCATTATCATATGACCTACATCAGTCTTCTTGAAATGTCTGTGATAAATCCTCCAGATGTCATACACTGCTTTCTTCAAATCAGGTCTGGAGACTGAGGCTCCGTCCACATGCATATGGATATTTTTGAAAAACGTAGATTGTTCTCTAGGTTTTGGCCTCCTGTTCACTCAAAAAGAGATTTTCAAAAAACATGCTCCAAGGTAGAGAAATTTTAAAACTCCTCTGTCACTGTTTTCATTTGAACGTGCAAAATATATGTTTTTGAAAATGTTGATGCACGTGCCTATTGCAGTTTTTCACATGTTGATCGCTTATAAATGGCTTGTTACTTCGTGGTCTGTAATTACTTGTACAATAACTTGTATGCAACTTTGCTATGTTTTATTATTACACCCTCATGTGAAGGCGCCAGAATATGATGCACACTGTACGAGCACTGAATCCACCGCTCCAGCGCTACACACCACACTGCAAATGGAGATCTTGGTAAGTGCAATCTTAAGCAGTGGTTCCACTTCATCGTCAGTCCACACATATGAATCCTAGTATTTGTCATTTTTCATTTTTGAACTTTTGGCCTACCGCAACCCTGACCAGGAGACGGCAGTTACGTAAGAATGGATGGCCATGTTGATGATTTTCCTCATTTTGCCTTCTCTACCACTCAATACACAAACTCAACATTATTCTTGAGGTTCAGTTTATGACATAGAAGTGTCTGACATTCAAGTAGTATTAGCATTTTCATGTGAACAGAGATATTTTCAAAAACGCTGTTTATGTGGACATTGTTTTAAAACGAAGGGGTAAAATCTATGTTTTCAAAAAGATCTATATACACGTGGACAGGGTCTGACAGAGTCATGGCAGAACTTCCTTTTTCAGTTAGTTTAGCATGTTTTGGACTATTGTCTTCTTTTTCTTTTGTGGTATAATTTTCTGTTTTCACCTAGAAACAATTGGGCAAATTTTTGCACTCAACTGTGAATAGATCGCTAAGTGAACCTCATTTTTATTTGTTGTTTGAAAGATGGCTTAACCCCTCTCATTTATACCAGTCAGCCCTTTAAAAAAAAATTTGTAAGTGAAAAAAGAGAATAAATTAAATTCCACAGTTCTCATAGTGATTATACCACAGCACTGCTAAACTCTAAACTGATTGGTCAGAATGTGTTGATTAATTTTCTATAACAGCAGCTCTTACATTAATTCTGGCTGTACTTCAAATCACAGGTTCACATGAATTGTATGAATTGTACGCCTAATAATAAAATGGACTAAATATGTTGTTATTTAGCAAATAAGCATTTATATGGTGAAACTTTCTGTAAGGAGATGTTCATTTAACATTTATGGAAGGAGTCTCCAGTGTCAGCATTCTGTAACAGTCAGTGAGTTTTCTACCAAGGGAAAGTCTTCAGGAGAGAGGAGTTTGTGCTTTTCCAATAACATGATAAGCTACATTTGGTCTTATTAACTTCAGGAGAGAGACAGAGAGAGAGAGAGAGAGAGAGAGAGAGAGAGAGAGAGAGAGAGAGAGAAGAAAAGAGAGACTGGTAAGGGTATGACTATTTATAGCTTCTATAAAGTAAGTGATCACAGGAACTAACTTGTCTCGCTGATGTTCCATAACATTAAATAACTATAAAAGGTAAAAAATAAAAAATAAAAAAAAAGTAATGTTGTAATTGCTGGCAAATTGCTGTGGTGTAAATTGCAGGACATGCTGTTATTGGAAAATAATCCACTTCAGGCTGTCAGGCCATATCACACCACCCCAATGTGGATTATTTTCCTATAATTGCACACCCAGTTGTTTTTTATTCTTTACTTAATGTACAAACTTTGAAAATCCTAAAGATATTCCTCCTACCTGAAGCGCATGCTCATTCAGAGTAACACCAAACTATTGGCTGTGAAAGAAAAACTGATTCTGGCATTTCAAATGGCTCTGCAACATCCTTTTGTCCATTTTTATAGACAACAGTTGGTTACACAGTGTCAGAAACCACATAAACAAATATATTTGAGACACTGAGCAACCTGACAACATGTTTTGTGATAGGTTTTGCAAAACAAGGGCTTTTTTTTTATTTATTTTACATTTTTATCGACATCAACCTTTAAAGAAACAAACTACAAATGAAATACTCCAGGTTCAGACTAATCTAGTTAAAAACAGCTCTTCATTTGCTCAGCACTTTTACCCGGCTAAACCTGAACCACTTCACGTGTCACTGCATGATCAATAATCCAGGAGAATGTCACTGAAGAGGCCAACCTGTCATTAATATCATTAATATGTAAACAGAAGCTTATATCCTAAATGACATACAGCACAATGGAAAGAGGGGTGGAAATGTCTGCCATAAAGTACGTGAAGTAATTGAAGTGTTGAGCAACGATGACAGACAGACTGCAGAGTGAAGACGTAATAAGTGTTCCATGCTCTGGAAACTTTATTCTTTGCATTTTTCTTGTTCAGTGCTGGGAGGCCAGAATTTGTTATGAAAATTGAATATATTGCATATAAAACAGGTTACATTTGTGAATCACATCTAATCTAAAAATGCACATACACATGTCTATAGTTATTCTTAGTAAGGCGTTGGGCCATCACAAGCCACCAGAACAGTTTTAATGCACCCTGGCATGGATTCTACAAGTCTCTGGAACTGTACTGGAGAGCTGAGCATCATTCTTCCAAAAGATATTCCCTCAGCTGGTGTTTTGTTGATGGCAGTGGAGAGCTAATGCCCTGGCATTTGTAACGGAATCTACTTATGGACAAACAATGCAACATTAGTCTCATCACCAGAGGTAAAAGTCTCTTGCGGTATTTAAACACGAGCCTCATAGTCTTCTCTTGACTCAATTGATCTCTGTTCACGCTAACATCGATGGCGAAAATTCTGTTCTGTTAGCTAAATTTAGCATCCATCCATCTTCTGTACTGCTTATCCTATACAGGGTCACGGGGGAGAATGAAGCCTATCCCAGGGGACTTGCTGCACAAAGCAGGAGACACCCTGGAAGAGTTGCTAACCCATCACATGGTATAATCACACGCACACACACACACACTACAGACAATATGGAAGTACCAGTCAGCCTACAACACATCTTTGGACTGGGGAGGAAATCAGAGTACCCAGAGGAAACCCCCGAAGCACAGGGAGAACATGCAGACTCTGTGCACACAGGGTGAAGGCTAGCCTCGAACCCCCAACCGTGGAGATGTAAGGCAACAGTGCTAACCACTAACCACTAAGCCACCATGCCCCCGTAAACTTAACATATTTCATGTATTTAAATTTAAACATTAGAAAAGGTTGTCCTCTGTTTTCTGTACAGTGTTTTTTGTTTTTGACGATGATATGATGATTATTTTGATGATGATATGATGGTGCAGGAGCATTGTTGACATTTTAACAGCCGGTATCTGATTACAAACTGAATTGATTAGGCTTACTGTATGTTTTTTTTCGCCATGGTACATAACATACCAAAGCCTGACATTCACTGTGTGAGGAAATCACACTTAGCTAGCAAGGTTTTTTAGACATCTTTAAGCAGACTGACTGTTTTCCACCATGGATCCTTACACAACATAAACTTTGCAGGAAGGCAAGATTATAAAGTAAATAAAATGTTTCTTCCATATATTCCCCCTCTCCTTATACTGTTTAAAATGCAACGAGCATGCAAACAAGTCTTTGTTTTGGTCCTGTCTCCACATATGTCCTGTCAATGGTGTGTTTCCCGATTGTGTCCAGATGTTCAGTGTTAAGGTTGTAATTAGTTGGTCTATTTAATCCTTGCTGTTTCTTTGCAAAGTCTTACCATGCATTTGTGTCATTAAGTCCGAGCATTGTTTTCTAGTTTCCGTGCTCTCTGTTTCCTGGTTTTTATTATTGGATTTGCCTTAATAAATAACGCTTTGAGTATACGCACTTGCCTACTAACTCTGACCACATGTTACAATATCCATGTCATTTTAGTGACGTATATACTATATTGCCAAAAGTTTGTGGACAACTGATCATCACACTCATATGTTCTTGTTGAACATCCCGTTCCAGATTTAGTCCCTCTTTGCTGTTATAATAACCTCCACTCTTTCTAGAAAGCTTTCCACTGATGTCGGGCAAGGAGGCCTGCGGTGCAGTCAGTGTTCCAGTTCATCACAAAGGTGTTCAGTGGGGCTGAGGTCAGGGCTCTGTGCAGGCTAGTCGACTTCTTCTACACCATCCTTGGCAAACCATGTTTTCATGGAGCTCGCTTTGTGCACAGCGGCATTGTCATGCTGGAACATGTTTGCGTCTCTTAGTTCTATTCAGTGAAATTGTAATGCTACAGCATACAAAGACATCCTATACAATTGTGTGCTTCCAACTTTGTCGCAACAGTTTGGAGGAAGACCCACATATGGGTGTGATGGTCAGGTATCCACAAACTTTTGGCCATTATAGTGTAGTTATGGATTCTTAAAGTTCTCAAGGGTGTCTTATGGGCGGAAAATGCAAGTTTGACCAAAACCTGATTTTTAATGATTTTTGACTGTTTTCAGCGACCTTCAATGGGTTTTTCTGGACCATCACATATATGTTTTATTGTCTCCTAAACCACACTGGCATGTCTGTGTCATATCATTGAACAACTAGAGGCAGCGTAAAGCAGATATTTACAGACCAGAGTTTGGCTGAGATGAGATGAGATGAGATGAGATAAGATAAAATAAGATATCTTTATTGTCACTGTACAAGTACAACAATCATTTGGAGCAAGCCAGTAGATGCCATCAGGAGTAAAGTGTAAAGACAATAGATATAAAATAAAGACTAGTTCATAGACTTCTCTTACTTGTTATTTGCATTAAATTTGTAGCTCCAATGCACAACTGAAAAAGAAAACACCAGGACCATGCATGTCTTAGGTGAATCATAGGGGAAATTATGTGCATGTTTCACAGAACTGTACCTTGAAGCTTCTGCCTTTCACCACCGTCTTCTTGCATAACACATGAAACAAAAATCAGTTTCTTTCTTGTGTGAAATATCCAAACTGAATCTATTTCCCAGATTAATGTCAGTGTTTACACAGGCCGCTCCTGATCCGGGCCACATGGGAAAAGCTGCACTGTGTCAGAGGGTCAGATAGAGTTTCACATCAGCATCGCTAACAATGAGCTAAACACTCACACTGCCACTGACAGCACCTCTCTATCTCTCAGTCTTTCCCTTATGTCTCTCGCTCATTATCTCTTTCCATCTCACCCTCTCTCTGCACCTCCATCTCTATCTCGTCCTTTGTCCCTACTTTGTCTCTTTTTCTGTCACTCTTCCTCCATTTCTTCCTTTTTTCCTCTTTCTCCCCCTACCTTCTACCTTTTCTCGCTCCCTTGCTCTCAAGCTTTTGGACTTGCTGTGGTTTTACTTGCTCACAGGTATAAGTTGCCCGCAGGAAGCTATCAGTCTCAGGAAGCTGCACTTCTGACTCCTGGCCTTAATTCAGGTCAGAAAAAAAAGCTAGAACACACACACGCAACTAATGTGCATGTCCTGAATTTGCTCTGACAGTCATCAGGTTAACACACAGTGTTCAATTTGATCTGCCAATCATGAACTTGATCAGGTGACATCACCACTTCTTCAGCTCTAATATAAATGATTAATCTAACTGCTAGTATGGAATGCACAATATAAGTTTAGCAAGCTAATCTAGCCAGGTAACCAACCATAGCACTGCGCTAACATTAGCTATCTAGCTAGGTAATTTTTTTAATACTAGCTAGCTAATGTTTTGGCTTTACCAGTAGCTAGCTGACAAGTTGCAAGTTAGCTAATATTAGGCTATTAAAAGCAGCATTCTTTTTCTAAGCAATATATCAAGCTAAACAAATGAAAAGCTAGTGATGTCAGATGATCAACTTTGTTACTGGATGATCAAATTTAATGTATACTCCACACTCATTGTTCCTGAGAAGCCCTTCACCCTAACCAAGTTAACACAATGCCACTACACTATGTTGTTTTCTGAAACTGACTGCTTGAAACCCCGCCTTATTTTCTTGGCTCTTGGTTTTCTTGGCCTCCTAACTCTTTGTCTTCCCTGATTGGCTGTGGCTCCCATCTGTCCCTAAGTAGTCTGACTTCTTTCTTTCTTTCTTTGGTTCATGAGCATGTTTAACGTATTTGAGCTGGTGTATGATGTATGCATAAAAACTGTCCCTGTATTTTCAACCATTATTCTTACTAAGCAATTCATCAAGCTAAAGAAATAAAAAGAAAAATGCTCCACCTCATTTTCTCTACCTTATTTTCCACCAAGTTTGTTTACTTGGTTATACTTAGATTGGTTTCTCTCTCCTGACTGAGTGGCCATCACCCTGTAGTCAGATTTCTGTATGTATGTAGAAGAGGGCACTATCTGCTCTATGAGCTCACAGACACCTACAATTGGCTAGTGTCATTGTGATTGAGAAGGGAGGGAGAGTATGTCACATTTCCTACCCAGAGAGCACAGCCAATTAGCTCCCATGGCTCCAGGCCACGGACAGGTATGGCATCTCCAGGATTCAAACTCTCAATCTCCCAAAGATTGGGCGAACGCTTTTCTTTTGCTCTGCTCGAGACCCACCTTTGAGGATTTTCAGCTGGTGTATGTCATACAATATTTCAGTATTTGCAATTAAATCTGTATTCTTTGCGATACACCAAGCTGAATAAATGAAAAGAAAACTAGCAATGTCACATAATCAAGTTTGTGATCTGATGATCAAATATAACTTATGCTCCGCCCTCATTGACCCCAGGACACCTGTCACTTGGTAAAATCTGGATGTGTGAAGAAGTCGCTGATCTTAGAAATGGGTTGTTGACCGTTTTGAATACGTCCCTCCCCACACACATACACACTCACACACACTCAGACAGAAGGAGACCAGATGCTGGTGTCTGGTCTGCAGCTACTAAGAGTGAGTGTGTGAGAAAGATGAACACTGATCTCTGTTCAGAGTCTCAAATCCAGGTGCTTTGGCCAGCTGGAGATGGACAGATGCTTTAAGGAAAAAGGGTTGTGATGCTCACCACCTGTCCGAAAGTACACACAGACAATCATCAACACACTCATGACACACTTGGAGGAAACTTAAGAGCGGATAGAATACCCCATATGTTTCCAAAAAGACAGACGAGTGTAATGAATTGTAATTCATCTTTTTTTTCTTCGACAAGGAAAGCCAGTGAACGTTGGCTGGCCATGTTTTTTTTTTTGCTGAATAACTGTGTGACCGGCTAAACCTGGCTTGACTTCTTTAATGCTGCATGTGTGTGTGTGTGTTTCTGTGAAAAGAGCAAGAGAATAACAGGTTTGTTGTTGCCGGGCTTTGGATTGCTCTATTAGGGCTACTTTGTTTCTTCTCCCTCCATCCGGGAACCAGACGGATCGAGCGGACGAAACGAGGACAATAAGCCTCTTCAGCTCGCTTGCGGAGTTCAGCTTTCACAGGCTTATCAAGATCCTCGGCAGAGTGTGCTGAAAAGTCAATCACAAAGGTAAAAAAAGACCCCTGGGATTCATCCACCTTGGCTCCTCACTTTCTGCTCTGAGGGACCTGCGCTCTCACCGGATCTGGTGGAATTTACACACAGAGTTCCTGTTAAGAGGAAGCTGCAAGGTGTGAATCTTTAGCTCGACCAAAAAACAAAATGTATAGTTAGAGTGTTCTAGGCATTTATAAGAAGTTATGAGAAATGCTATGATCACTAGGTTTTCTCAGTAGCATAATTTGTAAGTTGTAACTTATTTGCCACTTTAAATATGACTAGCCTTCATGCTAATTAGTAAACCAGATTTCACCCCATATGTGGAGTGTTCTTAGCTATTCTCCGTACTTTCCCCATTCATTTCTTCATTATTAAGCCCAGCACAAAGTCCGTAACCCATTCACACTTTGTTTTGTAGATCATTTTTAAAAACCTTAAGGACATTTTACACGTGACATTGTCCCTCATTTATTTTCAGCACCTCCAAGCTAAGAAATTCCCTGCTGAAAAAAACAACAACCCCTCACAGAATTTGTAATGCTTTTAATGGCTATAATGGGAATTGTATTGGTTTTAATGGAAACTGTAATGGTCCCTGTTGGCCTCTACTGGTAATTTGTTGGCATATTGTGTCTAGTAGGTACCATTAAGGACCAGTAATGGCAATGGTTTTAATGGTTAGTTGATGGTTTGTAATGATATTTGTAGTGGAAACATTAGAATTTCTGTGATGGTTTCTATTGGGGTTTTTTTTCAGCAGCGTACTCAACTTTTTAGGTCTCTACGTGATGATTCCTTCAGAATTCACTAATTAAGGCACATGTTTTAGTGAGAGACAACTGCTGTTGATTTTCAGACATCAACCGAAAAATGTTTATTAGCTAATTTTGCCTAGCTTGCTAATTCAGTGCTAAGCAATAGCTACGTTTCTAGCTAGCTATTTAGCTAGTGTAAGATTAAGCGAGAAAAATAGAATTAGTGAGTTAATTACCAAATATTTACAAATTACCAAATATTTACAAATGTAATGTAAGTTTTCCGAAAAAAGCCTTGTCTTGGAATTAGTTCATCCACACACCCTCACTACACTGCACTTCATTAGTGTAACTTTGGCTAGCAATGATAAAACTAAAAGTTTTATCATTGCTAGCCAAATTACTGGTGTAATCCACACCGGAAAGTCACTAGCTGTTTCTGTCATGTATTGGACAGAGCGATATATCTCTTAGTATAAAACACTGGCATTGATTTTACAATATAATAGTTTAGCAAGATTAGTTGCCTAGCTAGTAATGTAACCACTAACTAGCTAACTTTGCTATTATTAATGTTTTTGTCTCTAGTAGTAGCTATCTGACATTAAGTACCAAATTACCTAACCTTAGTCTATTCTATTGAACTGTGTATACTGTATACTGTATTATATATTTATTGTTTACCATTAAGGTTCAGTGCTACAGCATTATCAACCCGCGTCTTGTGACACTTCTGGATTATATGAGTGAGTCTGACTAAATATTAAGCTGTGTCTTTTTGTATACTAACCCGAACTGTCATAACCCAAAGTTATCTGCCATGGTAATACTGAACCAATCAATTTCTTATTAATTCGAAGCTGGTGTTAAGAGGGGGTCATGTGAATTGTTCAGCTAATATTAATGCTACGTGTGTAGTTTATCAGGATGATGAAAGTTAGCTAGCACATTATTTAACAAAAATTATGTTTCATTCTAATGTGAACTGAAGGCCTTGTCGTCAGTTTCTACCGGAAATCTATCCTGATTCCCAACACTGGTCTTGTAGTCCCTTAAAATAATATTTCCTCTTTCACTCTTTAGAAGACACAGTAATAGATGTGTGGGTGGGACTTGCTATCAGTCAATAATCTTACTCCTTACTTATTACTCATGCGCCATCATGAGGCCAAAATGACAGTTGATACAATTATGATATAATTAATACAGAATAATAATCACAAAATAATTAATCAAATTAAATTAATGCAGCATGTTAAATCACTCAGCTGTCATGAACAGGTATAATTCATTCAGGAATAAAACCCAGTCTGAATGCAGGTCACTCAAAGTATATAGTTGTGGAATAAGAAACATTGCGTTGCTCCTGTATCCATTCTTTACTTTCTATTGATCTTCTAGTTAAATTTAAGTTTCCCTAATTCCTAATTTTTTTTTTTTGCTGCATCTCCTGGCCTTTTCCCTGTAAAAATAATAATAATAATAATTTTGGAGCATAACTTCATTCTCTACTTGACACCCATAAACCAGTTCTATAAAGCTGTGACAGAGTTACAGTGTTCTGACAGAAGGCAATGTCTATTTTAGTTAGCGTGAATATTTTCATAACACAAAGCATGAGAGAGAGAATAGTCTAACAGTGCAATTAGCTGACACATTCTCATGTCAGGAGTCCCATCTGCCAGAGGACGATCGGCTGGAATAAATCATTCTTAGGAAAGGTGAATTGTGGCCAGCACGAGTCGGAATAATCCGCTCCAGACACGTTTAGCGTAACGCTAAAACAGCAGGTGCAAACAATTCAAGCAGCTGTCAGTAAGCTACAGTGAGATCTTTTGATATCTTAATTGGTAGACGATCCAGGCATAATTTTGGCAACATTGCTGTGGGCAGATATCGGCATGCCTCCATCTGTCCGAGGGGAGATGATAGGATATTTCTTTCGCTCCCTGAGCCTCTGGGATGTGTGTATGGTCTGTGTATGGATGTTGCATGTAGTTTGGAGGAAAAATAATGCCTGATTGGCTCCATTTCTCTCTCAGATTGGCAAACTTCTACCCATGCCATTCAACCATGTTTTTTTTTTTTTTTTTTTAACTTTCTGGACATTGCTGTGATGGTATTTCTGGTACAATAACTATGGAACTAATTACAAATAAAACATTTTTGGTATAACAGTGTATAGGCAATCCACCCCCACAGCCATTAAAATGCAAATTTAACTAATTTCCTGAGCAACTTGTCAGCTACATTCTTCTCTCAGGTAATCCTAGAAAGCTAGCAGTTTATTCCTTGGGATAAAAAAATGACATTAGCTATTAATTAGTTGTGGTAGTTTAGATAAATTAGCTAGCTTGCTTTATTTAAAGGTATCCTCTAACAAAGGGAATGTTATCTAACATTAGCGAACCAGTATTGTTTGTGGATCTTTGCTAGCTTTGAACTAGCTTTTTTGAGAATTCTCTTATTTTAGCTAAATTGTATGTTTTGTAATATCCTCTACTAAAGCAGATATTTTCTAACATCAGCTACTTTGGGAATGTTCCCTTAGGTTAGCTAGCTAGTATTTTGTGGGAATTTTCTCTGATGTTAGCTAGCTCTGTAATGGCTTGGTGGCTCAACTAGGATGTATTTCCACCTCACGTCAGGTGTTCCTGGGATAAGTTCTGGATCCACCGTGACCCGGACCAGAATAAAGCTGTTAAAGAAAGTGAGTGTTAGCTAGTATCTTATGGAATTTTTTTCCCCTAATGTTAGCTAGTTAGTACTGTCTTGGAATTTTCTCTAATGATAGCTAGCTGGTGTTGTGGAGGGAATTTTCTCCGATGTTACCTAGCTAGTATTTTGTCATTTTCTGTGGTACTATGCAGCAAATATTTTGTGGGAATTTTGTTTGGCACTAGGTAGCAAGTATTTTGTGGATATTTTCTCTGATGATAGATAGCTATTTTTTGTAGAAATTTTCTCTGGCACTAGGTAGCTATTTTTTTGTGGGAATTTTATTTCATAGCTAGTATATTGTGGATATTTTGTCATACAGCTAGTATTTTGTAGATATTTTGTTTGATAGCTAGTATTTTGTGGATGCTTTGTCTCATAGCTAGTATTTTGTAGATATTTTGTCTGATAATATTTTGTAGATATTTTGTCTCACAACTAGTATTTTGTGGATATTTTGTCTGATAGCTAGTATTTTGCAGGAATTTTCTCTAGTGTTACCTAGCTATTATTTTGTGGAAATCTTCTCTGATGTTAGCTAGCTAGTTACAATCAGTGATAAATATTTACAGATAGCTGATATTCTTGTGGCATGATCATGAATTCCTAACAATTTTCATACTGAAAAGCCACTACCAAGCTCCTTTTTCATTCTTCATTAAAAAACAGCTGAATTTGCAAAGAGACATTAAATGTTGAAATAGTTATTATACCTGAAAAAGTTAGGTTATCTTCCTTTAAAAAATCTAATAGCATATTTTAAATATATATCCATATTTTATGTCTGTGATCTTCAGTACCAGTAAAACATAAAGTATCAGGATAAAGTAGACCAAATGATATTAAGGGACCACTTCTAGCTTTCCTACTGCACTCAACCAATGCAAATTGTCCGTAAAGGTCATTATTTACCACTGGAGACAGTGTCAACTCCAGTAATGGCATTTCTAAATGAAGCCAAGGTGTCACGTTAACCCTTCGCTGATTTATGTGCCCCTGTGAGCTGAGGATATTTGAGGGCCAGGTGAGGAATGAAAGTGTTAACGCTGAGTGAGCACAGAGGGCGAGTTATGAGTTTTCCCAGTTGAGTGCATGTTTTTGGTGTGTAAGTTAAAGGCTTACGGGTTTGAACTCCACAGCTGAACCGCTGACCCCAAACATCCATCAGGAACAACAGACGAGCCAATCGCACGCAGCCGAGGATTCGAGCTGTGCTGTGAGTGTCAGAAAAGCAGTTAATGAAATAAGATTTATCCAAAGATGCTTCATAAAGCGGTTTGTAATGGTAACAACCAACTCAAGACAAACAGAAGAGACGACACAAACAAAACTGTTTTATGAGTGAAGAGGGAGATTTTCATGTGAGGGACAGAGACAGAGGTAGAGAGTAAAAGAATTACAAACAATTTTCATATAATTAAGTTATGAGGAGGTGAAACATAAAGCCTTCATGAGTGCCAGTAGGTGTTGTGTATGCAAGCTAACACACACACTAGAGTGTTGTGTTGTTCTTCACCTCTGCCTTGTCGGCTATACTGTGATATTGAGATGCTCATGCTCATTATTATCTCATACATAACACACACATGTAATGATTAACAGAATTGCCTCATTTTTAGTTGTTTAATCATTCTCTTTCTGCTTTCATAAAACACAAATAGACTTCATTTCTGTTTTAATGAACATAACTTGCAAGGTTACTTGAGTTCACTGACCAGTTACCTATGTCATGTTAACATTGTATTTAAGCTAGCACTATCATGAAAATGTTACATTACCCTAACATTATAGTAACAATAGCATGAGGTTAACTTAATGTTTTGTCTGTGTCTGTTTTTGTTTTTTTGCTTGTTTGTGTGTTTTGTTGTGTGTATGTTTATGTTTTTATTTCTGTGCATTTTTAGTTGTGCATTTGTTTTGGGGTTTTTTTGTTTGTGTGTTTTGTTGTATGTTTGTGTTTTTTTGTTTCTGTGCATTTTTGTTTGTGCATTTGCTTTGTGTGTGTGTTTGTTGTGTGTATGCTTGTGTTTTTTTTTTTGTTTCTGTGTGTTTCTGTTTGGTTGTGTGTTTATATGTTTATATGACTATGTATTTGTTTGTGTTTACATTTATATTTATTAGTTTGATCAATTCTTATTCATCTATCCATCCATTCATTTACAATCAACAGATGGACAGATTGACTAGATGACAATTAAAAGTCTAGTTTAAGGGTTAGTAAAATGTAAAATGTCGAAACTGTATTGTTATTCTAAGGCTGAACTTAAGCTTTTGTTAGCAAAAATAAAGCATTATAATGATACAAGTGCAAAAACAGACACGCAAAATGGTTATGGTTAATACAGATGTTTGTTGGGTTTTTTTTACTCCATTAAGAGCAGCACTGAACTGAAATGCAAAAATAACCTATTAGCATTCTTATCTTATAACCAGATGAGTGATGTCTATATAGTATATACTTTATTATGAGGAATTTATTACATTCTTAGTATTATTACTAATTACTCAATGACCTGATTCTGTCTGAGTGAAAGGTTTGTAAAGGTTTGACATTAAATTGTGTTTAATGTCATATGTCAGCTTTATTAGCTGAGCTGGTTCATCTTCCTTGCTGTTAAATAAGCAATGTCTGAATTCCCCTTCCCTATCAGTGGGAATGAGACATGGCCCGAAGCCAGTGCAGTTTATCTGCGCTCAGGGTGTGCATGCTCCACTGAATCAGAGCAAATCAAACCAACAGGTATTCTTTTGTATGCTTACAATCTGGAATGCCATCAGCCACCGAGTTTCTCTTTCACGATGAAATGAAAGAAAAGTAAAGGAGTGAGTATGGACGGTTATATACAGGTGTGTGTGAGACAGAAAGAGAGAGAGAGAGAGAGAAAGGTCATAAATTTACAAAATGGACAGACAGACCTGTTTTAGTATGACCCAGTGCAGAGGAAAATGGAAATATAGACTGAGAGAGAGAGAGAGAGAGAGAGAATGTGAAAAAGAGAAACGGTGAGAGAGTGAGTCATGTGTGTGAAAGACAGTAAGGCAGAGAGAGAAAGCTTATGTGAGTGAGTGAGAGAGAAAGGTCACGAATTTATATAATCTGAAGACCTGATGTTTCAGATATGCTTAAATACAAAGTATATCTTCCTTGCTGTATGTTCAACACATCCATATGTATGTGTGTTTATACAGGTAGAGTGTGTACAAACCCAGAAAGGTCCATCTCCGTCATTACACACACTCATTTCGGTGTAATTACATCTTATTACTGGTGGTTTAGGCAAGTGTCATGCAATTTTGGGCAATTTCATTGTTGTGAAACATGTTTTTTTAAGACTTACCAATCTGTGTGTACACATGTGTCTATGTTTGTGAGTGTGTGTATTTTTCTTGCCCCATGCTTAATTGAAAGCTCCAATGGTGTCTACACTTCCTATAGGTAGAACAAGGTCACAGTAATAATACAAAAATACAAAAAAAATAAAATAGATTACTGCACTGCTATGACCATTATGGAATTTTGTCAATTTAAGTGTTAGGAGTCAAAAATGTTGAATCTTGAACATACCTGAATGTATTTCAGGTAAGTGGATTACCAATACTCTGGATTATTTACTATCTGGGAAACAGCATATGGAATAAGAATAATAAGCTATCATTCAATAAGATACGATAACCAAGAATAAGTCAAAATAAGGTAATAACATGAAATAGTGAGTCATTAAGTCGGAATAGCGACATAAGTTAACGTCAGTTGTTAAGTAGAAATAAATATTAAGTCAAAATAATGATATACTGTATAAAAATAATAAGAAGTGAAGTCGAAATAATGACGTAATATATTGAAATAATGAGTTACAAAGTAAAAATAATAAGATATTAAGTCAAAATGACATACTCGAGAGAAATAATTAAGTGAAATAATAAATGAAAATAATTAAAACAAGATATTCGAAATATATAACAATATAATTTTTTTCCACAACTTGCAGTTCAGGGCTTCTGTAATATACATCTGTAACGTTATGTTTAGCTAGTGAGCCAAATATACGCATGTCAGGAGGCACAGCGCAGTCTAAAATTAACGTACAGTTTACTAAAGCTGTAGCTCATCACGCAAACTACGCTTAGAACTGCAAACTACTGCTCTGCGTAAAGCGCAAACTCCTGTTCAAAAACCGATATGAAGCGGTGGAAGAGAAAATGTAAGTTCAGTAATGATAATGTGTTAATAAAGCAAGTTGTATAGTATATTATAGTATACATGATAGTATAGTATATATTATGTGGAAGGCATTAATATGGCTAACATGCAATCTGATTACTCATTGCTTTTAATGAAAAATGTTTTGTTTTCTTTTGTTTTTAAAAAGTGCAATTAAATTGTATCCCAAAATCCCTCATATTTAATCCGTTGCATTTCTTTTCTGATGTGAGGAAATTATGTATGTGCTCCCAACATATGTACTATGACCACGATTGCAAGATCTGTGAGACAAAAGCAAAACAATATTAATAGATGTAGCTTCCCAAAGCAATATTAATAGATGTAGCTCTTTCACCAAGGTACTCAACCTATACTATTACACATAAATTAAAAAAAAAAGAAAAATAATTATGAGAACAAATTAAAAACATTCAAAAGTAGCCCAGCATTGCCTGTAAAGCTCCAAATGACACTCATAATGCAAATGTACAAGACACTTTCTGTCGCTAACTGTCAAATATTTAGTACATTGCCTGCAATGAGCTGCACTTTGTATTTCTCCACCTATTTTTGTACCCACTTTTTTGCAATCCTCCCTCTAATGTATATGTATGAGTGCCCAAAATATACTTTACATGTTGCCATGGTATTAATTCCTCAAGTCAGAGATACTGCTCCAATGGCTGAGGTCACTCACCTCAAATCACCTACACTGCTCTGCACTGATCATCACACTGCACTGGTCATCACACTCATGTGGCATTGACATAAACTCAGAAATATATTATATTCATTTAATAAATTGGGAAGATAGTACCTAAAGCTAGCTAACCATTGTTCGGTTGTTATTAAATTTAAATAAGCTAGCATTGCCATTTTAAGGTCAAGGAAATATAGATATTTACATTTTGGGGATATGAAGTGACTTGTACCTTAGGAACTTATTAAAAAGCCACCCAAATTGTCTTTTTACATCCTCCCTAATAGGTAATAAGATATGAGAAATAGACAGAGTGCGAATAATATGTTTTAATATGTTGGCTTTAACCAAAAACATTAGGTTGCACGGCCAACAACACTCAGTACCTTTTTCATCACAGCAAGTTAAGTTATAGATTGTGGATCTTAAATGCTATTTTTGTGATATATTGCACTAATGAACCTAGAAAACCAAGCCACGTAACATGTCCAAGAACCAATAAACTCTACAAGGACACCTCATATGTCCTTTAAGGAAATATGCATTTTATATGCAATTAGGGACATGTCAGTGATACGCAGACATTTTGACAATATCTTCCTCCAAACCTTCTGAAGATCAGGCAATTATATTATAAAGATTGAAGATACCTTTGGAGATACTGTATGTAGCATATACTGTATGTATTCTGTAATCTGAGGTCAAAAGGTCAGGGTAATGTTATATTTCAAACTTAGTGACAAACTAGCAATGCATTCCTAGAGACAAGATGGCGGTTTTCTTAGCCATTAAATTAAAAATTAAAAAATCCTTGAAGAGGTTAAATAGACCCCAAACTCTACAGATGTCTTTGGCCCATTGACATACCCAAGAGAAGGAGTAAGAATTTATACACATCTTCATATGAAGTCACATTTTCAAAGCTGTTTAAAAGAAAATATGTTTGATAGCAAGCATAGTTACCTGTAACCTTTTTAATAATGAAGTAACATTAGCTAGCTGACCCACTTTCTTTGCTACTGGCTACAGGAGAGTGGTAGTGGTAGAATAAAAAACAATGTATACTATGATGAATGAAAATGGATTGTTTATTGGTAAAAATGTGATAAGTAAATCTGAAATAGCCATATGATTATTATGGTGGTATCGGTGCACTGATTATCATGGAGGTATCTGTGCATATAACTGTATCCTTATGATGTCGTTGCAAGTTGTTCTTTTTGAAAATGGGAAGCTGGAAGTATTGAAAACCGTCATATCTGCTTGGAGGTTATCATACCAGAAATGTGTCCTGTCATTGCACACCTTACAGTGTATGTACTCTTTTTTAGGCAAAGAACTTCATGAGGGAAAAGCCTGAAGCTGTCCAGTGATAAAATGACAGAACACACACACACACACACACACACACACAAACTCCTGCGAGTCCTTTTTTCCTTTATGGTAATACAACACTGCTCTCTGCTGGTTGACCACAAAACAAATACATTGTATTTGATATATATTGTAATATATTGTATTTGATACAGAAGAATCTAACAAAATACAAGAATATATTAAGCATTTACTACATATTGTTTGTCCTTGGTTTTATTTTATTAGCAGTATTTTTCTTTCATCTTTACATCTTTCCTGTAAGGCACTTTGGTGAAGTGCTCTGAAGTAATTATTAAAGTGTTTAATATTTTTAAAATATCTCTTTTATATTAACTGTTTAAATGCATCTTTTGCATGTTTTAGTACATAATGTTCAATCCTTAATGCTCTAGTGTCCCTATAAAGTACAACTCCTGATAGTGATTATTATGTGTTCCAGTGTTTATACTGTTTGTAATGTTGCCATGTGTATTGCCCATAACAGATTGTGAGAGTGTGTCTGGTGAGAAATGATTCCATGTGGCTAGTCATAGACAAGTGTGTCATGATACAGTGTATACAGGGGCAAGTTTAACAAGTGTAACACACTGCAGGGCTGGAAACGGTCTGTCAGCCAAAAATGTCCCGCCAAACATGGTGCTGTGGTAAGAAAATAACACTGATGAATGATAAAGCACAATTAACACAGAGTATGGATGGAAAACAATGACTGTACACTGTACTGGAAACTGTAGAGGGAAGGTTGGTAGGTTTACCTGATAAAAATCTAGATACAAGAAAGAGGTACCTAATAAAGAGGCAACTCAGTTAATATGTAAGCCCTATGATAGAATTCTGGTTTTTTTTTCTTGATCAAATACACAAAATCGGCCACTAGAGGCTGCTGCAGATCAGATTTTCCCATGTGTATTTCAGAACATTTGATCTGCAGCATCCTCTATTAACTCATTATGGACATTACATCTCTGACTACATAACAACACAACTGTGTCATCGCAACATCACAGTCACAACACAACATCACAGACTCACCATAACATCACAGACTCTCCATACCCCAGACTAATAACATCACATACACACATCACAGACTCACCATAACATCACAGACTCACCATACCCCAGACTAATAACATCACATCACAGACTCACCATACCCCAGACTAATAACATCACATACACACATCACAGACTCACCATAACATCACAGACTCACCATATCACGGACTAACATCACAAATTCACCACATCACAAACTCACCACATCACAGACTCACGACAACATCACAGAGTCACTGCATCACACATTCACAAGGACATTACAGACTCACAACCTTACAGATTCACAATGACATCACAGACTCACCACATCACAGACTCACCACATTACAGACTCATGACAACTTCACGACTCACAATGACATTACAGATTCACAATGACATCACAGACTCACCACATCACAGATTCATGACAACTTCACAGACTCACAGTGACATTACAGATTCACAACCTTACAGACTCACAATGGCATCACAGACCACATTACAGACTCACAATCTTAGAGAGACACAATGACATCACAGACTTAGCACATCCCAGACTAACATCACAAATTCACCACATCACAGACTCACAACATCACAGACTGACCATTACATGACAGATTCACATTAGAGACTCACCACATCACAAACTCACAATATAAGACTCATCACATCAACCATTAAGATTTGTTGCTAAACTATTACTTTATATTCCTAATTTTTTTTTTTAATTTCAAGCGTGAATTAACAGGTTGCCAACCCTTGTGCAGGGCAGGGGTACTCCACAACCATAGTCAGGAACCTATGCTCTAACTGACATCCATATGTCCAGTTAATATGTACATTTTGCTTCTTAGAGTTTGCACTTAACTACCAATATATCTGAAATTATTTTTTCACAGTTTACTAACTTTTTAAATCCAGGAACTGAATCCTGGATTTATTCAGAAACACTGTGTTCATTTTTTCTGTCCCTTGGGAAAGAGATCTCAGTAACCTCACCTTGATAAATAAAGCATAAAATTACATTAAAAAAAATATATACAATGAAAATAGGAAAAATAAAGATAACTACCTCTGCTTATTATTATTATTATTATTATTATTATTATTATTATTATTATTATTATTATTATGGTGACTTCACATTAAAGATAAACAGATGTGAATCATTTTGTTTGTTTGTTTGCTTAAATTGTACCCAGTCAAAGCTTTGATTTAAAAATTGTCTTATTTGAAATAAATAAAGAATATTTAAACAGCATTATAATTCTGGTGAATTTTTTATGACAGCAACACATTTCTAAAGGTATTTAGTTAAAGTACTGCAATGTTTGGGACTGTAACAAATAGTTCTAATAATATGTTAAAAATCTACTGCTGCTAAGGTTATCAACTATAAATAACAAATAAACTAGCTATAGTTTATCTAAATACATAATGCATATTAGCTACATTAATTTTATTTGCATTTTGCAATATATTAAAAAGTTGTTGTAAAAATACACTAAAAATGAAATATATCAGCTGGTAGACAGATCGTTGTGCTGATTTCTTTTAAGAAAGTAATTTATGATTAATTTTTTTTGCTAAGGATAACCTCTAATAAATCATCCTTTAGTTTTTGCATTTTTAGAAATGCAGCAGAATTAAGTCGTTTTGGTCTCAATGGAAAACAATTTTGTAAATTATATACACAAGCTGTTTTAGCCTTTTACTTGGTGCAGGTTAAAAAGCTTGGGAAAAATTCACAGCGATAATTAAAACGTTTGCGGTTTGAGGAGGGAATTTGACTTTTCATCACGTCTGCAAAGGATTGCAGCTGTTCCACAGTTATTTTCCCACAAAGCTGGACCGATCCCGAGAGAAAGGATCACACGAGATGAAACGCTTTGTCAAGGACAAATTACGACGAATTTTCCATGTTCTTTAGCGAGTGTGGTTCTACTTCACTCGAATCTGTGAGATATATTTACTTTTTTAAGACTGTACATCAAATAACATTTGATGTCATTACATATTTCCTAGTGTATAAAGATTTATATTATAGTACCTTTTTGTTTTGAATTATGAACCATAGGAAAGCATCTGTTATACATTTTTCAGCATGTTCTCTCTGCTGCTTATGGTTGAATGCTGAAGTTTGATCCTTTTGATCCTGGGGAAAAAGATTCTCCTGTACAAATAGAGAAAGCCATTTACCTGGTGACATTCTGGAAACTGGAGAGATTCAAACTGGGCTTTTATAACTGGAAAATAATTGTCAACTTTGGACAAGTGATTCTCAACATGTCAGGGTCCCTGGAGGACTAGTGGTTAGGCCTTGGCGCTTTCACCGCCATGGCGCAGGTTCGATTCCCAGCCAGGGAACCAAACCCCAGCCACTGGGATTGCACATGACAGTGCACTCCCAGTGCTGGTCCCAAGCCCGGATAAAATTGGGGAGAGTTGCGTCAGTAAGGGAATCCAGCATAAAAACTGTGCCAAATCAAACATACCGACCAATGATCTGCTGTGGAAACCCCTAACGGGAGCATCTGAAAGATGAAGAAGAAGATTCTCAACATGTCAGTTGATGGTTATGTGTCTTTCAATAACATCATGGACTGGACTGGACCATCTAAAAAAAAGTGATAGTCTATCTGTAAGTGTCTATAGATTATCTACTAACCACCAAGAACTTTAAACTGTTGACATATAGTTTAGAATTAGTTGATGTGCTGGTTGTCAAAGTCACCTGACAGGATGTTGGTCTATAGATGTTTTTTTTTTTTAAACTCTGTCTACAGTGGACTATTCAAATAATTATATTCATATAATCAATAAAGTTCTCACAGCTTGAAATTGGTTCTGTAAATAACTCCAAGAGCTGTTCGTGTTCATTATATTCACATGCAAGCAGCATGAGTACAAAATAAACAGGTTTATGATCCAGTATAACTTAGCCCTAAATCAATTTTGTGTAAGGTGTAATAGTCAATATTTTTTCATTTCTTACTTATAATAATGTAGTAATTATGTAATTAAATAATGTAGAAAATTATGTAGAAATGATGTTAAAAAATTAGTTTAAGCCATTGTCTCAGAACTAGCTTGTTAAAAAAAAAAAAAAAACAGTTTGGAAACCTGCCTTCCAGTCTGGAGTGTTTGTTTGTATTGGGATTGGCCTCTTGTCAGTCATTTTCTAGACACGCCCCCAACGCCCCTTCACATCTTCATAAATCATTATGAACATAATGTGCATGTTTATAGAGTTAGAACTTGGGTTACAAGTAGTTGAATGTTTCAGTGAGATTGAAATTGATGTCATGACAGTCCTTGCTAATGCAAGTTAGCATGCTAACTCTAGTTGAACCACAAATCTTGGGGGCGGAGCTTTGTGTATATGAGTAGAAATGGGGGTGGAGTCAACTTCAACCATTTACCCATTAGAGACATATTTGTCCACAAATCTTACTTAATTCACATTTAAGTGGCTAATTTATGTATGTATTTTTTATAAGACCTCCAGAACTGTGCATATGTACATACTGTAAAAAAATGTCTCAGTTCAAATGTCTATATTTTTCACGCAAACAAATGTTGTGTTCAGCTGCATTGCAAGTGTAAGTGTAAGTGTAAGAAATCTTTACCAGCTGAAAACAAGCCTTCATCCGTGTCAGCTTACTCATATTCAGCAAGTTAAGACCTGTGGCCTGTTTTGAATTGCTTTTGGCTGTTAGTAAAATAAGCCATACCCATTTACACATCTCACTATGACTTCCTGTTTCAAAAGGAGATACATCAACATACAAAATCAAATCAGCACCTTCAAGCCACTTCATCAGCATTTTAAGTGCTTTAAAAAAGTCAGCATTTAAAGTGCTTTAAAAAAGTCAGCATTTAAAGTGCTTTCACTTTTCAGGCATTCTCTTGAGTTATAAACTGATTAAAGATTTTAAAGGAATTTAAAAATTGTAATATTGGTGGAAATTGTCATAAACATGGCCTAAATAAAATTATGTTTTTGGTTGTAGGTTTTAAAGATACTCATTGATCATTATTGATCATACATCATGTGGCACATGTTTACACTATGAATAAAATAATTATAGTACAGTTAATGGTTGTCATTTGCTTTATTAGAAAAATAGAGTCCAAAAGTGATTAACAACATCATTTCCAACATATCAAACCTTTTGAAAATATAAATAAACAGTGAAAAATCATGCATATTAAATGACAACAATGAAAGCATTTCACAAAAATAACTAGATATTTAATTTCACACAGTGACATATAAACGGTGTTCACAAAATTAAAACAAAATATAAAGCATCCAATGTGTAGTGATAAATTTATACTGATCAACCATAAAACACACTCTAAATGCAACTCTAAATTTAGATAACTATGTAGTGTACTTTACACACACTTTGTGCTTATGAGATATTTAAAAAAAAAAAAAAAAAAAAAAAACACTAACATACATAGAATCTGTAAAAAAAAAAAAAATAAAAATAAAAAAACTTAGCTCATAGGCAGATTCAACACTCTGGATTGGAAGGATTTGAAGATAAGAGTAAGAATGAGAACAACACAGGGATAAAGAAATTTAAAAGACATGGAGAAGATATCGTTATTAAGAAGTAGAAAGTAGTTCAACCAAAATGTAAGAACACTAACATCATTTGTACATAATTGTACATATATATATGTGTGTGTGTGTGTGTGTATATATATATATCCATAAAGCAGAATATGCCATTATTTAAAAAAACAAACAAACTATATTTAAACCATTTTATATCCCAATTACTTTCAACATACAATTCTGTCTTTGAAATTTAGGCCACGCCTCTTGCCTGAGTCTGATACGTACATGCGGTGATTCAGCTTCAGCAGTTTTTAGCTCTGCAATGTCCTTTTGTCCCTTTATATAAATAACAATATAAAGATACAGCGTCAGTCTCCATCATAAGATCATAAGTTTGATGGAGATACTGAACAACTCTGCCTCATAACTCCAATGAACTAGTGAAGACATAAAGTTCAGACACCAAACATGTGGTTGAGGGAAATTGTGTACATTTCAATTTTGGCTGAACTCTTTCTATAAAGAAAAAAGAGAAAAAAGGAGAAAGATACTGTAAAGAAAGAGGAACAAGAAAGAGAAATACCTAGTCTTTGGCGGTACACATCTGGTGTATATGTCATTTCAGTAAAAAACAATGTAATTGAAATCGAGAAGAAAAAAACAAACAAACAGAGAGTGATGAATGTCTAGGCTGTAGCTCCACACAGTCTGAAGGATGAAATGTCTTTTGTGTCATCTGGCCTTCCTGAAACCACGAAAGGCCATGACTGTGAAGAAAAATGTAACAGGTATGTTAAAATTCTGTCCTATTTCATCTGTACCAGATTCACAGCACAGTGGCATCCACTGTGGGTTTATCTTTAATTAGAAAAGAGTTAGCAGAAGGATAAAAAGTTATGGTTTAAGTTTACAGTTTGGTTTATATTGCGCTACATGGCTTTTAAACCTAGAAATGGCCAGTTCACTCTGATAAGCGTGCCTGTGAGTCACTTTGGAGAAAAGCGACAGCCAAATATTACATACATCAACACATCATTAATATTCACATGCTTAAGATAAACAGTCAATAGCTTAAAGGTCATTAAGTTACAGATAACAGTGAGACAGACAGTAGTCTCTGAGTTGTTGAATCTTTCAGAGCTTCACATTTATACAGTACATTTTGCAAATATCTAGCGATGAATGATGGAACAATAATATAATAACACATAAGCACCACTCTAATCCTAAAGAAGTCCCTAAGGGCCATGCTTTATTATCGTTATTACTTTTTGTCCTGCAAGCTCGAGATAAGTTGTGTTACTATATATGCATCATGGATCAGCATGCTTAATTTTATATTATTAACATGTGTCGAGGAAAGGTGGTTAAAAGAGGACAACTAAAGTTTGGGTTAAGGCTTAGGTTTAGATGTTTGAGGTTAGGGTTTAGGTTTAGTGGGTCAGCGTTTAGGCTTAGAGGATTTGGGTTCGGGATTAGGTTTAGAGGTTTGAGGTTAAGGTTTAGATTTAGAGGTTTTGGTTAAGGTTGAGACTAGAGGTTTGGGCTTAGGGTTTAGGTTTAGAGGTTTGGGGTTGGGGTTTAGGTTTAGAGGTTTTACGTTAAGGTTTAGATTTATAGGTTTGGGATTAGGGTTTAGATTTAGAGGTTTGGATTAAGGTTTAGATTTAGAGGTTTGGGTTTAGGGTTTAGGGTTTAGAGGTTTTGGGTTAAGGTTTAAATTTAGACGTTTGGGCTTAGGGTTTAGATTTAGAGGTTTGGGGTTAAGGTTTAGATTTAGACATTTGGGCTTATGGTTTAGGTTTAGAGGTCTTGGTTTAGGGTTCCTTCACTGGAAATCAGTCATGCCAGCTAGCTAATGTCAACTCTCTATGGCTAAAATCAGAGAGCTGACTTAACCTTTAGCAGGATAACAGCAACAACAAATATCCCTATTAGATAATAGGCAAGCTGAAGTCTGGACACTACAAAGGCAACCAGCAATAACTCATATCAGAGATATCCAACAGCAGCCATTACATAGTAATTTGGGTGCCACAGCAGTGTGAATTTTTATCATTAAAAAAAAAAAGGTTGTGATCTGGACATGATTGGATAATTGAATTGTCATCTCTACATCATCAGCTCTACTCTCAACCCATGCACTTGTACAAAAATCACTACACAAACTGACAGTGTCTTGCATTTGTTTATTAATTACACATATTATACTGTTAGTAATTATTAGGCTACCTTATCTGACATATTAACTATAATATTTTGCCATACAGCTTGTAAGGGAGACGTAAGATCTGAGGTGATGCTTCAGGATGATAGCTAATGCTAACGGTCCTTCAGAATCCACACTGAGGATAGGTGTCAATTATCTATAATTTTTTTTTGTTTGTTTCTAATATAATACTGTACCGTATACTATACTGTGTAATGTAATACTGTAATAATGAATATTAACCTGCTCTTGATGTTTTGGCAGGAGATTAACATACCTAAAATAGCATATTAGCTAGCGCCTTGCTTTAACCAGGAATTAAGCGATCATGTGAAATCATTTAAACACTTAAACATATAAACCTTCAAGTAAAAACGGTCAGGATGAAAAAATTAAAAAAGTTAGTTAGTTATTTAGTGTATTATTACAGAATTATGTATGAAGCAGAAATATCTGTAATGATAAACATGCTAAAACATTGAGCCATACCAAATTTACCGGATGGACAAGGGTTTTTTCATATTTGTCCTCATGCAGCAGCTGTCTGAGATGATTGATGTAGCTCGAGGCAAGTCTCAGTGTGTCCAGTTTGGACAGTTTGGTGTCTGCTGGAACCCATGGTAAACTTGTCTTCAGACGTGAGAACGCTTTTGCTAGGACTCTCATCCTCGCTCTTTCACGTGCATTTGCTGCGTGACGCTGCGACTGCCGTCCATCTTTTGGGCTTTTTGCTCGCTTTTGCATGTTAGCTCGTTTGGGTTTGGTGTTGAGTCCTTCATCTTCATTAAAGTCATCTTCAGAGGGAGAATCAAAGCGTGCAAATGATGTTTCTGGTGCATCATCGGCGTCACTCAGTGAACCGGTAGACATTATTACTGGTATTACACCTATAATATGATATATAGAAGTATATTTCTTTCCAGGTATAGCTTTTGCTGAAACTCTGTGCTCTTTCTTAAGTCTATATTGAGCTAGAATTATGTAGAACAGCAGATATAACCTAAAACAGACACAAAAACACTTAAATAAATAAAGAAAAATAGGTAAAAACACTCAAATAAATAAAACTTAGCTAAACACTTAAATAAACAAAACTTAACTAAAAACACTAAAAATTAAAAACCATTCTAAAAACTAGCTAAAAATTAGCATAAACTAAAAATTGGGTTCAATAGCCAATAATGACCTAAAAACATGCTAATATGCTAATATAAAAGCAAAAACAAAACACATACTCTCTTCCCCTTGAGTGTTCTCTTCAGATAAGACGTTGTCCCTTCTCTTTTTCCACTCATTTAACTTGTGACACACACATACTCTCCTCACACACTGAGTTTTTTGCTTTTCACACACCCCTTTTTCTCCATAGCATCTTGAGTTTTCAGCAAGTCTGCAGAGGAGGAGGAGTTAGCTTATGTATTTCAGCTTTCAGATTAGCGTTTAGCCTGTGTGTGTCTTCCCTCTCATGTCTTCTCATGAAAGGTCTGTCAGATCAACTGAGGAGAATGTCTGATCAGTTTGTATGTCTTTAATCACTTATCAAACACTAATCTGACATTCTCCTCAGCTTAAAGAATCCAAAATTTCAAACAAGCTTTTCCCCAAACAGTTCAAGCAAATGGTGGCACAGGACGTCTCAGGAGTGCATTGCTAATTTCATGACCAATAATTTGTTGTTAAGACCATTAAAAGCTTAATATTTTTGCCATTTTTGTTACCCAGGAGTGTACTCTCAATCTAAAATCTAAATCTATTCAGATTTAAGCCATGAAGTGACCTAAATCAGAAATATATATATATATATATTTATTTATATATATATATATATAGAGAGAGAGAGAGAGAGAGAGAGATAGATAGATAGATAGATAGATAGATAGATAGATAGATAGATAGATAGATAAAACCCTATCTCTACACCCTGGAAAACATAAGGGGGAAAAACAGAAGTAGAAATACCAGCACAGTCAGCGTGGACTGTTAATTCTGGCAGACAGTTCATCAACTTCAGCTACATCACTCGAGTTCATAATTGGTCTAAACTAGAGTTAAATCTTGCAGATTGCCTGTGATATTTCTGCTGAATTTAGGTGGTTCTCTTTTCCAAAATGTAAACAAATTCATTTAAACCACCATGACAATGACAAAAACATTACTAAAGATGAATGAACGAACGCTATATGCTCATATAAGTTTACCTGATTTTTCGTTGTGCTGCAATCTTCATGTGAACTGGGCAATAAACTAAAACAAATAATGTGCCACATTAGCCTCATAGCACCAGTACAAAACTAAAGAGGCAAACTTCAGATACCAAACACGCCTTGGTTTTTATTAACTCCATTTGGGATAAGAGGAACATTTTGCGCATTTAAATTTTGGCCAAATTGTGTCTTTACAGCTGAGACAGCTCCAGTGTTTAGCTGCTTGATCAGATGACTACTTGTATTAGTTTTAATAAGGGACGAAATTTAAAAAAAAAAAAATAAATCTTGCTAGTGGATGCTTTCTTCAAATGTTCTATTAGGTAATGGAACGGTCTGAAAGTTTTATGAAAAGTCAGTAATCCACCGGTCAGTTCACAGAGATATCGCGTTTCTCTTGTGTTTTTGAACATTTCCACACACGGCCGGTGTGCATTGGACACAGCTGTCGCCACTTTACTCTGGATGGAGGGATAAGAAAGAGCGAGAACGAAGTGGAGGAGAAGCAGAACCACCATCAAACATGACCCAAAGTGTGGTACTGTTCAGCAAATATGAACATAATCATGAAGAAAGCAGGCAGTGGGGAGAATATACACATAAACAACGGCATTTTTATTGTCCACTTTTAGACATTTTTATGTTATGAAGCAACTGGTTATCAGGAACAACTTCAACAAGAGCTTTGATACATAATATGAGACCCTGAATGTAATTGTCCAAAAGTAACCCACAATGTAGCAAAAAAGAAATTCAAAATTAACTATAGTATTGTGTAGTTTGAATATACATAAATACAGTGTAATGGAGGCTAATGTTAGTGTCCTACAGGATGATGGTCACCATCTACAGTTTAGCCGTAGCATTTACAATTTTAAAACCCCTTTGCTTTGGCGATATGGGAGACACCTGAAACGTTTATGATTTTCCAGCTAAAACATGGATAAAATTCACCCAGCGGAAAAACCAATTCACTGAAGCAGAAAGGGCACGTTTCTTTCTCGTAGCAGTTACTTTTACTACACTTTATCCACATGAACCTTTACCTGGGAATTTGTGAACCTCTGTATTGTGAGCCAATAGAAAGCAAGAAGGCGGGACTGTATAATCCTGGGCAAAAAAATGGCAAAAATATTAAGCTTTTAATTGTATTTTTTTTTTTGGGGGGGGGGGGGGGGGAGCTAGAAACAAGGAAATTCACTTATATAGTCTTCTTATGACTAATATTTTAATGGTAGCAAATGGTAGCACAGGAGCTCTAAGGAGGGCATTTGTTTAATTCTGCCTGATAAACGATGGGGATAATATTACCCATACTCTCATTCTCTCCAAAATCACATGCACCAGAAACATGCCTGATGGCATCACATGAACATTTAGTATATTTGCAATCAAAAACAAATTAGCTGTTTACAAAATGGTGGAATGCATTCTTTTTAAAAAAAAAAAAAAAAAAAATTTTGCATGTATGTAGCAACAGACAGTTTGTACAATAATACGGCTAACGGAGGCTATCTTAACTTTTTTTTTTCAGTATTTTGTGTTCCTGTTTGGCCGGATAATTTGTTTAATTTGTTCATTTTCCTTTTGTGTCTGGAAATTCTTGTATTTCTTCTTTCCCTGCTAGGATTTTCTTGATGGCAATGTTGGCACTTCTGTAGTTAATGCTAACACCAGCTACCGTATCCATCACAAACCACGCTGAAAGTCTACATTTAATTGTGAAGGGTCAATCATCTATCCTTACTTTTTATTTATAACACATCTTAACATGCCAATTACACCTATGTGTTAGCAAGAGATTAACCTAGCATAGAGATACATTAGCAGTAAGTTTTGCCTGTTAGTTAGCATCCTAGACTAGCTAGTGAAATGTTTCATAAATAATTACAGATTAAACATTAAGGATCATGTGAAATTTTGTAAAACCTTCTAAAACATCTAGTAACAACAGTCAGGTTTTGGAGCATGAAACAGAAATCAGTCACATTTCTACATCTCCGTTCTCTCCATGATGAGCCAGTTAAGATCTTGAAGCTGCTGCTCTGATATGAACTATTCACAAAAAGAAGGTTTCTGGATCTTGCTACAGACAAATTCTAGCTTTATTATAGTTGCACATGCTCTGTGGTTGCTATTTTAGTTCTGTAGTTCATTTTTTTGCACTGTTTGTCTGCTGAAGAGTTTTAGTAATGGAATACTGGAAAGCTTGTTCTAGCCAAATGTAGTGTGTGTGAGTCAGCTGCGTTAACTGCTGGTTACAGATTTCCCATTGTGATATTAAATCTGATTGTCACACTTGTAGATATCAGGTTTCTGTGAATACTGTGAGGTCCTGAGAGCAGCTCAGCCATGGGAACATGTACACTTGTACCAGTGTCATTGCTGTGAGAATAGTCCATGATCTAAATGATATCTGGTCAGCAGTGGTCCTGTGATGGGACATTGATGGATAGTTTTGCAGAGAAGGAGGTGATACATTCTTTTTCCTGGCTGAAACTTGTGTTTTATTGTGCAGTCATACCACAGCGCTGTTTAAATGTGTTAAATTAATATTCAAAAACAGCATGGACTTTAGATCCGACTGCAAGGCAAAATCACATGTTTATATGCTTAATATGCTTCTTGCTGACAAGAAATGGATTTTAAAAGAATTTAAATTTTGATATAACAAAGCTTTCTATAAGGAGCAAGTTTATTACAGATTTATGGAACAATAGTTGTTCCCTTAAGTTTAAAATGTATTTTTTGTCATATTAACCTCAAGGAAGAGTTAAAAGTGAGGCTTGTGAGGGAACAATTGTTCGTAACTGCTCTAAGTGATAACACGAACTAACTGTTTTGTGGATAATATGTACAATATAGCCTTCTTCATTAAATAAAAACATGTAAATATATATATATATACATATACATACACACACACACTCACCTGTACACCTACTCGTTCATGCAATTATCTAATCAGCCAGTAGTGTGGCGGGCCAGTATCTGAGTATTTCTATAACTGCTGATCTCCTGGGATTTTCAAGCATGACAGTCTCTAGAGTTTACTCAGAATAGTGCAATAAAGAAAAAACATCCAGTGAGCGGCAGTTCTGCGGATGGAAACACCTTGTTGATGAGAGAGGTCAATGGAGAATGGCCAGACTGGTTTGAGCTGACAGAAAAGCTACAGTAACTCAGATAACCACTCTGTACAACTGTGGTGAGCAGAAAAGCATCTCAGAATGCACAACACATCAAACTTTTAGGGGGATAGCTACAACAGCAGAAGACCACATCGGGTTCCACTTCTGTCAGCCAAGAACACAAAGCTGAGGATTCAGTGGGCACAGGTTCACCAAAACTGGATAGTGAAGACTGGAAAAATGTAGCCTGGTCTGATGAATCTCGATTTCTGCTGAGGCACACAGATGGTAAGGTCAGAATTTGGCACCAACAGAATGAATCCATGGACCCAACCTGTCTTGTGTCAGTAGTCCAGTCTGGTAGAGCTAGTGTAATGGTGTGGGGAATGTTTTCTTGGCACACTTTGGGCCTGTTAATATCAATCAATCATTGCTTGAATGCCACAGCATATTTGAGTATTGTTGCTGACTCTGCTGACATGTGCATCTCTTCATGGCCACAGTTTACCCATCTTCTAATGGCTACTTCAAGCATAATAACACACCATGTCACAGAGCAAAAATTGTCTCAAACTGGTTTCATGAACTTGACAATCGGTTCAATGATCTTCAGTGGCCTTCCCAGTCACCGGATCTGAATCCAATAGATCACCTTTGGGATGTGATAGAACGGGAGATTCACAGCATGAAAGTGCACCTGAAAAATCTGCAGGAATTGTGTGATGCAATCATGTCAACATGGACCAGAATCTCAAAGGAATGTTTCAAACATCTTGTGGAATCCATGCCATGAAGAGTTGAGGCTGTTTTGAGAGCAAAGAGAGGCCCTACAGATGAGTGCTCTGTGTGAGTGTGTGTGTGTGTGTATATATATATATATATATATATATATATATATAAAAACACATTTACACCTGTTATAGGTAATAACACCATGTCGTGTTTTACTCCGTACAAAGTACAATATGTAGGTTCTAGAACATCATTTCTATCTATCTATCATGTTCATCTCACAGTCAAGCAGTGTTACCTGGTCTGTGGATTTCCTGTGGAATTGGCCTACTGTTGTGTTGAATGTTTTATTCATGGATTGGGAGATAGACATTAAATTAGATTAATTACATCTAGTAAGTCAAATATTACAAATAACAAACCTCTATAAAACTCTACAAATTTTTCAGCACCCTGTAGCAACCATACTAATTAGTCTCCTTTCATACACACAGCTCTTGATCTGATTCTCAACATCAGCTACAGTTTGTATGTTGGTGTATGAATGTATGTTTTGTGTTAGTGAACTAACCGTGGTGGTTTTAGTGTCTCACTGTGTTGAGTTTAATTTGAGAGTGTGTAGGTAGATTGCTCATTCCCAGTGGATTCAATTTATTACATGTGTGTGCACGTGTGTGTGTGTGTGGCCATTTCGATGCGTTTATTCCGCATTAGTTTTGTCCCACAGCTGTGCAAGTGCACTAAGCATGAGAACCCACTGAGCTCATACACTCACACCTGTTACTGGTGGGGCTGGGAGGGGTTGGGGGGATTGAGGGAGCAAAAGAAGACAAGACATTGTGGGAAAGAGAGAAGAGAGAGCAAGAAAAATGAGGAGAGTCTAAGAGTGGCAAAGAAAGACAGAAGCCAAGGGAGCGGTTAGGAGACATTTAGAGAGAGAGTGAAACAGAAAGAAATGCAGAATATGAAAAAAAAATATTACATGTAATTACATTAATACATATAATGTATTTTCATATATTTATATTCTTATATTCACACATTACACTCACTCTGTTACTTGGGCCAAACTGTATGACAGTCAGCCAAAAAGCATAATAAATAAAATTTTATTGTTAGTTATTTACAACTAATTTTCCCCCAGGTCATAATGTGGACATAACCGAGGTGCAAACATAATTAGATTTCTGGAAGACCAGAAAGAAGAATGTCTGGAAGGAATAAAAGCTGTCCAGAAGGAAGGAAGTCTGGAAGGATGTCTGGAAGTCCGGAAGGAAGGAAGGAAGGTGTGAAAAAGAAAGTAAGAAAGAAAGGGAGAACAAATGCAAGACAAGCAGAATTTGTATCATCAGTTGGCTCAGGAGCTGTAAGTAGGAATTCATATCTGGAATCAAAAACCATTCTTCATCACTGAGATACAGTGAGTATGATAGATTTGGGATTTAGAATAAACGGCGCAGTTGTGCTGCTGATGTAGAGTTTTCATCTGAAACAGTTTAGAGATGCTGGATTAAAGGAGCATTCCAGACTGATGACAGAGACACAGAGCAAAGGAGAGACAGCAAAGAGCAGGAATGGAGGGAGAAAGAAAAAGTGTATATAATCATACACAATGTCAGTTTGACATCACTCACTATCACTCAGCAGTTGCTTTATCCTGCTCAGGGACACGGTAGATCTGGAGGCTACCTAAGAACACTGGGCGTGAGTGTACGGATCAGAGGGAATACACTCTGAATGAAACGTCGGTCTATCACAGGGCACCATGCACACACACATTAACACAATCATTCACACCAAGGAGCAATTTACAGTTATCAACCCACCTGTGAGTAGACAATTGTTTATTCTAACCAACAGAATGCTGGTGAATCTATTTCCTGGAGGCCTTTGGTTTGATTTAGAGGATTACAGTGTGTAGATTTGCATATTTTTCATAACAGCATTTCTATTCCCTTGTGTGTATTCACATTTAAATAAACCCAGCACTCTGTTTACTTCATTATGCTGCCAGAGGTAGAGCTAATTAACTTAACACAGTTTAATTACATAGAGTACAACTTTAATTAAATGCTTATCTGGTGCACAGGTCTTCATTTCTTTTGCATTTGCATCATGCATTCAATGCAATACATGAATGTACCTAGCATTATTTACAGTATTAACAATAATAAACCATGAACTTTCATGTATATTTCTACCTAAAATAAAAGGAAATACACAAATACACAGTGCTCGCAAGGAGCTAAAAGAAAGTTGGGAAGAAAGAATGTTTAAAAAAAAGAATAATAATAAAAATAGCTCAAAGATTTCTAGCATGTTGCTAAGCTGCTGCTGTGGTATTCCAGGTGGTTGCTAGGGTCTTGATATGGTATGTCCGGTGGTTTGCTAGGGTGTTGCAAGGCAGTTGCTATGGTATCCCTTGTGGTTGCTAGGGTGGTGCTAAGCAGTTACTATGGTGTTCCAGGTGGTTTCTACGGTTTTGCTACGGTGTTGCTATGGTATTCCAAGTGGTTGACAGGGTGCTGCTATGGTATCCCAGATGGTTCCTAGGGTTATGTTAGGTGGTTGCTGTGATGTTACAGGTGGTTGCTAGGGTGTTGCCAGACAGTTGCTATTGTATCCCAGGTATTTGCTAGGGTGCTGCTAGGTGGTTGCTATGGTGTTCCAGGTGAGGTGTTCACTTTCCTCTTTTCACCAAACTTAACTACTGGTTGAGATATCTGCATATTTAATACGCAGCCTTAGTGCATATGGCAGTCCTTATTTTTCAGAACTGCAGAAAGGGTGATACTAGGGTTTTGCTATGATATTCCAGGTGGTTGCTAGGGGTGCTGCTAGGCAGTTGTTATGGTATCCATGGTGGTTACATGGTTGTTGCTAGGCAGTTACTATGATATTCCAGCTGGTTTCTAGGGTGGTGCTAGGGTGCTATGGTGTTCCAGGTATGGTGTTCTCACTGACTGCATCAGAAAGCTACATCATGCATTTACTTTCATAGATTTTCAATTCAATTAAGTTAGAGACACATGTACACCCACTCCCGTTTATTTGGAGCATTTTTTTTGGAATGTTATTTCTGGTACATTGTAAGCTTCAACACTGACTTTTGCATGCTTATAAATAATTTAAAAAAATAACAGTAAAAACATTATTTACAATCACTCATAATAAACAGTAAAAAAAATAAAAAATAAAAAAAAATTGTATGTATATTCTGTAGAGATGCAGGCAAAATTGTCCACATTGAGGCACCTTAAAATGCAACTCAATTTTTTATTGGAGTTTTATTTCATCTAATAATAATTTTTGAAATGAAAGAATCTATAGATGGCACAGCATCATTACAGGATCATTAAAGCATCAGTATTACAGAAAAACATATAAATCTAGGGCTCTGCGTTCACACTTTCAAACCTTTCCGTGTTTCTTTAACGTCCTCCACCTGTCCTTCAGCATGACGCTGGTCCGATCTCTGAAATCAAACTCCTCCAGGATTTTGGACCACTTCCCCTCGCCGTGCTTCTTCACTCCTGCCTTCAGGTACTGGTCCTCCTCGCTGAGCCACTTCTACAGAGGACACAAAATAGTATATATACACCATATGTATGAAATCTCTGTAATGTTTATATAATAATCAGACTCGTATCTTTTTCTCCATTAGAACAGACATCTATAATCTCAGCAGGATGACGTATATACACTGAGTATATAAACCCTTACCTTCTTGGCTCTGTATTTGGAGATGGTGTTTTGCTGTGGTGGTGACGGCACTTTACAACTCCTTCTGGATACTTCTGTACAGAGAGCAAAATAAAACTTCAAAACTTCAGCATTTAAGAACATGGCCATATGGGACTTTCTCTCTCCCCGGTCAAAACATTGACTTTTTTTTTTTTTTTTTTTTAATGATTTTACCTTTTTCATATAGGATTTTCACAAACCACTTGCATGAGTGGTTTCAGGTTTCAGGGCAGGGAGGGGGGTAGCGAGCTGCCCAGTTTCTACCTCAACTCCAGTTTCTAGCTCAGTGGTAGAATTTGGAGTTCTACCTCAACAGGATCGATCATACTGTTTGAACGCAGCTGCGTTGGCTGTGGGTCTATTTAATCTTTTCTTTTGTTTTCTCTTTTTTGACTATTTTTAGACCATGGATTTATCTGTAAATCATACACAAGAAATTTGGCATTTGTGACAATCCCAAGATTGCGTAATTTCAGAAAAACGTTCGTATCCTGCTCGTGTTCCTGAGTGTGAGTAAATTTACATATAAGAAGACTAACTAATGTAAAGCTCAACTTGATCGACTTTAAATCATATAATTTGCAGGGACTAAGACTACCATCACACATTTGTTATGTCACCATTCACATAAATAACAGGTGAATGAAAATGCAAGTTCGTACTTAATTTGGCTGTTCGGTGAGGAAGACACTGCAGTTTCTTTGTGCTTTCGGGTTTCCAGGGATGAACAGTTTTAGTAGAGAAAAGCTTCTTTTTGGGTCTGGATATGTTGGGACACAGCATAATAAGAGCATTACTGAACATGGGAGGTTGCATACAGTCCTGCATTTAAAGCCGTCAGTTTTAATAATGTTTTACAATCAAACTTGAATATAACTGAACACTCACCTCAGATTAAGCTCTGATGAAACAGCGATTGTCTCAGGCCTTAACACAAAGCAGAAAAAGAACACAACTTCAACTAGTAATACACGCTGCTCATATGTATTTCACTGCTTCTTCAAACCATTTTTGCCCAAAGAATGTTTTCAGTTTGACAATTTGCTAAATGAAGTTCACAAATTCCTGGAATAAATGGATATAATATGAAGCATTAATAAGATTTTCTGAAGTCTAAAATTATGCTGATTTTCACCTCCTCAGTAGTTACTTAAAATACACTGTGTTGTAAAAATATCTTTAAGTATTGTGATATTATTGACTATTGCCCACTGCCATAGCGCTTTTCACACTGTACTGTTCCTAGGACTAAAAAGCAACTTTTTTTGAGAATGTATCCTACTTTACAGGACTGTCTGGTTCTGGTCCCTCATTGTTCTGATCCACGTCGGCCTGCTCGGGTCTCTCCTGACGAACCTGAACCACTTTAGAGGCAGCCTATAAGAGAGGACATCTCATCACTCTCATGTAGACATATTCCAAACTGGGATAATAAAAGCCATTAGCATACAAACCTCAGGTGAGAGCAAGGTAAAGAGAATCTCCAGATCACATTTAATACCTTAAATAAAAAGTCAGAAGGATGTTTCTCAAGGAACGCGTCCAAGAACGAGTTCACGCTCTTCAGTAGATGATTAAAGGAGAACCTTGTTAGGAGCTGATCGTACACATCCTTCTTAGACACAACAGTGGACAGTTTCCTCTGCAGTTTCTGTGCATAATAATAATAATAATAATAATAATAATTAGAAAGTACATAAAAAGAAAAAAGAACAAAGACAGAAGGTTTATTTATTTATAGACAAATAAATAAATACAGAAAGAAAGAAAAAAGAAAGAAAAGAGCAGGCATAAGAAATAAGAAAAGTGAAAGAAAGATGGGAGAAGGAAGAAAAATGTAAGAAGAAAAAACGACAAAGAAAACAAGAAAAAGAAAAACAGAAAAAAGAGAGAAAGAAGAAAACAAACAATCAAAAGGAAGATAAAATCGAAAGAAAGCAAGAAAGAAAGAATGTAAGAAAGAAGGAAAGTGTAGAAAGTGTAAGGAAAAGCAAAGCAAAGACGAAACTAAACAAAAGAAAAAGAGAGGAAAAAAGAAAGAAAAAGATTAAATCCAAAACAGAAAGAAAATATAAAAGAAATAGAAAAAAAAAAAAAAAGAATAATAAGAAAGAAAAACAAATGAAAGAGCAAAAGTGTAAGAAAGAAGAAATGACAAGAAAAAGACAGAGAAAGAAAGAAAAATGTTATATGTTATTATAACTCCACTGAGTGTGAATTTATGCGAAGCTGCTGATAGGTCAGCTTCGGTAACGCCCACTACGACATCAGGACATTACTGCAATACCAACATCCTGGTACTAGATTAGTGGAGTTACGGAGTGCATGACGTGTGATTTGAGACAGAGTGCTGTACTGTCAGTGTAAAACCTGAACATCAGCCCTGAACAGCTTATTATCTGCTTTCTGCTAACAGCACTGAAGTGCAATTAAGATGAAATTACCTCCGGTAAATCACTCTCTTTCTCCAGCCACTGCAGTGTCTGTGCTGCGAGCTGAGCGTTTCCTTTCTCCAAACACACACCAACACACTGGAATAAAATAACAGACAAAACACACACCTTATTGCAGCTTTATATGTCTGTTCAATGGAATTAAAACAAAACGGAGGAGCTTGAGATGTTGAGCAGTGCTTTATGGCAGGTCTCATTATCTCCACTCATAGAGATGTGTACGTGCATGTGTGTGTGTGCATGTGTGTGTGTGCATGGTGCCCCACACACCACCGTTATCTGAATGAAGAAAATGCTGAATTCTGACCTGAATAAATAATAGGTTCTTTATGTTGTCGTATAGTGCAGCGTCGTTTGCGGTGTCCTTTAGGCAGTCCCACACCGAGAGAGCCGACATCAGAGGAGTCACTTTGTTATTCAGGTCATAATGCGCATCTGAAAACACACACACACACACACACAGAGAGAGACACACAAATTCCTGAATAATTACATCTTACATTACTGAGCTACTGATGTGAATAATCAATTTTAAGACTTTGCAAGACTCATTTCCTCAGTTAACAACCAAATGATCCTGTCTAACATTTGCAAACGAAAGCTTTTCACTTGGTACGTATGTTGAAACTCGAAGCTATAACTATCGCGCGCACCTCACCACCTGCTGCACTACACACATCGACAGATGGTAGCACTATTTTTCCAAATTAATAAGCGAGCACGGATGACAGACGATCTTTTCGGAATCAGGAACAGCACATATGTGGAAACGCTGACAAAACACTGCCATCGTTTGACAATATTACTGCTCGTGGATTTGAAGGAGTGTAGGCTGCAGTGACACTGTGGGGAAAAACAAGGAGGCGTGACCAGATATATAGTTCATCATTACAGGAAAAACAATAAATAATTTTAAAAAGTCACCTGTTACTGTTAGTCACTAGCATTAGTATTTAATCCATTTTTTACTGAGTAAATATACAAATATACTTAAGTTATTAGCTGTAACTAGGCTCGTTATAAAAATGAAAACCTTATTTCAATTACACATGCATGTGCTTCTGTGTTGAACAGCACAGACATTACAGGTGTTCTGCATCCTCTGTGCTACATTGTATGGACACTAACTACTGCGGTGCATTGTGGGATATCAGGAACGTGTTGGAAATTCTATACTGTGCTGCAAAAGTCACTAAACAGTGAATGAGTGAATAAGTTGGGGTTTTGTTTCTAAATTGCATACAGCTATACTAAATCAAATGTGTCGAAGAAGTACGGTACCTAGTGATATTTTACGTCCTTTTACAGACATGTGCACGTCCGTTCTACACTGGAGGTTTTACCCTACCTGTCAGGTAGAAGTGATCAGGTGTCAAACACAGAGAATAAAAAGTCACCCAAGTTTTTGCCGTCCATAATTCTGGAAAGCAAGCAGCAGATGGTTCTCTTCGTTTGCTGATTGTCCTGAAGCTGGTACTCGTCATCGATCATCGCTGGAGAAATACAAACAACGTTTTACTTCTACATAAACAGCAGGGACAAATCAGTCTGGCGTAAACATTACTATACATTATCAATCAGGTGCACGATATACTGTAAATACCTAATAAATGTATAACATAATGCAATGTTAAAGGAAAAATGCAGCCTGAAACTGTGTTTATATTGAAATATTTGGACACATTTAATGATTCTGGTGATCATTTCTGGGTTGGTGCTGTATTTCCGTCATCCCTGTGAGGAGACAGCGGTTGTGCCGTGCTGACATCACCAGGTGACATCGCTAGCACAGTTATAATGGAGTTTAATAGGAGAAAAAGTTCAACGATCTCAAACGTAAGAGATAACAGCCAGGTTTTGCTGTTAAAAATAAAAGAGCACAAGCTTCTTTTCTCACTCATTATTTTCCAGCAATGTTAAAGAAATCCCATTTAGAGGTAGAAGAAACTGCAAACATTGGACTCAAAGAATGCACTGTAGCTATACACAGACTAGGCTCAGCTAATTAGCAAATTAAAAGACAAGCACTGACTGTTATATTACTGTGAAAGCTGATTTTGAAAACAAAGATTAATCTTACCTAATGCACCTTTAATAGCCATCATGACTGCTTCAAGCCTAAACTCACAGTTAATCATCCATCCATCCATTCTCTGTACCGCTTATCCTATACAGGGTCACAGGGAGCCTGGAGCCTGTCCCTGGGGACTCGGGGCACAAGGCGAAGGACACTCTGGACGGGGTGCCAACCCATCACAGGGCACAATCACACACCCATTCACACACTATGGACCATTTGGAAATGCCACTCAGCCTATAATGCATGTTTTTGGACTGGGGGAGGAAACCAGAGTACCCGGAGGAAACCCCCGAAGCACAGGGAGAACATGCAAACTCCGCACACACAGAGTGGAGGTGAGACTCGAACCCCAACCCCGAAGGTCTTTAGATAGAGATGGCACCACTTTCATTAGGCAGTCAAAAGGCATCATGGGTAACGTTTGGCAAAGTGAAAATACACCAACATATCAATGAAGTAAGTTTAAACTTTGAAAAAGAAAAAAAAAAAAAAGTAAATTGAATTACATTACAAAATAATAATAATAATCTGGGATGCATCTGAAGGTTACATGTTAATTAATAATAATATGCAAGTTGTTCAGGGTGGATTTTCTTTTAATACATGTCCTGAAGCCGGTTTGGCTTTTTCTTATATACGTAGGAGCAATAGACTGCTAATTATTACACTTTTTAATCAAATTAATCAAGTTTTATGCATCAAAAGCAGAACAGAAGTTAATATCTGGCGTTTTAATTCCCATACACTGACTTGTAAACTGTAATTAAATTAAATTAACCCACAATATATTGCTGTATGACTTATTTATGAATAAAGATGGATTTTTATTTGTGAAGACTTACAAATAAATGAAATTAATTAATGAACTAATTGAAAGTTTAATGCTATGCAGCTTCATTTGAAGACGTTTAAACGGATCTAAACGGAATTGTTTATTTTCCCGCCCTGTACCAGTAAGTCCCACCTCCTGCAATGTGATTGGCTAGGAGTTCATCCGCACAAAGAATCCGCCAATCTTAGCAAAGAGCACCAAAGCACCTGACCAATAACATAGCAGGAGGAAGCTGCACTAGTAAAACAAACAGAAGCTAGCTTAGCTAACTTAGACTTACCTTCAAACACTTTTAAAGTTTTGCTAAACTTCTCGGCGTTTTCCTCTCTGTAGTAGCGACACAATGTCAGGAAGCTGAAGTCAATCATCCACGACTTAGCAACACTTTCTACCTCACAAATGTTCACTTTAGCGCCTGTTGTGCTGGATATAACCGCCTGGTTTTCCATAATGAGAGCCGTGTACAGGTTCCTACAGCAGGAACAACAAGCAGTGCAGGTTCAGTTTCTGTGTCTGAAACTGAGAAAATAAACTCAGATGAAGCAAAGCTTTCTTCTTCTTCTGCTGCTGCTGCTACTTCTTTTTCTTCTTCTTCGTCTTTTTAGATGCGATTACTGCCACCAACTGGACTATACAATGAATAACAAATACAAGTAAAGGTGCAATAGTCAATATTTTTCATTCCATACTTGTACAAATTATGTAGAAATGCTAAAAAAAATAGTTTAAGCCACTGTCTCAGAAAGAGTGTATTACATAGCTGAAAAAAAAAAACAGTTTGGAAACCTGCCTTCCGGTCCGGAACGTTTGTTTGTATTAGGATTGTCAGCCATTTTCTAGACACGCCCCGTCACATCCTCATAAATCATTAGGAGGAGAAGCTGCATGTTTATAGAGTTAGAACTTGACTTTCAAGCAGTTGAATGTTTTGAGAGCGTTTGAAAGTGATGTCATGACGGTCCTTGCTAATGGTAACTGTAGTTAAACCACAATAAGTTTTGGGGGCGGGGCTTTGTGTACATGGGTGGAAATGTGGGCGAGGTCAATGAGTGAAAAAACCCCATAAAATCTTATTCAGTTCCACAAATTTACCCATTAGAGACCTATTTTTCCACAAATCTTACCTAATGCACCTTTAACGAGTATATTTTAGATAATTTGGTTTATGTGGGAAAAACTTTGCTATGTTAAACTATTATATAACTATAGCACTCTTTTTAAATAAGTACATTCAATAGTAATAATAATAATAATAATAATCATCATCAAACGGGATTTTATAAATTATTTTATAAAAACGCATCCTTTAATAATCTCTAAACGATTTTTTAAATTATTATTATTATTATTATTTCTACGCTTCTTGTGTCAACGAGATAAAAACTATTGTTAGTCCAAATGGCCACCAGGTGGCAGTGATCACCGCTGGTATCTAGGCAACGCCGTGACGCACTTCTGCCCTCTTCAATCTTAACCCTCTTCAGTTCAGTTCCGGTGAAAGTGACCCGCTTTGAACTGGAGTAATATTAGAGGACTAAATTACAAATAAAAATCTTTTATACTATGAAACATTGCTATTATAATATTTCCAAGTTTTATGTATTATTCCACCTTTATGTTATATACTATTCGAATTTTAATGTATATATTATTTCACTTAAAAAAAAAAAAGATTTTTCACTTTTATTTTATTTATTATTCCACTTTTAATTTATATATATTTTCTATTTTAATTTATATTATATTTCATTTTTATTCTATTTATTCTACCTGGCAGGAAGTGAGGAAGAGTCAGTTTTAGTAGATACTCTGGAAGAGAAGTGCGAAAACCCTCGTTACACAGAGTTAAACACTCCAAACACAAAGTGTACCTTCTGTGTTAAATGGTCAGTAGGCCTGTTTTGAATTGTTGTACAGTGTTGCCATTTGGCAACATATTCCCCAAAAATACCCCTAAAAATTAAAATAAACATTTTGAAATTTTTTATTTTTAAGTCATCGGAAGTGATATAATGCAATATAAGATTTTTTTTTTTTCCAGTAGAGGGATAAGCAGGAGGACACAAATACACACACACACACACACATACACACACAGCACAGCACAGTGAGTTATATACATACTTATTCTTTATTCTGCATATGCTTAGGACAGACGTAACAAGGAACACCGCTCTCTAACGTACAGAAACGTCGACACACACGTACCATAACAAGGTGATCATGAGTCCAACATGCTGATGTGTGCAGAGACACAGACTGTCTACAGCAAACGCTTCACCCAAACAAATCAACACCAATCCCAAAAAGAGGCAGAACCAATAAGAAAAGGATTCTACACAGACCAACAATTCTTTCAATGCAAAATAAAAGCACACATTTATCATCATGGCTTAAGAGTTTCACAAAATAAATAAGTGATGAAAAAACATGCATCAGCTCACAAATCCCTGGTTATCTGCTAATCCCTTAATCGTACGAAATCGTAAAAATCGGGAGGAGTTTTTACATTAAGAGTTGAACGCTTTGAAAGACGTGTCACCTCATTTTGGAAAATAACATTTTGAAGATAACATTACAGTATCACAGTGAGCTCTTTCTTTAGTTTTCTCTCTTAAGAAAACATCAAAAGAAGGTACAGTTAATGAAATCGGAAATAAAACACGATTATGAAATGAAATGCTCAGTGTTTGAAATGGCACAGTGATACAATACAGGGCTGGGATAATATCATTTTTATGCCGTGATAATGAAATAGTTGCACTATAGCAGTAAAGATAATAACTTCACACATCAACATTGTTTTCAGGTCCTGGGCTGCGTCCCAAATTCCACCCTACTATATAAGAGTACGTGCAAAGCATTCACAATGTAGCTTTCCTGGTTAACTTGGTAACGCCATGTGGCTACATCCCAAACCGCCACACTTACTATTACTACATATTTAAAATAGGATTGTGACGATATGTCAGTATGAATGATATATCATGATAACTGTATCTTATATAGTTCTAGCGTTAGTGTTACGCTACAAAAGCATAGATAATAACATTATGTTATTAGGCCAGATGATTAGCATACATTATTGTTACGCACACAATAGACGGTCACTTTATAGGGACCATCAAAACAGTGCGTGAATCCATATGTGATGATCCAAAACCTGCTCCTACAAATGTTAGAGGCAAACAAATGTTAGTATCACATTTAGAAAGGGAGATTTTTGAGCTGCTATCATTTTTGCTCACTAATACCTTAACATACACTATCTGAACATTTTTGCTACTCGAAAATGAAGGATCATCTGGTCAATATACATTATTTGTCCTAAGGGTGCGCTAACATTTGCATTCACTTGTAAATCTTATACGAATTATTGTTATGAGGTTATATATCATGTACGCTTCAAAAGACAATCACTACCCCTCTGCTTGCTTTCCCCTTGGAAGGAGGCAGCCTAGGTAGGCGGCATTTTGGGCAGTGGGTTGAAGTGTGTTCCATAAGGAAAGCTGGTCATTTATTTAGAAAAAAAAAAAAACGAATGTTTTGGATGTATCATTCTCGGTGAAGGCGTTTTCATAATTCTCAGAACTAGCACTGCGATTTTTAAAATTGTTTTATTCTAAATAAATGTTTAGTAACTAACGTGAATGGGAGTGTTAACAGGGCTTACACTGGGACTTAGGATGTGAAGGAGCTCAGCTTTAACCTGTAAACCGTACGTCAGACGCAATCAAATCATTAACCTGGGTGGCTAGCACAAATAGATTTCATGTTTTAGCTGTTATTCATAGTTACCCAGGTTTAACAACTAGAAAAAGAAAAACATTCTACTTCTTATTCACTTTCACAAAGCTTTGTAAGTTTTCTTTTGGTTATGTAGCTATGTTTAAACGGAACACGCTTCACAGTGGCGTGATGCACCTCGATGCGTAATCCCAACCACCTCCTGCACCGCGCTCATCGGCCGACATGATCTGGTTAATGTTTTTTTTTACTGCGCATTTTATTTAGCGTGCACGGATGAAATACATGGAAGAGTTGTAAAATTTCTCCAGCTTGAAGGGTATTTTCGAAAAGCTTTGTTTTTATTCCAAAATGCGTTTTCATGTTTCCAAAATGCAAAGAACAAAATACGTTTTTAAAAATATTATGTTTCCGGGCAAGCAAAACACGGGACTGGTGCTTTCACTTGCCTGGTGTATGACCTAATAACCTGATGTTTTGTCCACCCGAGGAGATGAATGTTCATACGTAATATACTGTAATTACAAATATTAAAGAGGTAAAGTGTTTCCATGTGATGTACTGATGAATATTTATGATATACATTAATAGTAAAGATGAATATTCAGAGTTAATATATTTCCATGTGTCATGAGTATGATGTCTATGGCCTTATGTTATAATGTTTCCCTCTCTGCCAAGACATAAACACGTACCTGTTTAACAAGAGACCTAAATGACATCATTATCTGTAAATAAGGAAAAACACACACTAGTCGTACGTTTGTTTTGTAGAAAACCTGAGAACTCATAGATTATTTCTTATTATCTCTCACTGAAAGACCTGATTTTTTTCCTATAAAAAGTAGTTTTTTTTTTTTGTTTTTTTTTCTGTACAGTGCTGTATGAACAAAAAAATGATTAGCCTTTCCATAGATAATATGATTTATTTACGAACAGGCGAGTGTCATTTCAACCAGGAAAACGTTTTAGAAAAAATAGAAGTATCGACAGTGTTCGTTCACAAAAACATAAAATACTTCGCCTGTGGCCGTTTTAGATGATCATTAGGTGATCATTCTCACCTTTTAACTTCATTTTTACATGATTAAAAAGGCCCATATTTGCTGATTTGAAGATAATTTATATCTGAGTCACACTGATGTAAAATCTTATTTGTGACCTGTAGTAACACTGTTTTTTTTAAATAGTAAAGATATATATTTGTAAAATACACGTGTATTTGTCAGCCTGTACATTAAACTGTAAAATAAAGTGCAGTTTTTTTTTCTTGGCCTGCATAGATTTGCAGTATGACAGTATTGCACTTTCCCTCCATTCACTAAAAACCTTTTAAAATTAATCTTTCTTTTTTACACAAGCCTCAAAAAATATGAGTTTTAAAGTTCAATTAAACATGATGAAAATACATATGACATACAGCAACATTTGAATAAAGGCAACATGACACAATAGAAAATGAAATTTCTAAAGTAATTTGGGGTTAAATTCAAATGAAATCATTTTAATCCACATGATGATGATGATTACACTAAAAAATAAAACAAAAACAAGATGTTTCCATCGATACGGTGCTGGAGCGTTCCAATTCTCTTTTTAACGCACTTTTTGTCCACTTCCCCTTTGGGCTGTTTTAAAATTCCAGCTTGTGTGAAGTTGGTTAGAAGAGAACTAGATGAGGGATCCAGATGACATCACTGTAGACATCAGGAACACAATTTACCCAGAAGACCTTGCACCAGTCTTCAAAATGGTGCTGTTGAATGAAGCTGTAAACAAGAGCTTAAAATGATTTTCCTCCACCATTTAGTATGCTAGAAACTCATGTGATGTAGCTAGGGGAAGTCAACAAGTGTGCATTGAAAACAGCATTGAACCACAGACGGAAACAGAAGAAGTGACGGATTGGAGGACATTTAGTTGCCATGACAACAAAGTTGTTTGCATGAAATTATACATGAATACAAGATGATTACGTGAATATTACGTTTGAAACAAAGAGTGAAATCAATGTCACAATTTGCGGTCTGAGGAAGAAACACTTTACTGGCAATTAACAAATTGAGGGGGAGCTACATTGCTAATGCTAATGCTAACCGAATCATAATGAATATAAACAATCGAAGCATGTAGCTGTCTGTGCAGTTGTGTGAGAGATCCTCAGCTATGGCAATATCTGTTTGCTGTGTAGACAATAAAATTAAGAAATGTTCAAACAAATCAAAGAACAGCCACATCAAATGATAGCATGGTTTGGCTCTCAAACATAGCCTGCTTCTTAAAAAGGATCACTGGAGAACCGAACCACAAGCAGCTCCAGCCTGTCGATAGAAAAGTGGCGTGAGTGTAATTTAGAAATGCAACAATTTTTGGAAGCATAATTCTGTGTAATTCTATGTTGAAAATGGAGCTGAATATTTAAAATTTTAAAATATGGCTTTTTGGTCCTAATGTTTTATTATTATTATTATTATTATTATTATTATTATTATTATTATTATATTACTGATGAAATAAAAATAAGATTTAATGACCAGAACATACACTAACCGACTTTAATAGGAACACCTGAACATTCATGCAATTACCCCATCACGATGCTGCAGCAGAATGCATAAATTCATGCAGATACAGATCAAGAGCATTAGTTAATGTTCACATCAAAGATCAGAATAAAAAAAAAAGTGACTTTGACCATGACATGGCTGTTTTTGCCAAACAAGTGGTTTTGACTATTTCAGAAACTGTTAATCTCCTGGAATTTTCACCCGCGACTGTCTCTAGAATTTACACAGAATGGCGAGAAAAACGAAAAGCATCCAGTGAGCAGTAGCTCTAAAGATGGAAATCGTGTGTTGATTAGAGAGATCAGAGATAAATCAAAACTGGTAAGTGATCTCACTGTAGTGAACAGGAAAGCATCTCAAAACACACAACACATCAATGGGCTACAACAGCAGAAGGCTATATCAGGTTACACTCCTGTCAGCCAAGAACAGGACTCTGAGGCTACAGTTGACACAGACTCGCCCAAACTGAACAACTGAAGATTGGGAAAAAACAGCCAATGTTGTTCAAATCTTCAGCTGTCCAGTCTCAGTGAGCCTATGCCCACCTCAAGGTTCAGCATGTTGTGCATTCTGAGATACTTTTCTGCTCACCATGGTTGTAAAGAGTAGTTATTTGAATTATTGTAGCCTTTCTGTCAGTTCGAACCAGTCTGGCCATTCTCCTCTGGACTGTCTCATCAACAAGCCGTTTCTGTTCACAGAGCTACTGCGCACAGGATGTTTTTTTGTTGTTGTTGTTTTTCGCACCATTCTGTGTAAACTCTAGAGACTGTTGTGTGTGAAAATCCCAGGAGATCAGCAGTTTCTAAAATACTCAACCAATCCAACTGGCACCAACAACCATGCCACAGTCAAAGTCACTCATCACATTTTTCCCCCATTCTGATGTTTGATGTGAAAGTTAACTAAAGCTTGTCACCTGTATCTGTGCGATTTTATGCACTGTGCTGCTGGTATATGACTGGTGTATTGGATAATTGCATGAATGTGCAGGTGTACAGGTGTTCCTAATAAAGTGGACAGTGAGTGAGATTAGATTCAGACCTCTTGTCAGGACATAAAAGATTGGTTATAAAAACTAATTAAAGGTAGCCATCTGTCTACTAAAGAATTTCTACTAGCTGCTCAGTGTTATGCTAGCTACTATATCTAGAAAAGCTAGCTAGCATAAATGAATGGAAAATGAGAACAAGTGAGATGTACAGGCTTCGAGTTACATTGCCACAGTATCATGCTGACATTTAGGGTTTCTTGCTAAAAAAATGTCTGTCAAACATTATCATTATAGACATTCAAAACCTGACTTATGCTAGCTGCCTGGTGTGCTAGCGTAACGTTCATTAAAATCCAAAACTAGCTAGCTGGCTAAATAAGAAAATGTGTTCATGTAAATATTTATGAACCAGCGTGACAGTTAATTTCTGGTCATTAAATCTGAAATTAACTCAAATTGCAAATTACCAGTCAAAATGTTGTTGATATCACAGACTATACTCTTCAAAAAAAACAAAAAAAGACAGCTCTGTCATGGTACACATTGCATTACTGCGTAATGATATGTTTCAGTATGTTGCTGTTTTGCAACCTTTCAGTCTTTGAAGCACGGTATTTAAATAAATAAGTTGGATTTGAATTTCTTTTGTCCTCTGTGACTATGTGCATCATTCAGTCCTCAGTGTATTTACAGTGAAGCGCTTTCAGCAGACTAAGCACCGTAAACATAAGTTTTAAATGCATGCTCTTTCCGTCCCTCTGCACTTTCTTGAATCAGCAGGATCATGATTTTTTTTAGATAAATACGTTCTTTTTCCACGAAGACTGGTTTAATATTTCCTGCAGACAATGCCACAAATATAATGACCTTTTCATTTTCATACCATGCAAAAATATCTTTCGTAACACCTCCATGCCTCTTTTTTCATCTTCCAGTGTTTCACATGCTAGTTTGAGAAATATCCCCGTCTCCTGGCATGAGATGAATCTCTGGCGTAAACATGTGATTCTCTACTTTGTGTCCACTTTGGTTGCTTTCGGTTTTTCCCTCTGCATCGTCACCTACTCCGTCCTGAGTGCAGTTTTGTGCAGTAAATTTGGGTGAAGGAACCGAAGTGCCAGCAATGTCCTCCTCCATGGATGCTCGCTTATGTTCCTCAAGGAGTGATAAAGTCTCATTTGGATGGAAATCTTCGACCGGAAGCTTTGGAGAAAGGACTAGTCCTTGTTCTGGGATTCTAGCTAGCGTTACTGATTCAGGAAAAAGTGGAGAGCACTCTTGCTCCGGTGAATTGTCGTCTTCCAGAAGACTGATGCTGAGATCCTGAGCAGAGAAAGTGCTTGGAGGTGTCAAAGGGGCGTCATCTGTACTTTCTAGAAAATTTACTGTCATGTCTGGGTTAGTGCTTTGAATTAAAAATGTGGTGTTGTCCACAATACACTCTTCATCTTCCTTATATGTTAAGTGACCACTAGGTGCATCAAATTGGGTTCTCTCTTCAGGACTAATTTGGAACGTGTCCAACATTGTCTCAACTGGATTACCACTTTCCACCAAACTTGTGGTGTTCTCCTCAAAGCACTCATCATCTTCTTTGGACGCTACCTGGCTAACTTGTTTTTCAGACCTGTAATCACACTGTTCACCCTCTTCTGGAATGACTTGGGACTTATCTGATGGAGAGTTCTTGTCCCAAATTGGAGGCACTTCAGTCTGACTTTGCTCAAGCTGAGCTGCTGTGTTAGAAGGAGGGATCAACTGGTTGCCTTCTCTGAGTTCAGTGCAGCTTGCAAAGCTGTCAATGCTCGCCATCTGTGGTACATCTGAAACAGGTCTATTCCGTTGTCGATCAGATTTAGCATTCTGTCGTTCCTGCTTCGGCCCGGCAGCATTCTGATTTTTGTCGAGATCTGATAACGATCGTGCCTTGCTCATCTGGTTGTACATTTCTTCTAGTTTTTGAACATTAAGATGCTGCGGGCTTGAGCTTTTAAAACACTCCCGTGATCCAATCTTTCTATCAAATGGTCTTAAACTGGCATCCGAGGAAGCACGCTTCGGAGTTCCCCACCTGCTTGGAGACAGGTGATTATCGAAGGAAGGTTTGTCTTCACTCTCCACCACAACGTCCATTAACTCCATGCTCCTGGCAAAGGCGTCTTTCAGGTTCATTGAGACAATGCTGCCGTTCCTCTTCGCTCGCTCTAAGGCCTCTCGTCTCTTGATGGCTTTCTCCTGACGCTTTTGCTCCTTGTAGAACTCGGAGAAATTGTTGACAATGATGGGAATTGGTAAAGCGATCACCAACACTCCTGCAATGCAGCAAAGCCCTCCGACTATTTTACCAAGCAGCGTCTGTGGATAGATATCTCCATAGCCAACGGTTGTCATGGTGATAGTCGCCCACCAAAATGAAGCTGGTATACTTGTGAATTTTGTTGCGTCTTCATCTTTCTCGGCAAAAAACACCAAGCTTGAGAATATCATAATTCCCATTGCTAAGAACAGAATGAGCAGGCCGAGCTCATTGTAGCTCCGCCTAAGCGTAAAGCCAAGTGACTGGAGTCCGGTAGAATGTCTTGCCAGCTTAAGGATCCTCAAGATTCTCATGATGCGGAAAATCTGCACCACGCGCCGCACGTTCTGGAACTGCAGCACGCTCTTGTTTGACTCGGTCAGAAATATAGTGACGTAGTAAGGTAAGATGGCTAACAAGTCGATTACATTTAGAGGTCCTTTGAAGAATTTCCACTTGTTGGGTGAAGACAGGAAGCGCAGCAGGTACTCCATGGTGAACCAGGCGATGCATACAGCCTCGATGTGTGCCAGCTGAGGGTTATCGTTTGCCTGACCAAACTCATCTATCACCTGGAGCTCAGGTAGAGTGTTTAGGGACAAGGCGATGGTGGAGAGGATGATAAAGAGGATGGAGATGATGGCCAAGATCTGCAGAGAGAAAGAAAGAAAAGAGTATCAGTTTTAAGTGTTATAAAACTATACTATCCCAGTAGCCATAGCATTATTATTATTACATACAGTTCTGTGATTTTTTTGGCCCATAAAAGCCTCAAGCACCACAATACCCTTATTGATCAGTTCGTATTATATCCATACTTGTAAAATCACTTACTACTTCACTTCCTGTCTCAACCTTAATGATGAAGGACTAGTTTATTCAAAACTAACCTCTGATCAAACTGTTATAACTGCCAGAGGGTTTAAAGAAACCATGCAGCCATTTTATAGGAGCAGCAATAAATTATTGGATTTTTAAAAGTATATCTCTGTTTTTAAGCTGTGGATAAGGGTTTGTTTAAATGCAAGCCTTTTTGTTTACACAGCTGGAGATATGTAATGTCTTTCTTATCTGTATGTATTGTGTTTTTGTATACTAAGTATAATAACACCCACCTGAACCATAAGAATTAATTTTTTTTATAGTTTTTGGAGTCGGATAGTGGATGATTACGTTATTATTTTTACATTATTACGATCTGTCTGACTCTCAGTGGGTCATATGGCTGTGGGTAAAATATCTGATGTAATAGTTTTTCTTTGCAAATATTGATTTTTGCCAAGTATGATGCCCCTACATTAGTGCTTGATTTCCTGTGGTGAAATTCAATTCCACTAAAGGAGGCATGCAACAAAATGCAACCAAATCAGTTTTGGTTAAGGTTAAGTACAAGTTCAGCCACAAATTGTGATTTCTTAGGATAAGCTGAAATATTTATGCATTGTATTGTTATTGCGTAGTCCCTTCAGCCAAAGTGGAATATGTTACAATTGTATCTTAACTTATTGTCATCTAGCCAGAAGTATTTTTGATTTTTATCATGGTTACATTCTTAGTATATGGAGCATTGGTTTAGAATTGTGATTACATTTCCGACTGAATCTATACTATATGGCCAAAAGTTTGTGGACACATGAACATTTGCTTTTTGAACATCCCATTCTAGATTTAGTCCAATTTTGGTGTTATAATAACCTCCACTCTTCTGGGAAGGCTTTCCACTAGATTTTGGAGCGTGGCTGTGGGGATTTGTGCTCATTCAGCCACAAGAGCATTAGTGAGGTCAGGCACTGATATTGGGTGAGGAGGTCTGGGGCGCAATCGGCATTCCAGTTCATCTCAAAGGTGTTCAGTGGGGTTGAGGTCAGGGTTCTGTGCAGGACACTTGAGTTCTTCCTTGGCAACCATGGACTTCACTTTTTGCACAGGGGCATTGTCATGCTGGAACAGGTTTGGACCCTTAGTTCCAGTGAAGGAAATTGTAATGCTACAGCACACAGAGACATCCTATACAATTATGGCCTTCCAACTTTGTGGCAACAGTTTGGGGAAGAACCACATATGGGTGTGATGGTCAGGTGTCCAATAAATTTTGCCCATATACTATGTCTACACCTAAATCTAATCCTAATCTTAACCTCAGTAACTGAAAGAAAACCTTTTGGCTATTTTAGTTTTCCTCATGTTCTCAGAACTGGTATTATAAAGATACTGTATCCTTGTGTGGTCCCCATTTGGTCCCCAACAAGATATAAAAACATGACTACAGAGAGAGAGAGAGAGAGAGAGAGAGAGAGAGAGAGGGAGTCTGATTTGTGCTATGTGACTATGTTTCCATTGTAGGAATAATATAAATTAAGGCATGTTTCCAATGCAGGACCTTTTCTAGAAACTCAGGAACTGTATGCACATTTCTGCTGGAGGAACCATGGATAAGTTTATTTTCTGATTAAAAGTCCATTCTTTTCTACAGCCTAATAACTATTGGAGGCAGAGCTTATTGTAACCTTCACAATAAGTCTGACCCTCTCTCCTGCAATTCAAAAAGTTCAGGGTGTTTTATCCCTGAGGCACTGAGTCACAACCAGCAAAGTGGGACATTTCTCCACTGTTTTGTTTTCACGAGTGGTGAGTCATGCTGTGTTCTGTAAGTTTCTGGTGGCACATCGCTCATGGCAAAAATAGACTCCAAGTATATCTCACCAAGTGCAAAAAAAACCTTTCAGTCTCACTCTGCTCTATGTTCACCCAGCAGCCTTGTTATACTAATGCAATCATTAATCTTCAATAACTGCTTTATCCTGGATCCGGAGCTAGAGGACACTAGTTGTGAGGCAGGAATTCACCATGCATACACTTATTTACACATTCATTCACACTTAGAGCAATTTATCATAACCAGTCCACAACTACCATGTTTTTGGGAGGTGGAAGGAAATTGGAGAACCCAGAGGAAACCCACAGGGACCCAAAGAGAACATGCACAGAAACTCCACAGAGATTGTATCCCAAGCCAGAGCTGTGAGGCAGAAACACTATTCACAATACTATCCACTGCACCACTGTGCTGCCCTAGCCTTGAAATATTTGACTAATATTTAGCCTTGAAAATTTTTCCTCCATAAGCATTCCAGCTTTATAATGAACACATTTTGTGATTTCTTACTTCCACTTAATGCAAGTGTCTCAATAATATCAGCACTACATGTACTAAAATATAAGAAATCTCAAATCCTGACAAGGATGCAGATGCAGAAACAACTGAGTGCTTTTTACAACCACACTACTGTCCAGAGTAGACCCTTTTAAAGGAGATAATGTGTGTAATTTCTTTACAAAGATCTTCTACTGTCCCACATTTCATTACACATGAGTGGGTACTGCTTAGAGCAGTGGTGAGTGCTACTTAGAGTAAACCTGTTAGTATTAGCATTAGCCGATATGCAATGGGGGTCTGTGTTCCTGCAGGACTGTGGTTTAAGAGTACCTCTAAGTGCAGGAATATTAGGGCGTATCATGATTTTAGTAGTTAAAAAGCTATATGGAAGTGCATTAGGATTCAGACACAGCCACAACAGAGACATTAATCTGACTGTGCAGAGAAAGAATGTTATAGTTTAAAGAAGCAAAGTTAAAGAATGAAAAAGAGATGAAGAGAATTTACACTTAGATAAGAAATACACATAGTTTAACCCTTTCTAGCAGTAGACTGGTTGAAATCAACTTATCAGACATTTTCAATCAGTATAAACAAAAGAATTATTTTATCGCCACGAGTATGTTATAAGATTAGTCAGGGCACTGTTGGGTTTCTGTATGTAGAGTATCGTGACTCTGTGTTTAGGAACGGAGAAAGGGGAAATGGGAGGGTTGTGAGCCTCCTGGGCAAAAAATTCACACCTCTCCATAATAACATTGGTACAGAGTTAAAACGGAAGCACAACTAAAGCTTTTTTGACAGTAAAACTTTTTTTTTTTAATTATAACATTTAAACCTAGTACACTAGGATAAAAAATTACTTATTAAAAACTGCAAATTCTTAAAGCCCTGAGTGTCTACTTTCATATGAGCCACTAACCACTGCTGTGGAGTCTGGCATCGCAAATAAATTCAATGAACACGGGCACCCCCAAAACAGGAAATTCCATTTTTTAGGCCTCTGGTAAAAAGAGTTAAAAGAAAGATAAAATAATAATAATAAAAAAATAATAAAGAAAGTTATGTAAATAAAATATAAAACACTACGTTGATAACTAAAGAACATAAAAAAATAAAGTTAAGGAAGAACTAAAATGAGTTAGAAATAAAATGATGAAATAAAATTTTACATTTCTATAATTTAAATTAGCAGTTAATAAAATAAGCAATTAATAAAAAGTTATAGAAGTTAAAAAGTTATACAAGTCAAAGAAAAAAAAGTTAAAGAAAGTTTAATTAACAAATTGGAGGAAATATACAAAGTTAAAGAAAGGCCATAATTGAGTTCCTAAAAGTAATAAAAGGAGTTAATCAAAGAGAAGTTCAGGCAAACTCTCCCACACACCATCATCAATTAAACATGAAATCAAATTACAATTGTACACTATATCAGTGAAACACAGGGGACACAAAGCATAGTTCAATAAAAAAAAGGGACATTAGAAATTTCCTTCCTGAATAACTGTCCAATAAATAAATGGCCTACTGCTTATTAGATTATGATTTTAAAGTTAACAGCATTAAAGTTAACAAAAGAAAGTGTGATTGTGTGATTTCAGTGGATTTCTATTAAGTTTATGCTTCACATACACACACAAGTGAAAAAAAGAGATAAGAACAAAGGCTTAAGTTTTGTGTTTCTAAAGGCATCGCTATACTTTCAGTGAAATGATGTGAGGGTTGTGAAAAGTTGAAACCAGCTTTGGAAGCTTACAAGCTCGTCCAAAGAGCTCGTCCAGCTGCCATGTGCGGGACAAAGTGTGTGAAGCTTCTGCATGTCACCTGTGGTTGTTACGCAATCGCATTAATGAGGTAACACTAACATCTTCTTCATAAAAAGTATACTGAGGACTTAACATGCCACGGAAGGCTTCAGTATAGAGAGGTGCGTGAAAACGAAACCACCTTCTCATGCTTCTCATAGAATAAATCAGTTTCAAATAAAACGCCTTGTTTTTAACAACCACTCACACTTGGTTGCGTAGCGTGTTTGTACATAAATGTCGCTAAATTGCCATATGCATGTCACATCTAGTGTTAGCTATCTTCCTAACACAATATCCATTTGCTCCAAAATTATGCCATGTTGTTCATGGAAGCCATTTGAACATCATGTAGTCTGGATTAAAGTGCATATTAAAATCGAAGCATAACTGCCGTGTGTCACACATTTCAAACACGTCAAAGACTTCAGAAACATGTGCGCTATATACCGTCTTTTACACTCAGTGCAGCACTACAATATTTATAAGATAAGTCTGGTATGAGACTTGGCCACTCAGATCAGTTGGTCTTTCTGGGTTCGATGTTTTATGGATCAGTGGTTAGCTATTTGCTTTGAAGGCCAAATCCAAGAGAACAGAAAGGTCATGATGAAAAACACTATAGGATCTGAGAAAGAAAGATCGTTTTTTTGTTGTTTTTTTGCATTAAAGCTACAGTGTGTAGAATATTTTGTTAGGAATGAAGATATATGATATTGAGTCATGGGAGAAAAATACTAAAATTTTTGGATGAAATGTCTTTTTATCCGCTGGTGGATTTTAGTTAGCGTGCTAACACTGTCTGGTTCATAAATTTTTTGGCAGGCTGGAATACCAAATAAACAGAAGACATAGAGTCTTTACACATAGTAAACCATTCGAAATGACCAGTTGTCATATAGTTTTGTTCTTTACACTATAATTTAGCTAGCTAGTTAATATCAAGTGACTGGAAAGATACGTGCTGCTAAATCAGCAGTTCAGTTTGCTGAACTGGTAGTTTGCGATGCTAGTTTGTAGTCTGTAGTGATACTCTTCACTACAATGCTAGTTGGTGTGTTAGCCCGGTTATTATAATAGTAGTTCCTAGCTGCCTGTTTTCTAAAATGCTAGTTTGTGGCTAGCATTTTTACTATAATGCTAGTTTGTTTTAGCTAGTTGCAGTAATGCTGCTTTATGTCTTGCTTATTTATTATAATGATAGGTCTGCTGTACTAGACAGACAGAGAGATATTAGCAAAACTATAAAAATAATACTTGACACATCAGCTAAAAAAATTCTCAGTATCTTTGGCACAGGTGATGATGCTATAGTTGTCGACTTTAGAGTGCAAGTGCATGACTAATCAATATCAATTCGAGTTCATTTCTCACTCCAAATTATACACAATCAATATTCGCTCAAGGTTGACAGACAGTGGGTGGTGTGGATCAGGCCATTTCTCTTGTCCTTGTGTGTGTCTTAAATAAAATCTTAAAAGCTGACTCCATAGCACTGTTGCTTGTGGTGTGTGTTATATATACATATGTGGTGTTTTTATGCTTCTTTATAAATGTAAACGTAATTGTAAGTGCTCACTGTTATTGTCAGTGTCTGGCTAAAACTGCTATGTTCGACAAGCACAGTCTGGTTATCAGGCACTCTCGCCTTATGCTGCATAATAGAGGTGACTCCCTAGGTAGGCAGCATTTAGTGACCTAAAGCAGCACAAGGACATTCACTTATCTCTGAAATGCCCCAAAACAAGCCATTGCCATGATATCTTAGCCTAAAAACTTTGAATTAGCATCCACTCAATTGCCAAGAATTTCAAAATAATTTATATATAAGAGAGCTAACGATGCATACAGTATTACAGCTATTTATACATAAACAGTACACAGACCCTGAACTCCAAACATATCAGGACCACAGGGGAAATGCTTTATCAGTTATTTCTGATGAATAAATTCCACATCATCAAAATGAACAGCATAGCTATGTTAATGTTGCCTGACCACCAGGTCATTAAAGGTCATTTGAAGCCACTGACCGCATCAGAATAATTGAATATTATAATTGAATATTCTGTATTAATGCACATTTAAAACCAATTAAACGCTTACACTTAAACCATTCTTTTGTCCATTTAGAATGCCCTAATCTGTTTAATATTAATCATATTCTTAATAAACAATTCCTGCGCCACACAATGTAGTCTGTTAACAGTAAGCTAAAACCTAAAACCCGCTTACTTGTGACAAAATATTAAAAACATTTACTTTTTACTTGAGCATATTTTTGGCTGGATACTTACACTTCAACATTATCTATACTTTCACTTAAGTGTAATTTCTCAGTGCTTCTTCTACCCCTGGCTATGTATGTTAAAAACGTGACACACCATTTACAATCACCATCTCCTTCTGTGTAGGAAGAGAAATCTTAAAGAATAACAAATTGACACCTACTCATCCAGCTTCAGTCGCTCTAAGCACTTTCTCTCTTTTTTAACTCTGTTTTCTCTGCACTGCTGCAGTAAAATCTGAAGACAAGTAGGCAGTGTACAGCGGAAGACTGCAAGCTGCTGTGATTGGGACAAGGCTGCACCACTTGTGTCATGCAGGAAGAAAAAAAGAAATTTCCAAGTCAAAAACGGAGAAATACTGGATTATTGGTTATGTATGTATGTATGCATGTATGTATGTATGTATGTGTGTATGTACAGTATTTGTCCATCTATCTATCCCAATTGTATATTTTACATTTTGTCACTAGAGTGCACTCTCTCCCTCTCTTGAGCTTTCTCTTCACTATCTGTAATTTTTTGACTGTTGTTCGTATTGTCATCATATTAATCATGTATCCTTTTTATATCATCTTCTATAAAGGTCAAGCTTCCAGTGCAGAATCCTTTGTAACAGAAGTGAAGTACAGTATGATATATGTGTGACGGCTGAAGCCTTTGCTGCCGTCAGCATAATATTCAGAGGATGACACAATAATTTACTGTACCCGTCCACTCTGTCTTCTTCTTGATTGTGAATTTAACAGAAACCTATCATAGAGTACCACATGGTGTAATACTAACACAGAGAACTGAACCAGAAAGCTGAATTCAGCTCGGTAGTAACAGGTCTCTGAAACATGCACCACTGCAATTAGGCCTTTTTTTTATTACATTATTTTATACCACAGCACTGTTGAATTCTCACATCTAATTGGTCAGAAGGAGTTGATTAATTTTCTACAAACAGTTTCTCAGTAACATGACAAGCTGCATGCTTTTGTCATATTAAGTTATATTTTAGTTTACAAAAAATAGCAGCTTGTACATTTTACCACACCGCAAAAAAATGACAGCAACTGAAAATATCTTGAATGTAGTCAAATGTATCTAGTATTTCCTACTATTAGATTACCATAAGCCAAATATAACTTCAGTAAACCTATTTCTAGGCGCTTTTTTTTCCAGGCTTTAAATCTTAATCTATTGGCAGATAAGTTTGCTTCTTTCTAGAAATAATTCTAGTAAGAATTTTAATTCTTAAAATTAGAAAAATTATCTGCCAATACAACAAGACAAGCTTGAAATTTGCAAAAATGTCTAGGAATAATATTAATAATATATTAATAATCTTATATTTGGTTCATTGGTTCACTGAATTTTATAATAAGAATTCCTAGATGAATTTATATCTTGAATAAACCATATTCAAGATATTGTCACTTTAAAATATGGCATTTTGCAGTGCACCTGCTTTATTAAAGATCGGGAAGATACTGTGCTAATGTTCAACATGAACACAACTACATGCTAAAGCTTTTTTATTTATTAAATGAAAAGCCATGAAATGAGTCAACACTTTCAGGTCGGATTAACAGTATTTTTTAATGGGTTTTCCCATCCCACATGAAATGATGTGTGTGTTTGCCTGTTTTGCATTAGCATGTGTTGGTTTAGAAACTGTCTGTATCATTTGTATTTTCAAACTAGACAGATCAAAATAAGAGATTTCATCTGATTCTGATCTGCAGAATTCATTTGATTCATTTGATGTGTAGGACTCATTCAATTAACTGGATGTACAGAATTCATTTGATGTTTAGATTTAATTTGATTCATTTGATGTATATGATTCAATTAATTAATTGGATGTGTAGGATTCATTTCATAGGTAGAATTCATTTGTTTTTATTTAATGTGTAGGAATCATTTGATTCATTTGATGTGTATGATTCATTTGATTTATTTGATGTGAAAGATTTATTTGATTCCTTTGATATGTATGACATGTGATTCATTTGATGTGTAGTATTCATTTGATTCATTTGATGTGTAGGTTTGATTCATTGAATGTGTATGACTCATTTGAGTCATTTGATGTGCAGGATTCATTTGAGTCATTTGATGTGTAGGATGTGTAGGGTTCAATCACAATAATATACACAATAGATATTCACACACATTAATGTATATATTAGAGCTTGTTCCCCACACTCTGTAATTTGTAGTGTCTCAGTGCTTTAGGCACCTCGTAAACTAAAAACCTTGACAGTCTGTTTACATCATACTGATGTAGAACTGTTTATACACTGCTAATGGGAGAGAGAAAGAGCATTTTATCTGACCGAAATATCTTCTTAATAATGTCATAAAACAGAATGGGGTGTAAAAAAGAGAGGGAGTGAATGAGTCATCCACCAACATCACCTCTTTGGGTTCATTTTTAAAACACCAGTCAACGCTTGTCATGATCCGGGCTAGGCTCTGGTGGTTTCCCTGTTCCCTTGTGTTTTCCTGTTTTTCCCACTTCCTCCTATTTCCTGGTTTTTTTCTCTCCCTCTCTTTCTGTTGTGTGTGTGTATGTGTGTGTCTCTGGGCATGGTGCTTCACTTCGCGCCTCTTCCTAGCTGATCACCAAACGCACCTGCTTCCTGTCTCCTCATCAGACTGCAGCGCATATAAAGCCTGGTTCTCCAGCCACTTGTTGCCAGATCGTTCTGGCTACCAGTGCGGTATCAGCGATAAGGCCCTTTTCGCGTTTATGCTCAGCTCTTTGCTGCCTCATGTCTGTTCCTCGTGTAACACTGTTTTCCCTGTGCTCCAGGTCCATGTCTCTGTCTGTCTGTCTGTCTGCCTGCCCTCTGCTACATGCAGCCCGGTTTTGTCTTCTCCATGGCTCACAGACAGAGCGTCCGTCCCTCACACTACTGACCCGAGTTTCAGTCCTGGCCTTGACAGAGGCACTGTGCTGTGCTCCTTCCCCACACATCTCAACCCTCATTATCCCTCAATAAAACCTTTTTAACCCTCTGTCCTCGAGTCTGTGTTCTGCTTCTAGGTCCTAAACTCTCATTGGTTACAACAGAACAATCTGGCCAACATGGACCCAGCAGGACCAGACCCCCTGCACTTAGCTCTGTCAAGCCATGGTGCTCTCCTCAGCCGGCATGACTAACATCACCAAGAACAGCCACACCATGGCAAGCCAGATCACGCTCATCAGCCAGCAACTAACGCTTATCTCCACCCAGACGCCCCCTAGCCCAGTCAGCCCGTACCTACAGCCTCCTCTGCTCCCTCCTCCGGACCCCTACATCATGAAGCTAATGTTCCCGACCCTGAACCCTCCACATGCGACCTAGGGAAATGTAATTCTTTCCTCCTTCAGGGTTCAGTCTCCTACGTAATGGGGCTGCTAAGGGAAGATGCTTTGCCTTGGGCCACAGCCATCTGGGACAGGCAGCCGGCTCTTTGGTCCCCTCACCAGGCTCACCTAGTCTTCCACTCCCTTTGTTTGGACCGCTAAGGCGGATCACGCCTTCGCCTTCATAAACTCTCGTTGGTTACAACTACACTATATTCTCTCTTGTTCCTCCATGTGTGTTCCTCCTTAATACTTTCTACCAGTTAGGACAGTCTTAACTTTAGGGAAGCTAGGCCCTGAACATTTTCTCTAACATGAACATGTACTTGTATTTAGAAAAAACATTGCTTTATTGCACTCGACTCCTGATGCGACGCTGCTGTTAGGGAAGCTGCTGCATCCTCATTTCACAGGCAGTTTGATTTCATTTCTTCAAATGCTTTTGTAACACCCATTATGACATCATAATCTGGTAGTTGTAATAATAATAATAATAATAATAATAATGGCTTGATGAAGGGGTAAGAGATTAGTTTGCTATTTTCTGTCATAGGGAAAGAGTGATTAACTGCTTATAACCTTTTTATGTCCTTACTAAAGATAGAAGGTCAATCCTATTACCATTATCCTGAGGTGTCCTCACTTAGTATGGACAAGGTGTATAAGTAAACACACACACATGCATGCACTCTCTCTCTCTCTCTCTCTCTCTCTCTCTCCCTCTCCCCCTCTATTTCATCTTTTATTGTGTAATTGTAGTATGTAACTACATTGCCTGCATACTGTTGATAAAGCCATCTAAATACTGACATTGAACTTAACTTTTGCTCAAACCACAATTCAGAATGAAAGGAACAGCTTGTGCTAACATAGCTAACAATGGCTTGAAGGTAGTAGTCACCAATTAGCATGCTGTAATTTGCATCTTGCTGATTAGGTGGCTATTCACTTTAATGCATTGCTAGCAACTAGGATTATTCTTGAATTCTGCCTTGCTTTACATTTAAATTCAAATTCCACAGCGATGCTAATATTTGTGTGTTTACCTACCAGCCAAGCCAGATGCTAAGACGTGCATCCTCAATGCTAATTGCACTCTAATCATACACTAAATATTTATAATGTTTGTGTCAAATATATTTACAAATGTATATATTTACTAAGAAGTAAGCATGCAAAGTAGAATAATGCTAATGAGAGTAGCACAGTGTGAAAAAAAGAACCCTGATGAATCAGACTGCAGTGTGTGTGTGTGTGTGTGTGTGTGTTGAATTTTAAAAGAGCCTCATCAACACACTTGACTTCAAAGCTGACCATTCACAGAACATGAAAGGAACTTCAGACAAAGGAGAAGGCTAGAAAGTCACTTATGGGAAAGAGAACAGCATTAGCTCTGCTAATGCTAATATTTCATTTTAGCTAATGCTAATTGTTTTTCCTCAGTATGCTGGAGCACACTAACTCTCTGTAATGATTCAGAACTAACAATCTGACTGTAACTAAATGGTGTAGTTTAAACAAAATAATTAAAGCCTAAGTAAGACACTTTGTTTTTTTAAATGTTTTGTCTGATACAGAACTTAAGCTAAGCTACAGGTGATGAATTAAAGGAAAGGAAAGAAACAGCATGTTAGGAAGCCACCAGAACAACTTCAATCCACATCGGCACAGATTCCTGGAAGTCCCTGGAACTGGAGTGATGAAGATCATTCTTGCCAAAAAGATCTTCCCTCAGTTGGTGTTTTGATGATGAAGCGCTAATATGTCACTACAAAATCTCCCTTAAGTGTTCAGTTGGTTTGAAATCTGGTGACTGTGAAGGTCATTGCATATAATTTTCTTTCATTTTCATCCTCGTCACAACATTCAGTGAGCCCTCGTGCACTGTGGTACAATGGGGTGGAGTCTTCCTGGAAGAGACCGTGCCCATCTGGATAAAAATGTTTCACTGTAGGATAAATGTGATCTGTTAGAAGAACTTTGTATTGATTTGTACTGACTCAGACAAGTGCAGACAAGTGGACCCAAATCATGCTTGCAAAAATAAATGCTTACTACAGGTTAACGAAATATAAATCTGATAAAATGTTGCTCAAATACCAGCGTTGCGTATTTGTTAAATCCTACAGGTCAGCATACAGGTCAGCAGCTCATGACAGATTTTGGTAGAGTAGAGCGACATTAATAATGAAATAGCCTCAAGCAAAATTAAGTTGAGAGACTATCACATGTGACTTATGATTTAGGCTACTATCCACTGAAATTTTAGCGTAGCCCTGTAATAGGCGGTTGAGAATCGACAACATACAGTCATCCTGCATAAAGATGGGGCCTCCATGGATTGGACTTGTTTGTCCGGCACATCCCACAGATGCTCAATCGGACTGAGATCTGGGGAATTTGAAGGACAAGTCAGCACCTTGAACTTTTTTGTCATGTTTCTCAAACCATTCCTGAACAATTTTTGCTGTGAAGCAGGGCACATTATCCTTCTGAAAGAGGCCACTGCCATTAGGGAAATACTGTTGCCATGAAGGGATGTACTTGGTCTGCAACAATGTTTAGGTAGTTGGTACGTGTCAAAGCAACATACATATGAATGCCAGGACCCAAGGTTTCCCAGCAGAACATTGCCCAAAGCATCACACTGCCTCTGCCAGTTTGCCTTCTTCCAACAGTGCATCCTTTTGCCATCTCTGCCCCAGGTAAGCGATGCACATGCACACGGCCATCCACATGATGTAAAAGAAAACGTGATTCATCAGACCAGGTCACCTTATTCTCCATGTGCTACAGTAGCTTTAGCTAACCACTACATACCAGGAACACCCCATAAGACCTGCCATTTTGGAGATGCTCAGACCCAGTCGTCTAGTCATCACAATCTGGCCCTTGGCAAAGTCACTCAGATCCTTACACTTGCCCATTTTTCCTGCTTCCAACACATCAACTTCAAGAACTGACTGTTCATTTGCTGCCTAATATATCTCACCCTTTGACAGGTGCTACTGTGACGAGATAATCAATGTTATTCGTGTCATCTGTCAGTGGTTTTACTGTTATGGCTGATGGGTGTATATATGTAGAGTATTAAAGTTTATATTAACAGTCCTGTCCACTGCTTCTCCCCTGAGCATGGGGCAACATGATTTCTGCCTCAATGTGCCTCTATTAGCGCTTGTTGCAGTTCCCATTTTTTTACTTAATTAGGTGCAATAATAACTATGCAAGCTAAGTGGACAATTGCACAACATCTAGAAAGGCTTATATCTATCAAATACCAACATTTTTAAAAATCTTTGGTCACTCAAAAGAGGTAATTAGTATTTCAATGGAATTTAAAATGTATGGAATTATCAATGAGGACTTTATGAAAATTAATGTTTGCTGAATGGCTGATACACTGTATATGGTGCAGCAATGAGTCACCACTGCTAGGTGCACCAATCAAACCAATCAACCGATTAAACAGAGTTATCGCAATAAGACACTACTCAGACTGGATTGTTTTTACATAGGAACTTGGGGTAATGTAATTATTACCAGAGCATCTCTGGCTGTGAAAGTATTTCTTTTACTGTCTGCGCATACACACACTTGGAAAGATTACGCCATCTTTTACCTTCTATAAAAATGACCAGTAGAAATATATATCACTTCTGAATTGACATGTTGGTAAAGATTCCTTATTTCCTGTGAGAAAAGAAGTTTTATGCTTTTTGCTCAATATAAAGACATTCCAGGAAGTGTTCTTTTTTAATCACCTAACAACAAAACCAAAATGAAACAAGTTTAAAACATAGAACAATACAATATGGAGGACAATTAAGGTAAGGTTTAGGTAAGTTATGGAGGTCCTAGCACAAGTAGAGCCTATTACATGTTATCATCATGTGACCTACTACTGATTGCATGGCCACAAGCCTACAATAAGAGCTTATAATGAAAGTCAAAGCAATTAGTTTGGATTAAAATGAGGTATATGTAGTACACATGGAATGGTGTGACAACCATGCGTACATTGTGAAGACACTCCCATCTCTGTGACTTATAAAGAGATCGCTTATCTCGCTTATGTGAATCAATTATGAGTACTATAGACATCCTCCAGCAACATTACATAACAGACATAAGTCTAGAAACAAAATGGTAAAGATAAGTTGCTCAGACTCAAAAAGACGATAGTTTAGATAAAACAGTGTGGGAAGTGTACAGACATCAGCCTTGTGCTTATACAAGATTAGCCCCACCTACTTTATACTGAAAAACGAGAAATGCATGTAGACATCAATTACTCAGTCTTTGTATTGTAGATTTTGTTCACAAGACTAACATTAACCTCATTAGAAAGCAATAAAATCCTCAATTGTCTCTTTATTCCAATGATGATTAATGTCAACAATCCATGCGCAGGGGTTCCTTTTAATTGCAGGTGTGTGTGTGTGTACAGCTGGAAGAGGAAATAATGGAGCGAATGGGACTGACAGTAAAACGGGTTAAACAGGACGTGATATTGAAACTAAACCTTTACACATTAAAAATGAATAGTGAAGATTTTTCTATAATTCATAGTGATTGATGGAAAGAGTGTCAGTCTTGTACCACTGTAACACAAAAAAACCTTCAGATGTGTGTGTGTGTGTGTGTGTGTGTGTGTGTGTGTGTGTGTGTGAGAGAGAGAGAGAGAGAGGTGCATCCTGTTCTATAAGCTGAAAGAGCAAAGGGTGCTTCGCACTTGGCCGGATGACTGACAACAGCTGAAGCACCTGGATACACACACACGCACACACAGAAATTATCCAAAAACAAGAAGCGCAATGTCTTTAAGCGTTCATGTAGTTGCTTCCACTCCGTTTTCAACAATCTGTTCTCAGTTCCAGCAAAGAGCCAGGAAGCAGGTTTACGACTATAAACATGGCGAATATGATGAATAATACACTGGAGTGTGTTTCCATTTGAGCTTCATAAACAAAGTGCTTTTCACGTGTTTATATGAAAATGTGACAGCCTGGTTTGGTTAAATGGAGCGAGCAAGGGAACAGCCATATTTGGATTGCTGTGCTGCTCAGTATGCGAACACACACACACACACACACACACACAGACACACACACACTAGGCCTTTGAGTGAAATCAGCTATAAAGTTGGGTGCTATGAATTCTGTCTTCCTGGAATCAACAAGGATTTTACAGCTTAAAAGAGAATTTCCATATAAAAGAGATAAAAGATTCTTCTTTTCCCTTTTTTGTTGCATAACCCTGAATTCATACAGTCAGCACCCTGATGCAACACAGCAGCCAGGAATCGTTTGTTTTCAGTAAGAGTTGTAAGGGGATTTGCAGTGACAGTCAGTGAAGCATAATGGGCGGGGTCCCAGGGCTTATGATAAAGCTGGGTGGAGTTTAATCTTGCAAATCAGAAGTGAAATAATGTGGTGATAACCAATAGCACTGAGTGACAGTGAGACTCAAGAAGCTTCACTGACTGACTGACTGCTAAAAAATAATAACTAACATAATGTAATAACATATGGCAAGATAGTTAGTTAAGTGTATTACTACAGACTAAGAGAAGCGAATGAGTATATGATCATGTAGCACATCATCATTGTAGCACGAAAAAGTCAACAAGTTGACATTTAGCAGTGTTTGAGCTATGAGCTGTTGAATTATGTCCTCACATTGCGCATACATAACATTACTCAAATCTTGCTAACGTCTTTATTTTCTTACTGTTTATGTTTAGTGACTGCGTGTAGTAAGTAGGATCGTTATATGATGGCTTTGTGCTGCACTTTATTTTCCTCAGTTTTGTTAGTGTTTCCATATACCAATTTTCCTAATTCTGAAAAGATCATCTGCCATTTACTCAGGATAATTAACATGCCTAGTAAAAACCATTCAGTTAAAGTTAGTGCCTCGGCCGATGTGTGTAGTGCAGCTTGTGGTGGGATTCGGAACGAGTAGCTTGTGCTATAGCTACAGCATCAAGTTGCGTCTTACCACTGTTAAATTTACACGTTTTTCTGTGTTGCTGTGTGCTACAGTATCACTCATAGTTTATACGTTCTTTGCTTTGTAAGCACCAAATGTTTATAGTCCTTGTCTTTTTAATTTATTTATTAATTTATTTTTGTGTGTGTGTTTTTGTCAGATATTCATTCTGAACCAAGATGGAAGAGAAACTGATTGTTGGGATTTATCACTTCAAATGTCAACACATGAAGTAAAAACCTGGAATGTAACCAATTGTAAAGCTAAGCTAACTAGCTCAGATAACAGTGAACACCAGCAGGTGCTGCTGTTGAGTTGCCTGTTAATAATATTCAACAGTATTTTAATTTGCTTGAGAAGAGTAGCTGATTTTATCATATATAGATAGTGTTTGAGACTGTGTGTGGATCACAGCTACTACACTCGCTAGTCACTACCATCGCTGAAATCTGGTTAAACCAGTAGTTCGGTGGTGTCATCGCCGATTGTTTAGCTTTGGCTAAACAATCTATTCACATCAAGTGTCACAAGGCAGAGGCAGATGCATGTAAGTGCGAGCCATTTATTAACAATCCAAATCAGCAGACAAACCTGTGGTCAGAGACTTGTGGTTTGACCCCATGCAAAGGTCAAAAAGAGCATTTCAGGTGACGCAGAAATGCAGATGATTGAGAGCGTGCTAATCTCAACTGGATTGGATTGTGGATTCGTGGTGGCTCCTGGATTGGCGGTGGATTCGGACATTTTTATAGTTAGATTTATATTTCAGCATTGACAAATACAATTACGTGTGTGCTTATGCTGAATATTATAAATGGTCCATTGCATAAAAAAACACAAATGTGCTTATTATAAAATACTGTTTTTTTATACACAATTTAATAGTTTAGCTGTCTACACTAATGTTAGCTAGGTACATATTTAGCCTAGCTAATGTTGATATTAGTTGTAGGTATCTGATTTTGTAGCTAACCAGGTTTGCTACAAAGCTAGCTAACTATTAAAAGTATGTAATTATAACAAGAGTCAGGTTTGTCACAAACTAGCTAAACCACTGTGGCGATGTCATATGATCAAGATTGCTATTTACTGATTACATTTAGCCTAAGCCTCGCTTTGGTTAACCGGGACGCCTGTCACTTGGCAGAATCAGGGCGTGAGAGTGGTTTGTGCAGTGCTGTTCTCCACTTATCCGAGTGAGAACACTTACAGAATGATGGAAGCAATTTAGAGATCATGTTACTGCGCTTTATTCCTCAATCTCTACTAATGTCATCATCTGAGTGCAGATTTCAGGGCATGCTATGTTTTTTTCTACAGGACTTTCTGAACTGCTCATCTGAAAGAGTTATAAAAAAAAAAAAAGCAAAGTGCAGAAAAGACACTCAGGGAACAAACGGCACAGCGTCCATTATGAACAATAGGATTTTACCCTGTTCTAAAAGAGGAATGACACTGACACTGAACTTCATGTGCATGGCTACATTTCTCCAGTGAACAGGAACCTTTTACAATAGTACTGTAATGTTGTCTTATGAACAAATATAATATGCATAGTCTGTAGGTATAAAATGTAAATGTAGTGGGTGTGTATCATGTACAAGTGAGCAAACACACCGATTAGCCATAACATTAAAAGCAATGACAGGCATTGGTGGTGGGATATTTTAGGCAGCAAGTGAACAGTCAGTTCTCGAAGTTGATGTGTTGGAAGCAGGAAAAATCGGCAAGCATAAGGATCTGAGCGACTTTGACAAGGGCCAAATTGTGAAGGCTATATGACTGGTCAGAGCGTCTCCAAAACGGCAGGCCTTGAGGACTTCTAGCTATGATAAAACGGTGTCAGAACACACAGTGTATCATATCTTTCTGCATATGGGACTGCATAGCTGCAGATCGGTCAGAGTGCCCATGCTGACCCCTGTCCACCACCGAAAGCACCTACAATGGGCACGTGAGCATCAGAACTTTACTTTTACATCATGTGGATGGCCGGGTGCATGTGCATCGCTTACCTGGGGAGGATATGGCACCAGCATGCACTATGGGAAGAACGGAAGCCAATGGAGGCAGTGTGATGATCTGGGCAATGTTCTGCTGGGAAACCTTGTGTCCTGGCATTCATGTGGATGTTACTTTGACATGTATCACCTACCTAATCATTGTTGCAGACCAAGTACACTCCTTCATGGCATCGGCATTCCCTAATGGCAGTGGCCTCTTTCAGCAGGATAATGCTCCCTGCCACACTGCAAAAATTGTTCAGGAATGGAGTTTAAGGTGTTGACTTGTCCTCCAAATTCCCCATATCTCAAGCTGATCGAGCATCTGTGGGATGTGCTGGACAAACAAGTCTGTTCCATGGCCCCTCGCAACTTACAACTTACAGGCCCCACCTCACAACTTAAAGGATCTGCTGCTAATGTGTGGGTGCCAGATACCACAGCACACCTTCAGAGGTCTTCTGTAGTGGGTATGTATAGTGTTCAAGTGTACAAATATACAGAATATGTAGTGTAGGCAGCGACTCTGTGGTTAAGGCTTTGGGCTACTATTCAGAAGTTCATAAGTTCAAATCCCAGCACGGTGACTGTGACTGACTATTGCATGTACACTAAGTGTCCAATTAAAAATGTAGCGAGTATGTATAGTGTGCAAATGAACAAATATACAGTAGTCAGCCAGGGAAATGGGGCACAACATTGCTAAGTAGTGCACACTACAGGGCAGTTTATGGCAAAACTTCAACTTAATCTGCAAAATTGCTTTGCATTATAACAAACTACAAAGCCTTGTTAATTGTTGATACACTTTCAGCATGAGTATAATCATAAATCTCCACCAAAACCCAGATTTATATATTTTTGTGATGAATAGATTTCTCAGCAATTATTTAATACATCCTATGGTTACATTTCTATACTAAACATATCCATCTCAGGCCTGCTGACCACCACTACTGAATGAATTAATTCTAGATAATCTGGTGGTGGTTCCTCAATCCATGACTCTGCTATAAAACTTAATTTTGGTAAATGAATATTGTCAGCACTTGGGTTATTTTCAAAGATCAAGTTTATTGCAAAGATCTAATTTACTGGCTAAAGACCAAACTTGTAATTGTAAACAAGGAGAATTTAGAGTTGCTATCTTGACAGCGGGATTAGGACTCTAGCAAAGGCTTCAGCTCAGGAAAAAATACAGTGCTGAACTACAGTGGCAACACTAATGGGACAAACATTAAACTAGACTACAACACTAAGGGGAGCTGAAGCGTCTTTTTAAAGTTAGCAAAAATATTATGGAGAACAGAACATACACTACACTGATGTCACATATGCTACAAAATTTGTTAAAGGATTAGAATTATGGAGGTGAGATGTCTAATAGATATTTGCACATTTTATAGGAAAGCAAGTGAACATTTCAAGTGAATTCACCATTTGATAAATATTAGATTTATATGTGTGGGTTTTCTAGGGAAGCCAGTTTGGCTGAAAAATGTTTCATCATGTTGTTAAGTGAGTAATACACACATTTTCACATTTGCCTGTGGGGAAAGACTGGCCACACTCGCGTTTTTGATAATACACTAACACTTGACATCTGGTGTAGAGGGGGAGTTGTGCTCATCCTCCTACACACTTTCTTCCTCAGGCCTGTAAGCAAAATCCAATATAACATCCACCTCTGCTGTCACATGTTCACACCAACAACCTGCTAAATATTAGCCATATTACATTATTATATCAGGAGGATTTTTCCAACATCAAGCCTTCATGAGCTCAGGTTAGGTGAAGATGAAAACCATTTCTAACATATTATGTTTATATGCAGACAGGCCAACAAGATGATATTAGTGTATGTTATAAGTGTAGTGAGTTACTGTTGCATGTATGTGTAGTGTGTGACTGTAGTGTGTGCATGTAGTGTGTAATTAGTGTGTACCTCTAGTAGTGTGTATGTATAGTGTGTATGTGTAATGGACAACTGTAGTATGCAAGTCTAGTGCGTAACTATTGTGTAAGCCTAGTGGGCTGTTGTGGTGTTTATGAAAGTGGATAACTATAGTAACTATAGTGTGTATGTATATCTTGTAGTGGGCAGTTGTGGTGTTTAATGTAGTGGATAACTGTATCTGTGTGTGTGTATGGATAGTGTGTAAGTCTAGTGGGTATCTAGTGTGTACATCTATAGTAGTGTGTAAGTGTGGTGGGTAACTGTAGTGTGTATGTTTAATGTGAAAGTGCAGTATGTATGAGTAGCGTGTAATTGTAGTGTGTAAGGGGTATGGATAGTGTGTAAGTCTAGTGGCTATCTAGTGTGTACATCTAGTAGTGTGTAAGTGTAGTGGGTAGCTGTAGTGTGTATGTATAATGTGTAACTGCAGTGTGTAAGTCTAGTGGGTATCTAGTGTGTACATCTATTAGTGTGTAAGTGTAGTGGGTAACTAGTGTTTATGTATAGTGTGTAAGTATAGCATGTAAGTGTAGTGTGTAACTAGTGTATGCGTATAGTGTAGTAACTAGTATAGTATAGTATAATATATATTATATTCTACATATAGTAACTAGTGTGCACATCTAGTAGTGTGTAAGTGTAGTGGGTAACTATAGCATGTAATTGTAGTGAGTAACTAGTGTGTACATCTAGTAGTGTATGTATAGTGAGTAACTGTAGTGTTTAAGTGTAGAGTGTAAGTAGTGTATAAATATATCAGCCATCTGTAGTGTGTATGTATAATGTCTATGTGTAGTGGGTTTAGTGCGCAGGTGTAGCATGTAGTGTGAAAATGTATATTGTAAGTATAAATTATAAGTGTGGTGTGAAGATGCAGATTGCAAGTGTAGTGGATAATTATACTGTACAATATAATAAGTAAGTGTAGAATGTAAAAGTAGTAGGTTAGTGTACAATGTAATGTAAGTGTAATGTATAAGTGTAGTGTGAAAGGGTAGTGTATTAATGCAGGGTATATAGGTATATTTTAAGTGTCACAAGTGTAATTAAAGAGAAGATAAAGATTATGGCTATTATTGTAGTGTAAAATGTATGTGTGTAAATTAAGTATGTAAGGAAAGTGTTTAAGTATAGTGACTTACAGTGTTTGCACTATATTTTGTAATAAATTGCATTATAATGAATATAATTGAAAATCTCAGCACTGTATAATCAACACCATGCCTGGTTCACACACATGCTTTCCTCACAGTTGCGTGTGCTGCCTTCAGTATGCAAACACAAACAGAACACAATGTAAAAACATCGAAGGGTTAAGTCATGGTTCTGGTTTAGCTCTATAAAAAGCACATGCAAATACAAAGAGAAAGAGCAGCACGGAGTGAGGGATCAAACAAAAGACAGGGATGGATTACATCTCCTGTGAGTTGTCAAGACTCCTGCGCTTATCATCCTTCACCAGCAATAAAGAGAAAAAGACAAATCCCTCTACACCAGACACACACACACATACACACACACAAACACACACACAGATTCCACTGACAAGCCACACAAAAGTAATGTAATGCCTCTCGTTTGCCTTTACTTTCTCGTTTCCTGCGAGGCCATAATTAGTGTCACGAACAAATTTGTTGCTGCTAATGAGCCTACAAAGCTGCAGCAGTGTGTGTGTGTGTGTGTGATTGAGAGAGAGAGAGAGAGAGAGAGAGAGAAAATGAAAAAGACAGATGCACTCATGCTGACCACTTGGCACACACACATATTCTCATCCATCAGTGTGTGTGTGTGTGTGTGTTTGTGTGTGTGTGTGTGTGTGTGTGTTGAAATCGCACAGCAGTGTTCTAAACTGTTGTACCAACTTTCATCTATAAATCACCCAAATATTAGTAAAACGCCACAGTACAGTGCTTTATTAGCAATCATGCCCACATTATCGATAAATTGGAAATTCAGGTGGGAATTCATCATTTAACCAACCAAAAAAAAGCTATAGTGTGTGCAATTTTTATTAAAAATGATGAAAAAAAGATTATTGAGTCAGGGGACAAAAATACACTACAATATAATGATCATAAGCTGCTGTGAGTCAGAGTTGGTGGGAAACTTGTACTCATATGTCATATGACAGCTCAAACGTCACCACGCCCCAACTTTAGGCACGAAAGAAGTCCAACGTCCAGCATACACAGTGACAGTCAGCCAATCAGAGGAGAGAAAGAGTGAGAGTGTGAGAGTGTAAACAAACCAAAGGGGATTGACAGAATCTGAGATTTTACTAAAAAAAGAAAAATGTAATCAAGCATGTTGGAATTTTACCTTTTTTCTTGATGAAAAAAAAGGTATTTATTTGTTCTCTAATTCAGTGAGAAACTAGAAAATGATAATCAGCCATTTTATCCTCCTTTTATCTTCATTTTGGAATTTGTATCATTACCCAGTTGTGAAGTTGTTCACAAATGGGTAAAGATAGTGACTAACAACATAGTGGCTAGTGACTAACAAGAGGTTTGTGTATTTCTCTGTATTTTTTATTTTTTTTTTATTTTTTCATTTTAAATTCTGTTATATCAGATGAGAGTGAGTCATCCAGTGTTTTGTGTTTTGGCTCATCCCTAATCAATGTCTCAGTCTAACTCCACCCCTTTCACTCTAATCCTACCCCTCACTCTAACTCCACCTTTGGGAAATTACATTATCCAATGTAATATGAGCAAAAAATGAGCTGTTAGATTTAGACATAAAAATAAACAGTGCTGTCTGTGAGTAATTTGGTAATTTATTTAGTGACAGTTTTGGCTGTGGATTTGTCTTAAAATGAAATAGTGACTTTGAGATGAAAATTGACAGCTCGATTTAGCTCAAGAAATGCCTTCAGAAAAAAAAATACCACATGTTGAAACATCTTTAATTTGACAAGAGAAAGCGCCTCAGGCTCTGTAGCTTATATTGTTTCTTCCACTTTGCATCACTGCGGTCGCTGTTCAGGTGAATAAAGCTCAGCGCTGTAATATATCAGCCCGCATCGTGCGTCATTTCAGATTAGCGATACATAGAACAACGTCCGTCTTCGGAGGAACAGCATTCAAACTATGGATTACACTGAAACCTCTGATCTCTCTCATACACACAACTACTTCCTAAAAATATAGACGGCTTATGAAAACATGCAGCACAACAGCTGCGTATCTGATATAACACACACAGAGGAGGAAATTGATCTTCTCTGTTTGTTACACACCGTAAATGTTTGGCATCGCTGATTGTTGTTTTTCATTGTTGTAACCTTTCACATGAGAACAGAGTCATCTTACAGAATGTGACAGGTGCCTTAATTTGGCGTCTTTATCTTAAGCCACCTTCACATGCAGGACTAGATCAGATTCACATCCAATACAAGGCTATAATGAGAACAGTCAATGTCATTATCTAGTGTCAGCAGTGGCTGTAATGAGGACAAGAACCGGAGGACAGGTCGGAGTGTATTCACTGGAGCGAGGAGAAATAGCTAATTTTCTCAATTTTTCAGGAAATGAGTTGCTACTTTTAATATAATATAAATATAATGTAAATTAACGTTTTGTTTTTTTGTTTTAGGAACATTCTGTAAGTCTGAATATTGAGCCTCATTTATCAATCATTTAGTAACATTGTAAGTGTTTTCGTAGGTCAAACTCAAATAAAAATTCCTACCAGATGAACACTTTATTAACGCTGATTTTCTTCGTACTCACGTGTATGTTGATTAATGCCAATCACCCAGACATTTCCAAGCATGTTCATGTCACAGCTGATTTATATTTAATGATGGCCATAAAACTCCATAAAAGGCAAAGCTTATAGAGAGCAAAAAAAATGACAACATGACATCTAAACGGTGAAAGAGAGCCTCCTAAGTGTAACGTGTGCTAAATCTTCCAGTAATGCAGCTCAGCCACTGCAGCTCATAGACACATGCTAACCCTTCATTCTTTCATAAGGTGTCATTTCTTTTGTTCTAATTTAAAGGCTAGTCTTATTTGTCTTAATTTATGTATTTGTTTTGGATTGCTTTCTTTCAAGTTTCACAAAATGGTCTTTTAATTTGTGTGTGTGTAATTGACATAAATATGTTATTCAAACTCGACAGCATAATATATAAAAAAGTGCACTTTTCAAGTTTTGAAGCCTATTACTCGAGGTTCACATTGGTGAGTCTCATTAAACATACATTTACACAAACCCAGGAGCATCTGCAGGATACGAACATTTCTCGTGAAGTTTCTTGTGTAAATGGTCCCGTGAATGATTTATGAAAAAATCAATTCATTTCAGCTTGATAAATGAGGCCCATTGTGTCTATTTACATTCATTCATTCATCTTCATTAACGGCTATATCCTAGTCAGGGTCGCAGTGGCCTTATCCTGGAAACACGAGGTAACACTAGTCCATCACATGGCACTATACACTCACACATTGGGGCAAATTAGCACAGCCAATCTGGTATGTTTTCAGGAGGTAGAAGGAAGCCAGAGAACCCACAGAAAACCCACATGGAAATGGAGAGAACTAGGCCTGTCACGGTAAATACTTTCTGTTGGATTGTCATTTTAAGGCGATTTTATGGCACTGACTATATGATAATATAATAGCATAGTTTTTGTCTTCTGACGAAAATATCCTTTAAATTTCTTTAAAAGTCAGTATTTTGTCATGTCATATTTATTCATTTTAGTCAATTTTTTTTTTGTCAAACACACCCAAATACTTCCTGCAATATATTACACCTTATACTTCCTGTAATATATAACACCACTTTAGAATAAAAAAAAGCAAAAGAACCTTTAAAAATGGACACGATTTTAAATTTTAATTCCCCCAATCTTCATTTTGATCCCCACCACATCTTCATTAAACCTCATGCCTCACGCTTATATTACAAAGATGATTATATTAGCAGTCATGCTAATGCTAATGCTAAAATATGTATTTTAGCCTAGCAAACTTGCATTATTAGTGTATGTAAATATACATATAGTGAAATGTAAAATGAATAAATGTTTCAGACTGCTGTGGATGGTCAAGATATGGTAGTGTGAATCCTGCTTTTTTAAAACTGAAATAATTGTTCAACTGAGGTCACTCAAAGGGCATTGTGGGTAATACACGGGGCTGAGAATAACACTGCATAAGCACTTAAACATAAAATATTCACTATTAAAAAGTCTTGTTAGAAGGGATTCTTCATCCTTTTTTTTTTTTTTTTTTTTTTTACAGTAAATAGACATGAGAAGCTATTGGTAAGGTGGTATAATTGAAACACTGCACTGTTATGGCTCATAAGGAATCCTATAATCCGTCATAGATCACTGGTGTGAATTTAGAGTTTTATAATCCTCTTCAGCGAGGCAGAGATTTCTACATTTCAGTGCATAAAACGCTCAGACAGTGACATTTTCCTAAACACACAGGGGAACTGGAGCAAGGCCTGAAGCGGAAAAAAACTAATGAGGTGTGGACGTTCTTCTTGAAGGTGAACGCACAAGGTGGCCTTGTCCGATTTTTCCTTATTTTCCGTTTTCCTTCCCTTGAGAAACAACCTACATGCCATAAACGCCCACTCACAGATGCACACGCTAGCAATGATGCCAGAAAACCATCCAGAGCGTCTGATACACTCCGCTTTGGGTCCAAATATTCGTAGGCAGCACTTTAAATACAAAGCCTAAGCATCGTTAACATAAAACACCACATTTAAAATAACCAAAAGATTGTTCTGGAATATTGATTGATGAAGTATTGAGGAAAACCGATAAAACTAAGCATATGATTTTTTATTTATTTTTTTTTTTTTGAGAATTCAGATGCATAAGCAGCACATAAAACCTGACAATCATTAACATAAAGAACCACAGTCATCTCTCGGGGGTTTATTACGCAATGCTGGTAAACAAAACCAGCCAAAGGCAAAGTGGCACAACACACACTGGCACACAATCATCTGACATCCATGTCTTAAATTTGAATGGAGATCAAATAATTAATAAGTAATAGTTAACTAATAATTAATTCAATTAATTCAAGTTCCCTTTAGTAATAATCAGTACAATAATAGTATTTAATAAAGTATACACTCATTGTTTTGCTTAAATAATGTAGCGGAAATACACCCTCTGGCCACTACATTAGGAACACCTGTCCACCTACACATGCAATCATACAATCAGCCAATCATGTGGCAGCTGTGCAATGCATAAAATCATGTTTTCTTGGCAAGGAACATGATGTGTTCTTCTGCTGTTGTAGGCCATCCACCTCAAGGTTTGACGTCTTGTGCTTTTCTGCTCACCATGGTTGTAAAGAGTAGTTATTTGTGTTACCATAGCCTTCCGGTCAGCTTGAACCAGTCTGAACACTGTCCTCTGATTTCTCTCATCAACAATGCATTTCCAGCATCTGTGTGCCCTGCATCTGAATGCTTTTATGCATTCCACTGCTGCCATTTCATTGGTTGATGTGATAATTCCATGAATGTGTGGAGTTACAGGTGTTCCTATTAAAGTGGCCGGTGAGTGTTTGTCTATGTAATATAATTCTCAAGATATTCTTAAATGTTTCAATCATGATTATTCATTGTCTATTGTGTAAACCAGCGTGTGACCATCTCCTCCGTTTACATTTGTGGTATTCGGTGTATTGTTAAAACAATCAGATCAAACTGAATGGAATTCATGATGCATTGAATCATTCTTGAAAGATTCTTATTATTCTAAGGTCACATATTATATACCCTGTTTCCTATCCATCAATGGAAAGGCCATCCCTTTCTACTTGTAGATAGGGCAAAGGGCAGATAACAAACTCTACACTACCACGGATGGGCTCCAGTCAGCAATTATATAGATAAAAATGGGCCTATATGGTAGACTGGTAGATTTAAGTCTAAGTACAATGAGACAATCAGACAAGCAGAACCCTGAAACTTTGGCTTTTAGATCTCATTAAAATAGTAAACCATAACACTGAGTTTTGGAAAAAGAAGAACAGAGTGGCAGCTTGAAATAGACTGTATTCAATGTTTAAATGGTCAGATTTCAAATTCATACAGCTTTGCTGTTTATGACATTTGACATCCGTAAATACTGGGTCACATCAACATGCACACAAGATTACTAAACGTACATTTACAAGATTACTACAAAGAGGCTTCAATGTCCAGCTTTACCATTTAAAGTCCTGCTTGACCTGAACCCAATCTATTTCATTACATTCTCATTGACTCATTGATTTTTGGATGGAGGTTTTTGGCTCGTTCGCTGAAAACATTCTACTAGATTGAATTTAAACTTCGGACATTACGTTGATATTGATATTAAATAAAATCAGCAGAGGTGAAATGTAGATGCTGCTTTGCAGTAACATTCTTTGAAACTGTCACTTTCTCTTCTCATAACAGGGATGAAGAAAAATTACTGTATGCACTAGAAGTTTTTTTATGCCTAGTGGCTAAAACTTGACAGACAAGGCAGATTCAATACTTACACACATTCCCATGGCGACTCACTAAATATATTTCAGTTTTACGGTGAATTTAATACCAACATTCACTGAGTATTAGCCTGTAGTAACAAGTGGGTTTGGATAGCGGTTTGGCTAGCAGAAGGTTTGGTAATTCTCAGTGCAAATGAGTTTCATCTTTTATGGAGTTTTGTTGCTGTAATTTAATGTAAATCAGCTGTGCCATATATATTCTTGGTAATTTATGGCTGATTGGCATTCATTAACGAGTGCTGAGCATGAAAAAAATCAGTGTTAACAAAATATTTGCAAGTATGGTGGTGATATTTTTATTCAAGTTTGGCCTACGAAAACATGCGCACACAATTCATAAATGAGATCCATTGTGTTTTGATGGTATTTCAACCAGCAGTGCTAACAATGATGTGATTAATGGTATTACAATACCAATCAACAGTATTAACAGTGATTAAGCAATACTAATAGTGACTTGAATAACATTAGTCCTATTAGCAATGCTAAATGTGAGATGATTAACGCTATTACTATAAGCAGTGCTAGCTGTTGTGTAGTTAATGTTATTCCTATTACCAATGATAACTGTGAGCTAATTAACGCTATTACTACAAGCAGTGCTAGCTGTTGTGTAGTTATTAGTATTCCTACTAGCAATGCTAAATGTTTTGTGATCTTATTATCTGTATCTTATTGCTTTTAGCAACACTAACTGTGGAGTGATTTATTTTATAACTTATGGCAACATATTGGCTTGAATAATGTTATTCCTATTAGCAAAGCTAACTGCGGTGTGCTCAATGTCTTTCCTATTAGCAATGCTAACAATGACATGATTAATGTTATTACCACTCGCAGTGCAAACTCTAACTCTGCCGTTAGAGTGTCTGCAGTGATTGAGCGTGAGGAGTCCTTCACTCTTATGCTGTGCAGCTCAACAAAATGATGAGAGCTCATCTACATGCACCCAACCCTGGAAAGAATGCCAGGCCATAAACGATAGAGATGTGAATATGATCGTGCTTCACTTTTTGCAACTTCAGCAACATTTTACACTGCTTTCCATCCTAATTGACCCATTTCTCACCAAACCAAATGTCCAATCCAAAAGATATATATTCTCAATAGGCCTGTTGTTAAATATCAAGTCCTGCATTATTCAAGAAAAATGTAGAATCTGCAGCAAAAAAGGCATTAATTATCATAAACCTTTCACTCTTTTGCTCTTTCACTGGGTCTGTTCAGTCCTCTAGAGGTGAGAGAGAAAGAACGAGAGGAGAAAGAGATAGAGAGAAAGACAGAGATGTGGCATTGTTGAATTTCTGCAAGTTTAAGAGTGAATTACAAAGAAAACAGTTTCATATATTTATAGTGTTGTCTATAGCTGGCTGTCTTTCTCTGCCTCTGTCTTTTACTCCCTCTATCTCGCTGTTTCTTTCTTGCTCTCTCTCTCCCTGTCTCTTCAGTTTTGGACAGCTGAAGTGGACTTTGATTGAAAACGTGTTGGCTGGGTTTCTAACTTGGCTGCTTATCGATTGAGCTTTAATCAATCTCATTATTTATTTTCACTTCGCTAGCACACAACTCAGCTGCACTTACACATCTCTGTGTCTTGTCCAGAGAAACAGTGAGAGACACTGCTTTGGGTTTATGCTTTACACTTTCCATACTTGTTGCCTTGGAGCAAACAGACTGAATACATTGGCCTTTATTCATCAAAGTGGTGTACAGTCAAATCTAATTGTAAATAGAGCATCTGAAAAAATTTTTTTAATCAATTTCATCTTTTCATCTTTCATCTTTCATCATCATTCTTTACAATGACACTCACGTCTGGTCAGAGTGTGTGTAAATATAAGCGGAAAAAATGCTTGATTCTCAGTTAAATATTCAAAATCTATATCAGTATTATCAATAATTATAGCAAGTGTAGTAAGTATAGAAAGTATCGTAAGTTATCACAATAAAATAGCAAGTAACATAGATAACCAAAACCGGGCATCACACAGCTAACTGCAGGTTAAGTTGAAAAATGTAAACAGCTTAAACAACAATATAAAAAAGACAGCAAACTTCCACAACTGCCATTTTCTTAGCACCCTTGGACAAAGCACCTCTAACCCTGCGTTCACACGAAAAAGCAACAAAGCAACACATGAGCATTCATTTTCAATGTAATGAAAAGTTGCGATTTCAATGATTTTCACACTGGTTAGTGCATTTATGTTTAAGTTGTGTTTAAGTAGATAGCTTTAGAAGCGATACATAGCCACTACTGTTTCTCATTGGAAATTAAAAAAAAAATAAAAGCCAAGCAGTGCACAAGCAAAAGTAGCAGTTGCTACACACAAGAGACAAACTACATGCAACATGAGCAGCTTGTCGCTTCCTGTTGTGAACATAGTGTAAGTTCCACAGTGTAAGTTTTCCCTTTCCATTTACTTCTTTCCTCAGACCTTTTAATGGCTTTTTTTTCCTGTCCTTGGATCTTCTTTTGATCTTGGATAGCCCGCTAAATGCTTTCTTTGTATAAATTAGGGTGAGTTTCATATAAATTATATGTATATTAGGGCAAATCGGGGCGTTGTGTATGCATATGACATGTAAATTACAGATTAGTGGGCGGGTGCTTGCATACACGCAGTTGAAGCTGATTCATCAATTACACTGAAATGACTTGATTTGATGTCATATGACAGTTTCATAAATTGGTAAAAAGGCCTTTCCTGTTCGGCAACTTTGATGAATAAGTTTATGAATAATGAAGACCACTTCATTATTCATAAGGTTCTTCAAGGGTTCTTAAGGATTCACTGGATAATTAACAGTTCTCAATTTCCTAAAAGGGTTCTACTTGGAGTCCTGTTTGTTAGGAACACTCTGTTGTCGGGTTCTGCCAGAGGGACAATTAATCATTCTTTTGTTAGAAACTTTGGGTTATAAATGTTAAAACATTCTAGGTAATGTGACTGAATTCAATCATTTGTGTAGTGCTGTTACCAATAAACTTTCGCCTAAGATAAAAGTGAAAAGGAGAAGCTCTTTGAATCCTTGAGAGGAACCAGACTCAGAACCCATCCTGCTCTGGCTGACACCGGATAGTGGGATTTTGATGGCAGCAGTAAGGTGGCAGCAGGAAGGTGAATCATCCTCCTATGGGTGATACCAGATAGTGGGATTTTTGATGGCAGCGGGAAGATGAATCATACATGCAAATATATCCGCGATGAAGAAGCAGAAGGAACAGCAGCAGAAGTAGAGCTCTGGGATCATGTACTAGTGTCATCTGAGGCAGGCTGAGAAGAACCACAGCTGGAGAAGTGTATCAAGATCATAAGGCATCACATCGGGCAGCAGAAGTACATATACTTGTCTAGCTATGACAGCATAACTAAAAAGGAGAGCCAGACGGTAGCACAAGCATGAGGGTACTCTGATATTCTGGAATTAGCATTCCTAGTCATAACCATGAACCTCCAAATCTTCACCTTCTCCACGTAGGTTTTTAGCCTAGATTGGCACCAATTTTACAGACTGGCACCGAGCTGCCTAGCTAGATATTTAGCTATGTACTGTATGTTTAGCTACACTGATGACGAGTCCTTGGTGTTATTTTAGCCAGCTAGCCATATTTGTTACCTTATTTAATGGTGTTATTACACATGCTCCAGTGACACGTCCCTTGTTGCTAGCTTGGTTATTTATTAGCCAAATAAAACAAACTAGCAAGCACTACTGAAAAGTAGCAGTCATTAACGTTTTAATGATTAATAATATTTTCAGTCTGGTACACAAGTATGATGAGTAGCCATGTGATGATGCATGACCTATGTGTAGGAATGTGGGTTATAACTAGCACCATTTTGTGCATGGTGGATAGTTTGAGATGGATAGAGTGGTTTATTGTAATCCAACAAAATCAATATGCTAAACTTATTTAAGAAATGTATGTTAAAAATTGTGTTGAAGTCTAGTCTAGCCTTATGCTGTTCCAACTGTGACAATCCTCCCTTATGTTTCCAAGCAGACATTAAGTTCCATTGGCTACCACCACACTTCCTGTTAGCATTAGCATGTAATGAGTGCTTTACCTGTTTTGTGAATGAGAGGAGAAATGATGGCAGATGTGAAGATGAAGAGATCAAAGAGAGGCAGAGAGAGAGAGAAAGCAAGATGGAGAGAGAAAGTCTTAGTCAGAGAGAGGATCAAACTGGGTTCAAAGAGAGAGAGAGAGAGAGAGAGAGGAAACAGAGGGGTTAGTTCAAATCTCATATTAATCAACTATCTGACATCACTGTTACTCGCTGTTACTATGGTAGCAATTAAATTAAAAAAAAAAAAAAAAAAGGCAAGGTGAAATAAACTCATTTGTTTACTCAGTGTGTAAATATTCGGAATAATTTTACAACCTCTCCAGAGTGCAGGGTTTGATTCTGAGTTGCACTGTGTGCCAAGTTTTGCATGTTTATCTCCACATGTCTGCATAATGTTTCTCCGGGTACTTCGTTTCCCAAAACCATGTCAGTAAGTGGATTAGCTACTCTAAAATGTCCCTCTGCTTAAATGATTGAACGAATCTATCTATCCCTGTCAAAATCGCTGAATTAAAAACTGACCATCATTCTTATATATCATAATTATTTTAATCTACTCACAGATACAGTACATGCAATTTGTTTTTCGTATATAAATCAGTGTTCATTGCTGTTCATTATTATAAATTAATGTCATAATGAGATTTATTCAATGAAGTATGTGAAGAATTTGAGGCTATTTTTTTAAATCATATACTGTTCTGAAATGTATTATTGGTTACTTCAGTTCCTTACTGCCTGTGAGCAGTAGGGATAATTATGTATAACATAAAAAATGCACTAAGTCAATATCAATATTGAATGAGACCTTAACCATTAACACTGTGTGTTAGAAACATATGTGTTATGTCTGAATGAAATGTACAGCACTACAATGGTTTTGGAAAAAAAAAAAAACAACAACAGTGAGAACAGATGTGACTTTCATGAGAAATTCCCATATAGCTACACAACAGATTCTCTCTTGAATAATGGGGATCAGTCGGGAGGCCTTGTGCCATATCTATGCGTATCTATGGATATGTAAGCATGGCAACAGTTGCCCCGAGTTACCAGAGCTAATAATAAACCTGCACAAAACCATTCACAAAAACCTTTAATGACTTAAGTGTCAAATTGCATATAACATCTAACCCCCCACCCCCACCCCCCCCCAAAAAAAAATCATCTACACAAGGGTTGCTTTATGAAACAATAAAGGTTGATGAATTAATCATCTCGCTCCAAAAGTCGCATTTTAATGAACATCTTCAATCATCTGAGTTACTACAGGCAGTGATCTGAGGCTGAGATGAAAGGGCTCATAAATATGCATGATTTTGAGGGGGAATATCTATGTTTCCTTCCTCAGGTGAAAAGCTGCTTTTATTTGCTTCCTTCTTTCTCTCCCTACACAGTGTTTCTCTCAGCTGTCACTGACGTATTTTTCCACAGCACTAGGATAAAACTCATATTACATATTTATAAACCCGGACACACAGGCGAGCATGACTACTATAGTATCCACTATAAAAAAAAAACATTAAAAATTTTTTTTTTTTTAAATAAGACACTGTTTTGTTTGTCCAATCAAGTGCAGACAATGTATTCTAATAATATTACAATAACTGGATTAGCCAAATATAATATACTAGTTTTAACAGTAGTTATTCTTTTTTTAATAGTAATTCACTCATTTGTTAGTGTTAGTTTGACCATTTAATTGTGTTTTTTCTATAGTAGGTCACTCATTTGTTAGTGCTTCTATGGTTGTTTGCACATTTGTAAGTATTTTATGTTACTTTGGACATTTGTTAGTTTTTACAGTAGTTTGCCTCTTTTTGAGTTTTTAATGGTAGTTCACCCTGTTGTTAGTATTTCATCACGATAGTTCACCCGCTCTTTTTTAATGGTCGTTTATCCATTTGTCCGTGTTCACCCTTTTGATAGTGTTTTCTTATGGTTGTTCCCCGATAGTTGCTGTAGTTTATTGGAGTTTAGCCATTTGTTGGTGTTTTCTTATGGCAGTTCACTGAAATGTTACTGTAGTTTATTGTAGTTTAGCCACTTATTAGTGCTGTTTATGGTGGTTCACCAATATGTTAGTGTTGTTTATGCTAGTTTGCATATTTGATAGTGATTTTATGCTAGTTTGCCCATTTGCTGTATTTTTGTTTAATCACAGTAGTTCACCCATTTGATATTGTTTTCATGGTAGTTTACACATTTGTTAGAGATTTTGCACTAGCTTGCCCATTTACACTTTTACATAGTTTGCACATCTATTAGATTTTCACATTATTTCACTGACTTCTTAGTGCTTTTATGGTAACTGACCCATTTTGTTAGTGTTGTTTTGCTTTCTCATTCATTATTGTTTGAATTGTTTGGTTTTTTTTTTTTTACTGTAGTCTGCCCATTCATTATTGTTTTTATAACTGTTGTTTGCTTATTGTTTATTGTTTTTTGTTTTTTTTTACTGTAGTTTGCCCATTCATTATTGTTCTTTTTTACTGTAGTTTGGACATTCATTGTAATTTTTTTTTTTATTGTAGTTTGTCAATTCATTATTGTTTCTTTTATAGTAGTTTGCTCATTCATTATTGTTTTTATAACTGTAGTTTGTTTAGTTGGTTTTTGTTTTCTTACTATTGTTTACCCATTCACTAGTGTTTTGCCCATTAATTAGTGTTTTTGTTTAACAATTTTTAATGATTTGTTAGTGTTTTTACATTCATTGTAACAGACACATAAAGAACCTGGAACCTGACAAATATTTCAGTCCACTTTGGATGAGTTTCGAAGCACATGACGTATTCACTATACAGGCCATATGAACGATAATGAATTAGCAGTGATGTTTGGTACAGTATGTTGTCCAGGAACTAATCTTAAGAAAAAGAAACAAGACATTGTGGATATGTTATGTTACATTGTAATTGTACCATTGCTCAAGTGGCTTTCCGCCACAGCATTTAAAATGCAATAACAGGCGGAGAAGAACAGTTCATTTCAGAGTCGGCATGGAGGCCTTGAAAATCAGTGCAATTTTTTGGAAAGTTGCTGAAAGTATAAAAGTCATTTTTTTTCCCGTGAAGGTGTTGCGCTTTGTGGTCTGCAAACAGCCTAGAGCACATAAAAGAGCCTGCACACTGTGTGAGCTAATGAGCTGCAACTCCTTCAAATACATTTTGTTGACAATATGACTCAGCGAACAGCAGAGGGACAAACAAACAGCAAATACAACTCTGACACTATCAGGGCTCTCTAATGATCGCTCTCACCTGGTCCTATTTACGGACTCGTATCCTTGCTCGTAAATGCCTCCCCGCTCCCTACAGTGCAGGATCATTAACATGTAGTACACTAATACAGACCACATTAGAACAATGACCTTTCAAGCTGACCCTCAGGGATGTAGAGGTTAGAGTTTACTTCTACAATCAACTTCACACTGTAATTATTGGAACATACTAGTACACCTGGCTCATCCTGTTGCCTGTATTACTGCGCTACATAATGCTGTAGCGCAGGAAGCAGGGGATAGTTACACACTATTACATCCTTTTGAGTCAGGTGTTCGAGAATGCTTCAATAATAACAACAGGGGTTCGCAAACTAGAGGCCGCGACCCCATGAAGGTGACTTGATTTACAAATGGGGTCATGAGAGAAACTCACAATCTCTTTTGTTTAATTAATTCATTTTATGAATTGAATAATTTTTTAAATGGCACTGAGTCACATTCAAACAAGCCACATTTCAATTGAGAGTGAAAGTTTTATTTAAGTCTTTTTCGCTTTCCTGCAGCAACAGCGTAGGAGTTCAGCAATAAAAATGGACAAATTTCCCTGTCTATCTACCTTCACAAGTTCCTCGGCAACATCAAGTGACTTTGACCCAGTGGAACAACAAAAGTCAAGAAAACGAACACTGCAAAATCTGCAAAACCAAAGTACACTGCAAAAACAGAGTGCACAGATATTTCCTTGCAGACACTGAACATTATAGCCCCATTTGCAAACTCTAATCAGTGCGAAGCTCGACTCAGTGTTCTTGCCTGCACTAATTAAGGAATACTACAGTTTGGGCCATCATGATATAAGAGGAATAAAACACTTAAGGAAAAAAAAGTCAAGGCAAAGAAATATTCCTTTGATTTGTTACTGCTAAAATGTTCAAATGTTACGGTAGTCCTAAATTGTAAATCTGGAATTTTTTTTTAAAAAATGTAGGTTGGTCAAGGCTTAGGGTTGCAGAAAATTGATAACATGTTTGCCAGAAAGTTTGAAAAACCCTTGAATTACAAAATTCCTGACTCACACTGTTCTAACAGTGTGTCACTAGTCCCTGCTTTCTCCACTGGAGGATCATTAACGTTATGTAGTACATTAATACAGGGAACAGTATGAGGAACATTCAGTATATTCAGTTTTGGATTGGCTTCACTACAGTCTGTTTATTATTCCGTTACATAAACATAAATGTCTCACCATCATTAATCCACTGTGGACGTGTCCCAAACCACAGACCCTATTCTCTATACAGGCCACATAAACATCATCATAAATGATTCATCATTATCACTCTACCAGTGACAAGACCCAAACCACACAGACTGATCACTAAACGCTGACACACACAGCTCTCTGTCATCTGTCCACTGTGTATCCACACACCCTATTCACTATATAAGCCACATAAAACACATTCTTAATGTCTCACTCCACTGTGGATATATCTATCTACATAACTACACACTCTATGCACTATATAGGCCAAATAAAGACCCTCTTAAATGTCTGTCCACTGTGGACATGTCCCAAACCACACAGCCTCCTCACTATATACAGTAGGTCACACAAACACCATCTCAAATATCTCACCATTATTAGTCCAGTAAGGATGTGTCCCAAATCACACAGTTTCTTCACTACATATGCCTCATAAACACCATCACAAACATTTCAGTCTATTGTGGATTTTCCCCAAACCACACATCCTATACACTACACAGGCCAAATAAACACCATCATAAATATCTCCATTCACTATGGTTGTGTCCCAAACTAGACACCCTATAGACTATACAGGCCAAATAAAGCCCCTCTTAAATGTCTTCCACTGTGGAAGTGTCCCAAATCAGCCTATCACGATATACGGTAGGTCACATAAGCACAACCTCTCATACTGTATATTTCACCAATAACAGTCCAGTAAGGATGTGTCCCAAACCACACAGCCTATTCACTATATACAGCAGGTCACATAAACATGATTGCAAACATCTCACCATTATCAGTCCACTGTGGATGTATCCAAAACTACATAGCCTATAGATGTCACATGCCACATAAACACAGTGTCCCAAATCACACAGCTTATTCAGCATATGCAATACGGTACATGAACACCATCACAGACATCATAGTTCACTTTGGAGGTGTAATATACCCTATGTAATATACAAGATGAATAAACACCATGAAATGCTTTACCATCATCAGTACACTTTTATCACAGCATTATTCAAAATAGTGCACTAGTGAAGTGAATGTGGAGTAGTTTGGGACAAAGTCTTGCCAATTTCTGGTCACTGGAACACTACTGCTTAGTATTGAACACATCAGGAGTGTTTAGTTAACTTGGCTCGTTAGTGCACATCATCTGTCCTGCTGTCACCAGTGAATCTGCACTGAAATGCACGTATCTGAGTGTTGTAATTAGTGGCACTGAGGGAAAATCTGCTCATCAGAGGAGTGAAATACAAGTAGAGGAGCTTTTCACACTTCACAAGCATCACATCTGCTCACATTTTACATTTTCATGCTGATATCAGTAAAATATCTTTCTCAGCCACTGCAAAAGATTAGCGCTTAGCAGCTGGATTCTATATTTATATTCAGCCTAATCCTTTCATAATTCTGCTCAATTTGGAATAAAATAACTTCACTGGCACACCTAAGTTGATATAAAGTAAACCAGTTGAGATCAATCTCAAGGACATGTCTATCTGATAGATCAAGGTGTATAATCTGTTAAATGGAGAAATGTTTGAATCCGTTTTATTTTCACAGCTGGGATCTTTGCATTGAGTCACAGTGATGTGATGTTGTGAAAAGGTGTTTTGGTGGTTTCTAGACTATAAAAAAGGCATCAGTAGTGAGAAAATGGGAAATCTCCACCTGAATAACAAAACTGTTTGAGTATTGTTTGAGTATGCTTACTCAGCATTATAATTAATGCATAATTATGTACATGTTCAACAAGTTTAAGTTTGAATTTTTTAGGAGCTTCTTTGGGATCTGATTGCCACAGCTACTGAGAGCAAATCAGGTCACACACAACCCTCATTTAAATATTGCTTCATCTCCTTACTTTGCATCTTATGCCATTCACGCAATCATCCTATGTAAACCACCAGCAACGACAATTAACATAAGGCTCAAGCCTAAACCGCATATTAGTAGCCTACAGGCTTTGTCCTCAACTGAATAGTAGTACTGCTACATGCTTCGTCCTAATCCTAATATATTAGTACTCCTGCAGGCTTTGTTTAAACCATATATTAGTACTCCTACAGGCTTTGTTCCGAACTGCATATTAGCACTCCTACATGCTTCATCTTAAACCACGTTAGTACTCCTACAGGCTTTGCTCTAAACCACATGTTGGTACTCTTACAGGCTTTGCTCTAAACCACATATTAGTACTCCTGCAGAATTCATGCTTAACTGCAGATTAGTACACCTACTGGCTACGTCCTCAATTGCATATTAGTACTCCTACAGGTGTAATCCTAAACTGCATATTAGTACTCCTACAGGTGTAATCCTAAACTGCAGATTAGCACTCCCACAGGCTTTGTCCTCAACTGCATATTATGACCCTGACAGGTTTTGTCCTCAACTGCATATAAGTACTCCTACAGGCTTTATCCTAACCCACACACTAGTATACCTTCAGGCTTCGTCCTCAACCATACTTATTACTTCTACCAGCTTTGTCCTAAACCGCATCATATTCATACTTTTTCAGGCTTCGTCCTACAATGCATATTAGTACTCCTTCAAGCTTTGTTACAATTCACATTTACTACACCTTCAGGCTTTGTTATAATTCACATTTACTACTCCTTCAGGCTTTGTTATAATTTGCATTTTCTTCTCCTTCAGGCTTTGTCCTATTGGTACACGTACATTTAATTAACAGTTGTTGGTGTATTATTGGGGTGCACAGCTTTGTAATAAGCTAATTCTCACTAGCACAGTTAACACAAAAATTACCGGTGAAAACAGTTTTGAAATTTGTACCATTTCTGCTAACCCTTCACTTGTGTCCCCTAAAACCATCAGGTAGTTTCTCTCCTACAATCCACCAACTGCTGTACCAATTTCTTCCATTCACAGAGCAGCACTGAGAACTCATACCTGTACAACTGCAAGCAAACGGCTTAACTCAGGGTTCTGAGATGTTAAATACTGAATCAGCATATTTCTATTTAGGTCTGAAACAGGTTTCAAGTTTTTAAAGATGTCTTCTTAGATATGGAGAATGGCCACATAGGTGGCAAAGCTTATTTAAGGTCAATTATCACTCCAATTCTTTCCAGATCACTGCAAATCATTTATACTTAATGAATCACATCTAGTTAATTTTGATTTAAAACGCCACTTTAGCACCGTACAGGTTTTTACCTGAGCATTAGGACCTATAAAGCATCATATACTCTGGAGTCTGTACAGTAGTATCATTATGTGACCACAAATTTTGCACCAATGGATTTATTTCCTATAGATGATTAGTTTGTGTGCTCTTGCTCCTTGTTGCTATGGTAATTCTGTGAATAAATATCACTCATCACATGCGCATACAAATTAATAACATGTAACATGCATGTCAATGGAGATCTTAGAGTGCCAAGATTAGGGTCTATGTAATGCCTTAATCTTTTTGATTCTATAAATCTATTGGGGAAGTTAACGATTACTTAGATTGAAAAGCTTTCTTTATAGTTTTGGCTTTAAAAATCGTAACTACTGCAATCTCACTTGCAAGTACATTAACGTTACTGAAATTTAAAACATTTTTGTAAGTTCAAACCTTTAGCAAGAGAATTGGGCATTTATATAAAAGATCAAAACATACAGCGGTATTTTTATCATTATTAATAATAAAATAATGACTGATGTCATACTTTGACTGTGACCAATCACAGACATCTATTAGGGCTACACACTTAAATAATACAGTAAGTGACAATACAGTTTTTGGTTTTACGTGTTGTTTTTTTAATAAAGACCCACCACTTATCACATCTCTTATGCGTACCATTCAATTCCAAGAGCCACCCCCAAATCCACACGCAGGCTCTTTTTTAAAGAAAAAAAATGCAGCTTCCTGGTTTTCTGATGTGCAAATTTAAAGACAACATAAAAACAAATACAAGTATTTTCATATTTTTCATTCTTTCTTTCGTACTGTGCTACATTATTTTCTAGGAGAGGAGATTTTCTGGCCGGAGGATCTGCTGGCTGCTCCACTCCCACACCCAGCCTTTTCATTTGCATGCTTTCTCCACATTAAGGGCTCTAATTAAATATTCATTCTGCAAAAACCCACGGTTACATAACGGAGACATGTGCAGTTTCAGGGAGGATGAGAGAGAGAAAGAGGGAGAGAGAAAAACAAGTGCACATTAGAATTTTGCTAAACACTTTACATGCCTCTTGGACACCAGATGCTCAAAAATGTATTTTCTTTCAGTGTCGAAGTGATTTCAGAGTAGACTGCATTACGCAGCAACAAGAAGAACTTTGATGATAATAATAATAATAATAATAATAATAATAACACGTAATTAATATTTTAATATAATAATTAAATACAATATATTTTATTTAAATATATTATATTTATATATTTAAATTATATATATAGTTTCAATAATAATAATAATAATAATAATAATTATTATTATTATTATTATTATTATTATTATAAAATGGGAGGAATTCTGTTTTTTTCATTTTTTACTTCATATGAAATTCATAACTGTTTTGTTATGGCCCTAATTGTGCTTAATGGTATTTTTAGTTGTTTATGTATTTTTATATCCATTACCTAATTTGTGCAGGTCAACAACCACGTGTCTCTTTTGTGTTGCATTTTCTTTGCTTTTGTTTGTCTTTTACCATGGTAATGGATGACAAAAGGATTTATTTACAGATATATTTACAGAAGTAAAACATTTCAAAAAACGTTAAATTATGCATGAGTTTTCTTGGCAGCACAACGGTGCAGTGGGTGGTGTTGCCACCTTACAGCTTCAAGGTCTCCGATTCAATCCTGAGTTTGGGTGAGTGTCCATGTGGAACTTCACATGTTAAACGGCCCCTAGGTGTGAATGCGTGTGTGTGCATGGTGCCCTTCAATGGACTTTGCATCCAATCCAGGGTGTATTCCTACCTCTATTCCAATGAATCCAGGATAGGCTCTGGATCCACCATGACCCTGACCAAGATAAAGCGGTTACTGAAGATGAATAAATGAATGGATGTTTTGGTCAAATTGATTTATCTTCAGAACCTAGCACCTCTTTGTTGGGGTCTGTTCAGCTCTGACTGCTTGGAGAATGCAAAATGGCTATCCATATCCAGTGGGTGCACTTAGTATTTCCATTATACAAACCACACAGTATGAAATGTACCAGAGAACAAGACAGCTTATCCACTTTTTTATGCACTAAATTGATGATGGAAGGCAACAGTCCACTTTGTCACTAATAACTGTCTTCTCTAGTGTCTAGTCCAGGTTCTTCCGAGAAGTACAGATAATTGAACGAGAGAAGACAGTTGTGTCCATGCTAACATGGTTATGCTGCTAATCCCAGTACCCTCAAATTATAAAGCAGTACTTGTGTAATCATTACATCTAGAATACTAATGAGATCATTCAATAACTGACTGATTGAAAATCTGCGGTTCGTTTACTTTTGATTAAGGCCATGACAAGAATGCATACACTTTAAGTACACACTTTAATTCCCCACTTAGCAAGCGCTGTGATGTTATTAGAAATCTGTGATGCATCCAGAGGGTAATAATTATCTAACATTTACAATAATTCTCAGTGGAACACGATTAAAACGAGCACGGGGGCCGCAATTGGAGAAAAACAGAGGCTGGTTTTCCATGATTCCTTCCTGTTTTAATCCTCATTAAGTATGAATTCAATTTCAGAAAGCATCCGCCCAATCGTCCCATCATCTCTTAGTGTCTCTGTTTCCTTGGATTAAGCTTATGTTTCATCTTCATTTGTGTCTTTGACAAGACACAGCAAAAACTTATTTACTTTTCTTTTTTAGTTATTTTTTTCTTTTTAGCTTTGTGTGTGTGTGTGTGTATAAGAGTAGTATGTGTGTTTGGGATTGGGAGTGTATATAGACGTGTAAAGAATGCTCACTTAAAAATGATGAGTGTGATAGAGGGCATGATGAAGGGCAGTGTGGCTGTCGCTTCAAACATTGCACACTCTCACACATTGAAAGCTTGAAGCTCAAAGAAGCAGCACAAATGTCTATGTGGTGCAACGGTACATTGATATGATGATATACCATAATAAGGAAATTATACTGTTCTGCTGCATTCGCACAGTGGCACATGTCATCCAAATCATTATACACTGGTTAGTTGAGATTCTACTATGATTTATTAATTGACAAATCAAAGGAAAGATGCACTCAGTCAATTAGTCAACTCTTTTTTCACCCCCACTTTGTATTCGTCTGATCTCCTTCCAACATTTTAAACTATAATGCACAGCTGGTGTGAAGAAATACACTATATTACCAAAAGTATTCGGTCACCCATCCAAATGATCAGAATCAGGTGTCCTAATCACTTGGCCTGGCC